>CM060911.1:76406662-76991451 GCA_030737875.1 Allium sativum
TTGGAGAGAGGATTAGGAGGCAAATTCTAAAGCATAAAGCAACTTAATCAAATCGAATCAACAAGGAATCGCATCTCCAAATTCCTAAATTGGAGAATTCGTCACACAATTGTAAGTAGAGTATTATTTTGGTATGAACAAATAACTGTGTTGGTTTGTATACTTGATTGTGGTGATAAATAATTCATATTTGTGCGTTACTATGATTCTTATCGATTTGGAATATTGTATAGCGATTGGATATTCGCAAAGTATGTTATTCATTATAAAAACTACATGTTTGCGGTAGTTTCATGCAAGTATACGTTTGGATATTCTCAAAATATGTAATTCATGTTGAAGCTACATGTATATAGTTGTTTAATTAAATTCATGCAAGTTTGAGGTTTTGCTACTATGCCATCATAATGTATATTTTTGTACAAAAATCATTTTGTGCGTAATTGGAACAAATTTGGGTTATTATAGTTCATATGAAACTATGTTGAAATTTTGGCACCATGATCTATGTATTAAGCCATGCTTTTGTACTAGAAAACTTATTTGCAAACTTATGAATATGACTAGGCTATGATTAATATTCTGCATAATTGAAATCCATGTTAGGTCTATATTGTTAACAAGAATTATATGATGACATATGTGGTACATAGCTAGGTTAGATTCAAAATCCCATTTGCAAGTTTGCATGACTAAAGTAAAAATCATGATTTCATGTTAGAAATATTCATGCCATGAATAGATTAAGTTGAACTATACTTTTGTGTTAGTAACACAAGTAAGCAACTTTGTAAACATGTAGTAATCTTATGAACATGATTTGCTTATGTTTGACATTATGCCTAAATAAAAATATAGGTTTATGTTGTAGTTAAGACTATGTGTCAATAATGATATCCAATTTAGATTCTTAACTTAACTACAAGTTTACATGCTTTGATTCATGTCACTTATGCTACTATGCAAGTACACCAGTTTCTGTTTTGTAGTTCCAACGTTATGTTGCAAGTTCATGCGTTCACATTCCCCTTTTTGTGTATGTAATCACGCTTTAAGCCTCCCCTTTTTCTCATGGCTAAGTTGGGCTTAAAAGCCTAAGCCCAACATATATTATGATAAACGAACGTATTAAACGGGGGAAAATAGCGTTGGGCCAAATTAATTAATAAATGAAAATATAAAGTAGAAGGGCCCAAATTCAAGTATGGGTTGGGCCCATGATTGGTGTAACCTTTACACCATTAACTTAATAATGGGCCGCAAATATTTACATATAAGAAAATAATGAAGAAAGACAAAATATGTAAATGTAGAACATACGATGTGTTTAACCCGAGGTTGGATTGAGTTGTGATGTAAACCTGCCCGGAACCGCCCGGCTGTCCAGTAGTCACAACAATACCTATCCAATGTGGGAGGTTAAACATGGAGCCCAATAAGGACCCGAGGTTAGACTGAGTTGTGGCGTAAGACTGCCCGGAACCAACCGGCAACAGGCAGCCACAACAATACCTGTCTAATGTGAGAGGTCAAGGCTTTAATAAGACAATTAAGGCTAAGTCAGGATTGTTAGGATTAAGCGAACTAAAGACTTAATCAAAATGGAACATGCTAAACTAAACGGACTGGTGGGGGGTTAGGTTAGAAAATACTTAACCAACTTAGCATGTTGGCTAGAGATAGAAAACCTAGTAACGGGGGACCCTTTTCAGCAGTAACCCTAGAAGGTGTATCATGATACCCTGAAACTAGGCAGGGTGGGGCACGATTACTGGGCTGATTGTAAGAGGTCAAATCGACGGCGGTGGTGTAGCAGTGTAGGTTCTAACGGGGTGCGGGCGTGCACACACTCCGGCGCAGAAAAATAAGGCACTGGACACCAGTAGCATACCTGTGCATTCTAGGATTGTGTCGGGCCGCCACCATGGGACTTGATACACCCCATGGTGGGACCAGCATAGGTAACTACAACATCGGGGGCCGTAAGACACATGTAACTATGCGAGTAGGAGCCGATCATCATAGAATGGATGACTTCACCCTGATTATGGGGTGCCAGTTGGAAACTAGTTTATATGGGTTCAGAGATTAACATGGGGTACGATAGTATATTCGACCCTAGACAACTTAACTAAGTTTATAGTGCTTTCCCACTTCTTGTTTATACTTATCATACACAGTTCTTTATTCATAGACAGAATAGTCCTAGACTTACTCAGGCTTTATGTCTGACTCTACTTTTCTTTCGTCTTCTTTTCTTCCGTTCCCCCCCCCAGGTCCACAGGGAGGGAACACTGCAGCTTGACCTGCCTTAACATCCAGCTTGAAGAGGAGAAATGTATTGCTTGGACTTTTTCGTTTTGAACTATGGCTTTGGACAACCACTATGGGGCTTTTGCAGTTTATCTATGTTTTATTTATGCTTCTTTAAATAATGTAATCAAGACAGATTATGGAAGTGTTATGTTATGTTTTTGGAAAAGATGTAAGACAATTATAGTGATGTTGTTGTAGCACGTATTTGCTTTTATGAAATAAGAGTTGTTGTTTTTCCGCTGTTTACAAATATGTGTTCTTATATCTGTCTTGTATATCTGTGACTTATACTTATAAACCTCCACCAAAATTAGGGCATTCCCTTTGAGAGTGACCCCAACGGAGGTGGGGTGTTTCACTTGGTATCAGAGCATAGGTTTACCAGATAAGATAAAAAGTTTTGAAAATTTATTTTCAAAAAGGAAATTTAAAGAAGCAATTTTAGAAGAAAAATATTATTTTATTTTAAAAAGGCAAAGTCCACTCCCCAAAGCCATAGGTACTATCTCTTATCCTTCGTTTTGAATCTATCCTTTTTGTTTCAGCATGTCCGGAGAACTTAACTTGCCAGAAGGGGTGCCAATACCTGGTTGGTTTAGACGGTTCTTAGAAGCAAGAGCCACTCAGCCAGGTCCTACCGTTCCTCCTCCCCCAGCTGCCGGAAATCATCCAGCTGCAGCGGCACCTTTTCCTCCACCTCCTCCTCGGGGAAACACTTTTGCTAAGATATGTAAAGATTTTAAAGCTATGGGAGGAAAGGATTTCCATGGAACTGAGTCCTTCGTGGCAGCTATAAATTGGCTGAAAGAAACGGAGGACCTATTCATCATCTTTGAGGTAGAAGATAGAAAAAAAGTACAACTGGCAGTATGGCTATTAAAGGGCGAGGCCTCCTACTGGTGGGAAGTCACTAATGCAGAAAGACCAGTGAAGACATGGGAGGACTTTAGGGCAAGGTTTGAGACTAAATTTCTCTCAGATGCGGAAAGAAGTTTGCAGTTAGAAAAATTCTTATTTCTTAAGCAAGGGGACAAGACAGTCAGAGAGTATGTGAATCAGTTCGATGAGCTGGCTAGGTTTGGGCATGACCTAGTCAACACCCCGCACAAGAAGGCTCTCCGTTTCGTCAAAGGGTTGAATGAGCCATTACACAGTTTGGCCATGACCCATATACCCATGGGAGCCACGTATGAAAGATTGGTGCAAATGGCATTGCTGAATGAAGAGGATAAGGGCAAGAAGGAGACAAAGGCAGAAAGCTCTCAAGGGAAGAAAGAGGGTTTGCAGCCTAAGAAGACAGACTTTAAGAAGGGCGGGAAAGGCAACGAAGAGAAGAGGAAGTGCAATTTCTGTGGCAAAGTGGGGCACTTAGTTAAGGACTGCCGGAAAAAGAAGGCCAAGGAGAATGGTGGGTGCTTTTCTTGCGGTGAGACAGGCCACAGGGCTAAGGACTGCCCAAAGAAACGAGGACAGGGCAGAGGGCTGGATCCACCCCAGGGGCACAGGTTCATGTGCTGGAAGCGCCAACTCTGCAACAGCGAGGTATAAATACTTCTGTAGAAAGTGTAGTTTATCTTTATGATCACCCCGTTCGCACTTTATTTGATTCTGGCCCATCACACTCCTTTATCTCGTCTGCTTTAGTAGAATCTCTGCACCTAAAATCTAGTATGGTAGAGGACCCCTTAATTGTTTCAAACCCAATTGGGGGCCCAGCTCATTTGTCTATGATCTGTTTGGGATTGAAAATCTCTATTCTAAGTGTAGAATTTCAATGTAGTGCCTTTGTTTTAGGCTTTTCGGGTTATGGTTTGATTTTGGGTATGGATTGGCTATCCAGTAATGGGGCCATCCTTGATTGTGAGAAAAGGGTTGTTAGGCTTCTAACCCAGCTCGGTAATACTTTGGAAATTTCTTGTAATCCCTTATACGCGGTTATGCTTAGTTACCTTGAATCGCTAGATGCCTCTGTTGAAAATTTGCAATCAGTTAAAGTGGTCCGGGAATATCCGGATGTCTTCGAAGAGGTGAAGGGCTTGCCTCCAAAGCGGGAAATGGACTTCCGTATATATCTTGTAGATAATACAAAGCCCGTTGCGTTACCTGTTAGACACATGGCTCCACGGGAAAGGAAAGAGCTCAGTAAACAGATTAAAGAGCTTCTAGAAAAGGGGTTCATTAGGAGAAGCATTTCAGAATGGGGCGCTCCGGTGGTGTTCGCTACAAAGGCGGATGGTTCACTCCGTCTATGTGTTGACTATAGGGAGCTCAACAAGCTAACGAAAAAGAATAGGCACCCGCTCCCTAGAATTGACGATTTGTTTGACCAGCTTGTAGGAGCGTCTGTTTTCTCCCAACTCGACTTAGCAACCGGTTTTCATCAGCTAAGGGTGGCTGAAGATAGCATCGATAAAACGGCATTCAGAACCCCAGACGGCTTCTTTGAATGGCTTGTCATGCCTTTCGGCTTGACAAATGCACCTGCTTACTTCGTGGACCTGATGAGTAGGGTATTCAGAGATTTCCTCAACAAATTCATAGTGGTCTTCGTAGATGATATCCTTATCTTCTCAAAAAGTGAAGAGGAACATGCTCAGCACTTAAGGGCAATCATGGAAACTTTGCGAGTCCATCAACTAAAAGCCAAATTTTCCAAATGCCACTTTTGGAGAGAAGAGGTGAGGTTCCTTGGGAACATAGTATCGAAACAAGGGTTAGCAGTGGACCCTGCTAAGGTAGTGGCGGTACAGGATTGGAAGACACCAAGGAATGCAACTGAGGTCCGAAGCTTTCTAGGACTAGCAGATTTCTATCGAATGTTTATAAGGGATTTTGCGAAAATCTCAGCTCCGCTCATGAAATTGACTAAGAAGAATCTAGTGTTCAGTTGGGATTTGGATTGCGAGTTTGCTTTCCAACGACTGAAAAGGGCTCTTACAACAGCCCCAGTTTTGACGCTGCCAGATGGGAGCAAGTTGTTCACTGTTTATACGGATGCATGTGGGACAGGGATAGGCGCCGTCTTAATGCAAGAAGGAAGGGTAGTAGCTTATCGCGGGAGGCAGTTGAAAGTGCACGAAAAGAACTACCCAACCCACGATCTTGAGTTAGCCGCCATCGTCTTTGCACTCAAGTCTTGGCGACACTATCTCCTAGGTGAGAAGTTCGAACTATACACTGTCCATAAATCGTTGAAATATCTTTTCTCGCAGAAGGATCTTAACTTGAGGCAACAAAGATGGATGGAGTTTCTTGCCTCGTACGATTTCGAAATCTCCTACACTCCGGGCAAAGGCAACGTAGTGGCAGACGCGTTGAGCCGAAAGAAATTGACCCTAAGCCTGTTGTTTGTTGAAAGACAAAGCCTAGAGTTTATAGCCAGCTTCGACTTTAGGCCTTCCTCCGATTTCGTACCAGGCTTGCTAGCATCTCTCGAAGTGCGCCCAACTTTAGTGGATTCAGTAGGGACAGCACAACGCGAAGACCCTCAGCTTGTGGAAACAATTGATAGGCTAATTAGGGGTGCGACTTCAAGTCACCTCAACAGATACTCCATCGACGATAAGGGTTTGCTAAGGCGAGACGGAAGACTATGCGTCCCACAGACAAAAGATTTCGTAAAGAAGGTTCTCGAGGAAGCACATCACTCCAAGATGACGATACACCCAGGCGGAGATAAAATGTACAAAGATATAAAAAGGACTTTCTTCTGGAGTGGCATGAAAAAGGACGTGGCAGAGTTCGTTTCTAAGTGTATGGTGTGCCAACAGGTTAAGGCGGAACAGAAAAAGCCTGGCGGACTACTACATCCTCTGGAGGTCCCGCAACGGAAGTGGGATAGCATCTCAATGGACTTCATCGATGGGCTACCTAGGTCTAGGAGAGGCAACACTAGCATTTGGGTAATAGTGGATAGGCTTACTAAAAGCGCCCACTTTTTACCTGTCAAAAGTAAAAGAACTACCTCATCCCTAGCATCACTTTACCTCAAGGAAATCGTTCGACTCCATGGAATACCATCTAGCATTGTTTGTGACCGAGACCCCATCTTCACCAGTGAGTTTTGGCGGAGTCTGCAAGAAGCAGTAGGAACGCAGTTATGCTTGAGCACAGCCTATCATCCCCAAACCGACGGCCAAACAGAAAGAGTGAACAGAGTTTTGGAACACCTTTTAAGGCTATGCGTCCTCGACTTCGGAGGGACATGGGAAGACCACCTTCCTTTGGTGGAATTTGCCTACAACAACAGCTATCAAGCCACCATCGGAATGGCGCCCTTCGAAGCTTTATATGGAAGACCGTGCCGATCGCCCACTTGTTGGTGGGAGTCTACGATTAAGCTCATACTTGGACCAGATATGATCCGAGAGACTTCAGAGAAAGTAGACTTAATACGAAGAAGGATGAAGACGGCCCAAGACAGAAAAAAGTCCTATGCCGACAAGAGAAGGACCGACCTTGAATTTGAGGTTGGAGACAGAGTTTTTCTCAAGGTATCACCGCTAAGGAACGTTGTTCGTTTTGGAACCACAGGAAAACTGGCACCAAGGTTCGTAGGGCCATTCCCTATCATCGAGAAAATTGGGAAAATGGCCTATAGATTAGAGCTACCCGAGAAGTTGGCTGGAAACCACAACGTTTTTCACGTTTCACATCTCCGAAAATGTCTACATGAGTCGGCTGAGGTGGTAGAGCCAAATATCCTCGAAGAGGCCGAAGTGGAACGCGAAGCAACCATAAGAAAAGTTGCAACCCACATATTAGGAACGGAAGTGAAGAAGCTACGCAACCGCGAGGTCAAGCTCGTCAAAGTTCAGTGGAGCGACGCCGAGGGAGACGCGACTTGGGAAACTGAAGCTAGAATATGCACTGCCTACCCTTTTCTGTTCGAAGGTACATCCTTGATCTTTCCTTTTCCTTAAGTTGCGCTTTTATCTATCTTTTTAGGTATATTTCCTCGACCTTATCTTTTAGGTAGAAACCCTTCGGATGGAAACATGTAGTTGAAACATGTTATGGATGATGGTTGCAAGTGGTTGCAAGTGATTGCTAGTGGTTGCTCGTGGTTGCATATACACACACAATCTAGGTTTTAGATCGGCTCAGTCACTTCATATTGCATATGCATATATGTTTGCATTCATATATGGTTGAACTCTAATGTGTTGTCATATGGATGTTACATTTGTATTCAATGATTGTGCACTCATGTAGAATCATGAAGAGGAAAATTTGCATACATAATGGATTCATGGCACTTACATAATTCGCATTAAGGAGGTCAACTGAATCAGTAGACCGCCTGATTTTGCATTTGATAAGTACATGTACACACACACTTCGCATATGATCATGAAGCATTAGAAGTCTTTTAAGGACAATGGATGCTCGTGTTTGATGGATGAGTAGATGGATGATTGGATGTTAGGATATACATTCCTCCTAACTTGAAGATTTCGGGGACGAAATCCTTTTAAGTGGGGGAGAATGTAACACCCCGTGAATTCTATAACTGTGAAATTCACAAATTAAAGTATAATTAATTTCAAATCAAAAACTAAGGGAAACGGGATACGCCATTACGTTCGTCTCGGAAAAATACGCGAAATAGAGACCGAGTTTTCGAAAAACGGAGTCCGTATGAAGAAGATATGGCCTTCGGAAGTTTCTGAATTAAGTTTAAAATTCGAACAGAATAAAACAGCTCAGAAAAACAAGTTTAAATTCCAAAATCGGGCCCAATTGGCCAGGGCGGGAAAACTCCCGCCTAATGCACCCAGGTCGACTGGGCTGTCGACCTGGTCTAGCCAGGTCGACAGGGCTGTCGACAGGGCTGTCGACAGGGCTGTCGACCTGGTCCAGAGCCAGGTCGAACCCAGCCCAACCTGGCTGGCCTATTCTATGTTGGTCGATTTTCAGAAGTCTGCTTTGTCATTAGGGCTAGGTGGCAGGCTCTAATTGGTCTCTCTTTCGAATGAATGGCTACGATCAATCCAAGCAACATCGATGGTCCTAATCAGTTCATAACCCCTATAAAAATGACCCTAGACTCAACCTAATCTATTCATTCAAAAATAAGAACAAGGCCATCATGTTGCTGAGGAACGACTAAGAGTACCACCAATTGGAGAGAGGATTAGGGGGCAAATTCTAAAGCATAAAGCAACTTAATCAAATCAAATCAACAAGGAATCGCATCTCCAAATTCCTAAATTGGAGAATTCATCACACAATTGTAAGAAGAGTATTATTTTGGTATGAACAAATAACTGTGTTGGTTTGTATACTTGATTGTGGTGATAAATAATTCATATTTGTGCGTTACTATGATTCTTATCGATTTGGAATATTGTATAGCGATCGGATATTCGCAAAGTATGTTATTCATTATAAAAACTACATGTTTGCGGTAGTTTTATGCAAGTATACGTTTGGATATTCTCAAAATATGTAATTCATGTTGAAGCTACATGTATATAGTTGTTTAATTGAATTCATGCAAGTTTGAGGTTTTGCTACTATGCCATCATAATGTATATTTTTGTACAAAAATCATTTTGTGCGTAATTGGAACCAATTTGGGTTATTATAGTTCATATGAAACTATGTTGAAATTTTGGCACCATGATCTATGTATTAAGCCATGCTTTTGTACTAGAAAACTTATTTGCAAACTTATGAATATGACTAGGCTATGATTGATATTCTGCATAATTGAAATCCATGTTAGGTCTATATTGTTAACAAGAATTATATGATGACATATGTGGTACATAGCTAGGTTAGATTCAAAATCCCATTTGCAAGTTTGCATGACTAAAGTAAAAATCATGATTTCATGTTAGAAATATTCATGCCATGAATAGATTAAGTTGAACTATACTTTTGTGTTAGTAACACAAGTAAGCACCTTTGTAAACATGTAGTAATCTTATGAACATGATTTGCTTATGTTTGACATTATGCCTAAATAAAAATATAGGTTTATGTTGTAGTTAAGACTATGTGTCAATAATGATATCCAATTTAGATTCTTAACTTAACTACAAGTTTACATGCTTTGATTCATGTCACTTATGCTACTATGCATGTACACCAGTTTCTGTTTTGTAGTTCCAACGTTATGTTGCAAGTTCATGCGTTCACATTCCCCTTTTTGTGTATGTAATCACGCTTTAAGCCTCCCCTTTTTCTCATGGCTAAGTTGGGCTTAAAAGCCTAAGCCCAACATATATTATGATAAACGAACGTATTAAACAGGGGAAAATAGCGTTGGGCCAAATTAATTAATAAATGAAAATATAAAGTAGAAGGGCCCAAATTCAAGTATGGGTTGGGACCATGATTGGTGTAACCTTTACACCATTAACTTAATAATGGGCCGCAAATATTTACATATAAGAAAATAAAGAAGAAAGACAAAATATGTAAATGTAGAACATACGATGTGTTTAACCCGAGGTTGGATTGAGTTGTGATGTAAACCTGCCCGGAACCGCCCGGCTGTCCAGTAGTCACAACAATACCTATCCAATGTGGGAGGTTAAACATGGAGCCCAATAAGGACCCGAGGTTAGACTGAGTTGTGGCGTAAGACTGCCCGGAACCAACCGGCAACAGGCAGCCACAACAATACCTGTCTAATGTGAGAGGTCAAGGCTTTAATAAGACAATTAAGGCTGAGTCAGGATTGTTAGGATTAAGCGAACTAAAGACTTAATCAAAATGGAACATGCTAAACTAAATGGACTGGTGGGGGGTTAGGTTAGAAAACACTTAACTAACTTAGCATGTTGGCTAGAGATAGAAAACCTAGTAACGGGGGACCCTTTTCAGCAGTAACCCTAGAAGGTGTATCATGATACCCTGAAACTAGGCAGGGTGGGGCATGATTACTGGGCTGATTGTAAGAGGTCAAATCGACGGCGGTGGTGTAGCAGTGTAGGTTCTAACGGGGTGCGGGCGTGCACACACTCCAGCGCAGAAAAATAAGGCACTGGACACCAGTAGCATACCTGTGCATTCTAGGATTGTGTCGGGCCGCCACCATGGGACTTGATACACCCCATGGTGGGACCAACATAGGTAACTACAACATCGGGGGCCGTAAGACACATGTAACTATGCGAGTAGGAGCCGATCATCATAGAATGGATCACTTCACCCTGATTATGGGGTGCCAGTTGGAAACTAGATTATATGGGTTCAGAGATTAACATGGGGTACGATAGTATATTCGACCCTAGACAACTTAACTAAGTTTATAGTGCTTTCCCACTTCTTGTTTATACTTATCATACACAGTTCTTTATTCATAGACAGAATAGTCCTAGACTTACTCAGGCTTTATGTCTGACTCTACTTTTCTTTTGTCTTCTTTTCTTCCGTTTCCCCCCCCCCCCCAGGTCCACAGGGAGGGAACACTGCAGCTTGACCTGCCTTAACATCCAGCTTGAAGAGGAGAAATGTATTGCTTGGACTTTTTCGTTTTGAACTATGGCTTTGGACAACCACTATGGGGCTTTTGCAGTTTATCTATGTTTTATTTATGCTTCTTTAAATAATGTAATCAAGACAGATTATGGAAGTGTTATGTTATGTTTTTGGAAAAGATGTAAGACAATTATAGTGATGTTGTTGTAGCACGTATTTGCTTTTATGAAATAAGAGTTGTTGTTTTTCTGCTGTTTACAAATATGTGTTCTTATATCTGTCTTGTATATCTGTGACTTATACTTATAAACCTCCACCAAAATTAGGGCATTCCCTTTGAGAGTGACCCCAACGGAGGTGGGGTGTTTCACAATCTTTATGTTAATTTTGTTAACATAGAAAAAAAAGGGAAACCTTTTATGTTAATTTTGTTAACATAGTAAAAGAACAATTTTTGCGCTCATTTTATTAGCAAAATAAAAGAACAAATTTTAGCGCTCATTTTGTTAACAGAAATATAAAGACAATTTTGGGTTCATTTTGTCAACACAAATAAAAGGACAATTTTCACCTTTGTCTTGTCTACAAATTAAAATACCCATTTCTATCTTTATTTTATAAATGCAAGTTAAATCTTTATTTATAAAACAAAATGTAAGTTTTTAAATCTTTATTTTATTTACAAATAAAAATAAATATGATGACTTTATTTTGATTCATCAAAGTTGCACCAAATCATAACTGTGTTAATATAGATGAGATGACACCCAAACCTACATCATTGTGTTAACTGTATTGTGACGACACCAATTTAGATGTTGTAACACCAATTCATATAGTTGTGTTAATATGGTTGTAGTGACACCCAAAGACTTCTCTATTATGTTAATGAAACAAAAATTGGTATGGTTGTGTTAATATTGTTGTGATGACACTAATTTATATGTCATGTTAACCTTGTTGTAATGACACAAATTTATATGTCACGATAACCTTGTTGCAATGCCACCAATTTGTATGTTGTGTTAACATCATTGAGATGACACAAATTTACATCATCGTGTTAATATTATTGTTATGACAAAGGATTATATGTTGTGTTAATTTAAATATTACGACACAGGCTTACATCGTTAAGTTAATG
The DNA here is from genome assembly GCA_030737875.1 of Allium sativum. Taxonomy (NCBI): domain Eukaryota; kingdom Viridiplantae; phylum Streptophyta; class Magnoliopsida; order Asparagales; family Amaryllidaceae; genus Allium; species Allium sativum. The sequence goes on from CM060911.1 coordinate 76,418,556, forward strand.
ACATGAAAAGTCACATTTTTATGTGTTAAAAATGTAATTAAGTTAAATTTACATTTCATATTAGTTAAAATGTAGTTAAGTTAGAAATACATTTTATGTTAGTTAAAATGTAATTAAGTGAAATTTACATTTTATGTTATGAAAATGTAAATAAAGTTGAAAGTATGTTTATGTTATTTAAAATGTAAATAAAGATAAAAGTACATTTTATGTTATTAAAATGTAATTAAAGTTAAAAATGCATTTTACGTTAGTAAAAACATAATTACAACATGATGCAGATATGGTATGGAAAAGTAAGTTCATCTTTTAGCTATGTTCTTTGTTTCAAATGAAACTTAGAAATAAAGTATACATGTTTTATTTACATCCCTCGATGTAAATAAACATGAAATAAAGGTACAATTTTAATTGTGTTCCTCACCGCAAATAAAACTAGAAATTAAGAGTTACATTTCTATGATCATAAAAAAAAACATTTTTAATGTTAATATTTGATGGATTAGGAAATATACATATTTCACTACGAAATATGTTTCACATTAAAAACACGTTCTTTTAATGCCAATATCTGAAAGATTAGAAATGTATAGGGAAACTATTTGAGTAAAATATATTTTGCTCGACATTAGGATTATGATAATATGTTTAGTAAATAGATACGAAAAGTATTTATTTATACTTAGGTAAATAAATAAGAACAAGTATGCTTAACCCGAGGTTGGATTGAGTTGTGATGTAAACATGCCCGGACCCGCCCGGCTGTCCAGTAATCACAACAATACCTATCCAATGTGGGAGGTTAAAGCATATGTAAACTATTTAGTGTAAATAAAATAAAACATAGAAAAAGTAAGACATTTATTTACATTAGATAAATAAAAGATTAAATAAAATTATACTTTTATGTAATTAAAGAACATGTTTTTACATTGTAAATAAAATTACATTTCGATGTAATTAAGATTATAAGACTAAACTTGTGAATAAGAATCTATTTACATTTTCTTATGTAAAAAAAAAGGAATAAAAAGAACCAAAATGTGGATGGTAATTATTTACATTTTCTTGTGTAAATAAAAATAATAAAAAGAAATGTTAGAAAAGAATTAACATAAGATATTCATTTTATGTTAAAAAGAAATATTAGAAAAGAATTAAAGAAATACATTTATTTACATTTACTATGTAAATAGGATTGGCAGGGAAATGGAAACCATTTATTTACAAATAGCGTAAATAAATATGAATAAGAAATTAGATACATTTATTTACAATTAATGTAAATAAATATAGCAAAAGTAAAAGTAAAACATTTATTTACAAATAGTGTAAATAAATAAGATAAAAGAAAAGTAAAAACATTTATTTACAAATAGTGTAAATAAATAAGAAAAAGTAGAAGGAGAAAAACCATTTATTTACATTTGGGTAAAGAAATAAGAAAAGGAAAATGAAAACATTTATTTATATCTAGGTAAATAAATAAATGGTAAGAAAGAATATTTATTTACATTTAGAGTAAATAAATCAAAAGATAGAAAAGATTATTTAATTATTTATTTACATTTAGTGTAAATAAACCAAAGATAGAAAAAGAATATCTATTTATATTTGGGGTAAATAAAGCATGAATTAAAGTGAATTTAAAAAGCACATTTTATTTACATTTTAAATGTAAATAAAAACAGAGTAAAATAAAAGTGATATTTTTATCGTCATTTTAAATGCGATAAAAGAATAGACGTTAATAGTTTAAATTGCCGAACGATTTATATTTATACATATATAAATATAAATTATAAATTAAACGGAACGCGCACGGCAGTTCGCGTATCGGCAATCGTAACTTTAAACGGTTATACCGAAAGATCCGACCGTCGGATTTTCCCAAAACAGGAACCGTTAGGACCGCTTTGGGAAAATCTTTCCAATGATATAAATTTCATCAAAATCCAACGGTTAAATATGCATAAGTCAAATTTGGTTGAAAACAGCGCCAGGGTCGCCCATTGACCCGAAGCGTCGTTAAATTTATTCGAGCTATTTTTATATAAATAAAAATAGCGATAGGTCGTTATCAAATATTAATAACGATAGGAAATGTTTTCAAATTATTATATATATATATATATGCGAGAATCATTTGAGAAGACCGAGTTCAATCTCATTTCAAATGATTATACGACGTTTTAAATCTAAGAGTTGAAGACGGCGATTGAAGACCGACGATCTTCACATCGAATGGGTAACTAGCGTTGAGGTCCTTGATTGATTTGCTCCCAAGACGGGGCTAAGATGGTAGTTATCCGGACGTAGTGTTAATTTGTACGGACTTGACTTTCGCTCAGACCCAGAGCATAAGTTTATAAGTGGAATGTATGTCTGATGTTGTAGTCCTTTATACTACATTCGTTGATATCTGTTAATACATATCTGCTTGGTGGTTAACACCCTTCTCTGAGACATATGAGCTTAGAGGTTATATATTGGCAGAAATCAATGGTATAGTATGGACTGACAATGTGGCATGCTAAGATGCATTGATCAAGGCTTTTGTTGAAAAGCAGGCCTTGTGGTTGATGATCAAAGCACTGCCTGTTTAGGCGTAGCTTTGTGTATAGCGTGACTTCGCGAGCCTCACACCCCGGTATGAGTCAAAAACGGGATACGGACTGCAGGGAGTGCACACGTTTCTTTCTAGCTAGAGTGATGTCAGGGACCTACCAGCGCTGACATTTTACTTATGTGGATGATGGATTTTGAGGCGCCTCGTGTTTTATAGGCCGTTGGTGGTCATATTATAGGTCCAAAGAGACCAGGAAGCGTGTGTTCAGGCATAACTAATCCACTGCCCATAGGCGGGGACCAACCCTGAAGATCCAAGGATTCACTGCGGGGGATCCTGAGGCATTTGCTAGAGTGTTTCGAATCGGAGAGGAGCTTGCCCCTAGCCTCGACTCATGATGGAATCCAAATTTCCCATACGCCCTTGCGGTTTTGATTGTAGAACTAGTATTGGCGACATGCTATATGGTAACCATGCTGTGGCGACATGCGTTAAACCGATCTAGACCGTTCGAAACCCCTGAACGTTGAGAACAGGACAAATCAGAACGCAGACGGAAGAACATTTCATTGCTATTACAACAATCCCATCAGATACAAGAATATACAAAGTATAAATGAATAAATTACATTCGATAAATATCAGAGATTACAATAAATTACATAGCAGCGGAAAATAATACAAAGCACAACTGAAGGTGATATACGGATACAGAGCTTTCCGGATATCAGTCCAGCTGTAAACCAGGATCCTGTGAATATAAATCTGCAAAACCAAAACTACTAGCTGCCCGTGTGGAAAATAAGGGCACCCAGAGTTTAGGTTAAAACAATAAACTCCAGGTCAGTCATGTGACTGGTGTGAGAACTAAAACAGTTATTAAAACTTTACTTTAAAAGAGAGTAATTCAAGGGACCACACCGTATAACACGGAACGGGTTTCCTCCCAAGAATACCAGTGCATAGAAAAAACAGCGCAATGCTTTTTCGAAAAATGAAGCTATTATAAGACCCAGGTCCCATCACACAATGCAACGCAAGCCGGAGGATAAGGTATTCCCTTATAATAGCCAAACATGCTTGGTACGTTTAAAATCAAATCATTTGATACTATAATAAGTGTATAGTGTCAAAACATTTTCAATCATAAATATAAATCATAGACGGCATAGCATCCCATGCTACTATGTCGCCATACTAGGCTCTACAAATAAAGCCGAAATACACGTATTGGAAATTGGATTCTGTCATGAGTCGAGGCAAGGGGCAAGCTTCTCTCTGCGTTCGAGACATTCTAGCAAATGCCTCAGGGTTACGCACTCTGGGCAACCCCGGATCCTCCAAGGCCGGTCCTCACTTACGTTAGAGGATTAGTTATTCCTGAACACACGTTTCCCGGTCCTTACAGACCTATAATCGAGGCGCCTCGCATTCCAACAACCACATAGGTTCTCTCTGCTTCAGGGTTACGCACTCTGGGCAACCCCGGATCCTCCAATAGGGGCAAGCTTCTCTCTGCTACTACGTCAGGGCTGGTAAGTCACTGACACCACCATAGCTAGAAGGAAACGTCATGCACTCCTTGGGTCCTTATCCCGTTTTTGACTCATACCGAGGTGTGAGGCTCGCGAATTCACGTTATACTCAAAGCTGACACGTAGGCGTGCTTTGATCATCAACCACAAGACTTTGCTTTTCAACAGAAGCCTTGATCATTGCATCTTAGCGTGCCACACAGGCAATTCATGCCATGCGACTGATGTCCATCGATATACAACCTCTGAGCTCATACGTCTCAGAGAAGGGCGTTAAGCAAAAGAATAAATTCTCCGCCGCCAAACAGATGTATATTTAATAGAAATCAATCAACACAGAATAAAATCCAATGTCAGACACACAATCCATTTACAAGTCCATTCTGGGTCTGAACGAAACCGGAGGCACTTTCCTCGCATATCCATCCATCTCCAGGTACGTCTGGACGACCTCCAACTATTTCCATCCTCTTGGGGGTACAGCCCAATCAGGATCGTCAGTAATTATCCAAACGATGTGAAGACTTCCGGTCTTCGACCACCGTCTTCATCTTCGACATATCGTCGAATCGATTATTCAGAATGGGTGTAAACCCGGACTTTCCGAACAACCCGCGTATATAAAAAAAAAACAAATGTTACGCAAACATAACATACGCCTCATTCCAATTCAATAGTCACTAACCGCAAATTAGAAAGAGAACAATTTCCCAAACATTAACCCCGAAGGCCGAAACCAACATCAGATCAATATCCAGGAAACCATTCTTCTTAGCCAACCTACAGCTAGTTTCTAAATTTCACATTCTTAGGGAAAGATTCCCATTAATTTTATCCAAGATAAATTCTTTAAAATTTATCCTGTAATCTTCCTTTGGATGTCATTTAAAACCAAATTATGGTTTTTCCAACTAGTCGAGATTAGCGAACCGTAACGAAGTAATTATTTATTTTATTTCCCAATCCCAACCTATTCATCCTATGAAGCAAAACTGGTAATACTCCCTATCTAACACCGTGGTGTTATCGGTAAAATTAATTACCATTTCACGTTCAAATCTAATTAAAGATTTAACTATCGCTTTGGAGCAAAACTGGTAATACTCCATTCCCGCTCATTCCTAAATTTGATAATTTAGATTATATATTCACATTTCAATCTAATTGAAGATTCGTTAGAACTCTTTTTACTGGGTTAAAGAACTAGGTGTTATTTAAAACACTGTTCACGACAAACCCAAATCACATTCTATTTATTATCGGGTTAAAGAACTAGTGTTATTTAAAACACTATTCACGATAAACCCATTTCAAATTCAATCAAATATATTAGAAATTCCGATTATTTAAAACCCCTTTTTAAATCTAATTTATTTATTTAAAAATAATTGGGTTTTAAATTTAGTTCAAAACTAGTTCATTTCGATAAAAATCTATTTTTATCTTTTCAAATATGGAGTTTTTCACCCCAATTTTTCCCAAATCATTTCTTATGATTTTACACAAATTATTACTATTTTTAATAATTTTATCAAGGCCCGTACAGTCGATTTCCAACGACGGCCATCGAACTGCACTTACAGCGACCTTTTTCGAATTTGATTTGGACGTATCTCCAAATCCAACCATTAGATTTCAAATTTCTAATATTCGTTAGAAAGCTCTTTTCGATACGAACCCAACGGTTCCGGTTTTAGGAGAATCCGACGGTCGGATCTCTCGTAATGCCCGTTTGAAATAAATGGTCGAAATTTACGAACTGCCGCGGCGCGGCGCGTTCTATTCAGGCCATTATATTATATATATAATATATATTTCGTCGATTACTATTTAAAACGAATTATATAAATAGTTTTAAATTCGTTTCAAAAGCAAATTCAACTTCCATTTCAATTCGAATCAAAATTGAATTCTTCTTTATAAATTCGTTTTAAAATTCATTCCTATTCAATTCAATTTGAATTCATTTCAATTTGTTTCCAATTCAATTCGAATTCGTTTTCAATTCAATTCGAATTGGTTTTGTATTCAATTCATTTCGAAATCATTATATATTCAATTCCGATATCACTTTTTAATATTCACTTTAAAGTGAATAAAATCGATATAACTATCGTTCACTTCAAAATGGCGTCAATCTAACCGACACGGCTTCATATATTTCTATTTTCAAATATTCTATTGCAATATTTCGTTTCAAATATTTCTTTTCAAAATTTCTTTTTGTCAACACGCGACTAATCTCAATGGATGAGTACCGTCCACGTGTGACTACTTTTGTTAAATTATTATATTTTATGAAAATTAAGGTATCTATCATTTGATATTAAATCGGACTCCAACTGTAAATTAGTAAGAGAACGATTCCCTGAATATTAACCCCGAAGGCCGAAACCAACATCAGATCAATATTCAGGAGACCACTCATCTCGTATATTTTCCAGTTATTTTCTAATTCTATATATGATAAAGATGTAAATTTTATTGTTAAAATATTTCGTTCAACACATGACTAATCTCAACGGATGAGTACAGTCAACACATGAACCTTTATTTTATATTGATAAAGATATAAATTTTATTATAAAAATATTTCGTTCAACACATGACTAATCTCAACGGATGAGTACAGTCAACACATGAACCTTTATTTTATATTGATAAAGATATAAATTTTATTATAAAAATATTTCGTTCAACACATGACTAATCTCAACGGATGAGTACAATCAACACATGAACCTTTATTTTATAATATTCTTTATTTTGTAAATTGGAATGAGGCCCAATCAATCACCATATAATGTTAATTATATGGATTTTCATACATCACATGTATATAATAGCATTGAAAAATAATCAACCATCAACCAAAGTGCACTACACTGTATAAGCATCAAATATAAATATCTAACGCTTATAACAGCCTATCAATCAATCGATCGACATGTTTTGTAATAACCCGGAAAATACGAGCCAATTTAAAATTTTTGAATTGAATATTTCAAAGGAATTTGAACAGTTGAAATAGAATATTTCAATAAAATAGTGAATTAGAAATAGTGAGTCGGTTTGAAAATTTGAATTCATATTTTGACTGACTGTGCAGGGTGGAAAATATAACGGATTTTAGTGAGGCCAAAAATATTTAAATCTGTTAGTCAATACCTTTCTAACGAATCTGAAAAATCGAAGTTTCATAACGGGAATCAAAAGTTATGGCCGAATGAATTTTCAAAAGGGTCGGTATATAGAATATATAGGCCTGGAAAATTGATATTTTGCATACGACCTCGGAATTCGACGAAACCACTTTTGTTGGGTCCGGGATATCAAACTATTGCTAGGTTTCAAATTTCATAATTTTTGAAGCCAGTATGTGAGCGTGGCAAAAGAAAATGTGTTTGGTCGATTTCTGTTAAATTGGATCGACCAGAAAATGGCCATTTTTCAAACGACCTCAGAATCCGACGAAACTAGTTTAGTTGGGACCGTAGCGTCAAAACATAGCTAGATTTATTTTTCTGGAATTTTTCGAATCAGTTTGTGGCCCTGGCAAATTGAAATGTGCGTTCAGAGTTAAAAATAAAATGTTTTATACTTTAATTTGAAAAATAACTGACTGTAACAGTCGAATTGGCCTACGAAACATATCCCATTGTGTCCGTAATAGGGGTATTTAGTTAGGGGCGACAGTCGTTGGGTTTAAAAAGGAGTTCGTTTAAGAAAACACTATTTAAAAATTTTAATATAGTCTCGGGCAATCATATTTTTTCTTTCATAAAAAAAAAAAAAAACAGAAAACCCCCGACCCCCCCACCCAGATCGAACGGCGGCTTCCTTTTTCTGCTTTCTCTCCTCCAAATCTCCACGTCCGCTCATCAAAACACCAGGGCCCTTTGGAGTTTTTCGTAGAGCTCGAGACGAGCTTCAAATCCATACCAACCTCGCCCAGCATCGTCGAGTATTTCGCCGGATCCGCTCCTCCAAAGTCCGGCCGTTTCGAGGTCGATTTCGCCGCCCAGAGGCCGTCGAGTTCAACGCCGTGGGGCCCGCACGTGCGCCTCTCCTCCGCCTACAACCCTGCACTGGCCGATCGTCCAACCGCTACACGGTTTGATCAAAAATCGCTGACCTAGTTTTGAAACCTTCAGCCGAGGTAACGACCTGTTTAATTAAATTGTTTTACGACACTTTAAAACCGTTGCAAAACTTTGAAAAATCATATCTTTTTGGTATGTTGACGAAATTCGATGAAACAGGAAACATCGAGACCGCAAGGAAGCTCTCTACCCAATAGAAGAAGCTGCGGATTTTTCTGACATCGTATCGATTTTTAGCGTTCAGAAAACCAAGGTGAGAAATCTAAATTAACGTGAAATTCAAAGGAAAATGTCGTGTATAATTTATATAAGCGAAATATAAATTACATACGTGTTGTATACCTCATGTACATGCGTAGTGTAAGCTATATAAGCGAAGTATGAATTTTTACATGCATAGAATAATTGATATATGTGTTGAAATGCTAGTAAAACATAGCAAATTTATATTATATTATATATATATACACTCCCCTCGTCCACAAACCATGGACGATATTTATTGTGGTGAATTGGTGTGAAATATTGGATGAAAAATACGAATGGTTGGATAATTGTTTGTGGTTGATATTGTTTGGTTGTGGTTGAAAAATACCCATTGGTGTTTGAAATGAATTGGAAAAAAATGTGGAAATAAAAATAAACATGCCGCCTGCGTGCGAATTAGATGCATGAATCCCCATTGTCAAAAACCGCGAGGTTTTAAGGTAGAGCGAGGAGCCGTACTAGGGACGGTGCCGGTTTTAACTACCCTGCCGTTATGCTGCCGAAATTTTCAATAATCTTTGTGTGTTAGAATTATTTTAATATGTTGAAATTATTTTCATGCATAGAAATTAAAGTCATATATGAAACTATGTCCATGTGTGGAAATATTCATGTGTTGAAAAGTGTTGTGTGAAAATTAAATTCATTTGTGAATGAATGAAGTGCTTAAACAATAAAAATCACATTTTTATATATATATGAAGTATGAAAAATATTCGCCTAATATAAATAGTTTCAACAATCAAAATTTCATCTTTTTTTAATAAGAACAACATAAATAAAATGTCCATGTGTGGAATTGCTCATTTGTTGAGAAGTGTGTGTAGTGGAAAAGTTCATGTGTTGAATAAAAAGATCGGACAATAAAAATTACATTTTTATTGAAACTATGAAGTGTTGAAACAATACATTGGTTGAATAAATATTATAAACGATAAAAATATCATTTTTATCATATGTGTGATATGCTAAGGACATGCGGACGTTGAAATAAATATTTGTGATAGAAATATTATTTTTAACATGCATAGGAACTAAATAAAATAGTCATGTGTTGAAATCTATTTTAGTTCGCCAAAATTATCATCTTTTGAAATGTGAAGTGTTAAAAATAGCCACTTGCTCAAATAAACGTGCATGAGTTGAAATATACATTAACTAGCTAATGATATGATTTTAGCCTATGCATGCGATATTAGAATGAATGGTGTTTTTAGACCAAAGCAAGTCAAATATGAAATTGAATGGAAAATGATAAATGTTAGAAATTGTATATATGTACATGCATATCTATTGAACAGGTTAAAGCAAAATGGGCTAGAGAAGAGAAATAGAATTTTGTGCCCGACAAATAGGTACACATTTACCGCTTTGTTTGGGTGATGATTTTATGAGCCTGTTGGCTAGCCGCTTGGCTTTTTCTTTTTCTTTTTGATATGAGACGCCCGTGTGGCTATTTGGGAATTTTCCCAGACCCTCCCGTACAAAGGAGGTTATGGCGAAATTTTCCAAAAATTTAAGGCGTTAGTGAAATAATTGAAGTGGAAACGATGTAGGAATTTTTGAATGAGCTATATTTATATAAATATATAAATATAAATAGAATTAAAACGAAACGTGGCCGTGCAGTTCATATTTTGAAACCGTGATTTCAAACGACTAGTGCGGAAGATCCGACCATTGGATTTTCCCGAAACCTCAACCGTTGAGTTCGCCTTGGGAATATCTTTCCAACGGCACCAACTTTGTAAAGATCCGACGGTTGGATTGTCTGGAATGTTTAAAACAAAATTAGTGAAAAACAGCGCCAGAAACGATTATATTTATTTATATATATAAATATAATTAAATCGAATAACGATGCTGCAGTTCGTAAATTGAAATCGTAACTTCAAATGGTTAGTGTGGAAGATCCGACCGTCGGATTTTCCCAAAACTGGAACCGTTGGATTCGTTTTGAAATGACCTTCCTAATGATGTAAAATTTGTGAAGATCCAACGGTTAGATTTTCCTATATGTGTAAAACCAAATTAGTGAAAAGCAGCGCCAGTGCATCGACACGACCTGAAACGTTGTTTAATTAATTATGACCGTTTTAAATTAAATAAAAATGGCGACATATCGTTATAAAATACTATGGACGGTATAGAGTGGAAATAAACCAATTTTGTTGTGTTTTGCTTGATATGTGATGGTTGAATGTATTTGACATGAGAATTATAACTAAATAACTGAAATGTGAATGTTGAATAGTCCAACCATGAGAATAATTGATTTGAAAATCTAAATATACGTGGGTTATTTGGAAAAGCCGAGTTTATCTCATTTCAAATAATCGATCGACGTTGAGAAGTCGAAGAGTCGAAGACGACTGAAGACCGACGATCTCCACATTGGATGGATGGGCGCTACTGATGCTCGTGATTGGAGTAGCTACCATGAAGGAATTGAAGTAGTAGCCGTCCAAACATATTGTTGATTGTACGGATATGCGAGGAATTGGTGCCTCCGGTTTCGTTCAGACCCAGAACGGACTTGTAAATGGACTGTGTGTCTGACATTGGATTTTGTTCCGTGTTGATTGATCTCTGTTAAATATATATCTGTTTGGCGGCGGAGAATTTATTCTCTTTCTTAACGCCCTTCTCTGAGACGTACGAGCTCAGAGGTTATGTATTGACAGAAATCAGTCGCATGGAGTGGATTGCCTGTGTGGCACGCCTAAGTGGCATATGATCAAGGCTTCTGTTGCAAAGCAAAGTCTTGTGGTTGATGATCAAAGCATGGTCTGTGTGACGTAGCTTTGTGTATAACGTGAATTCGCGAGCCTCACACCTCGGTATGAGTCAAAAACGGGAGAGTGACTGCAGGGAGAGCACGACGTTTCTTTCTAGCTAAGGTGGTGTCAGTGACCTACCAGCCCTGACATTATATATACTTTTCACCTGTGTGGTTGTTGGAATGCGAGGCGCCTCGATATAGGTCTGTAAGGACCGGGAAACGTGTGTTCAGGAATAACTAATCCTCAAAAGTAAGAGAGGACCGGCCCTGAAGATGCAAGGATCATAGTGGGGTCCTGGGACATTTGCTAGAGTGTCTCGAATCGGAGAGGAGCTTGCCCCTTGCCTCGACTCATGAAGGAATCCAATTTCCAATAGGAAATATGCGGACGTGATTGTATTACTAGTATGGCGACATAGTGGTATGGGTCATTTATGCCGCCTATGATTGATATTTATGATTGAAATCGCTTTTGAAACATATATGCACTAGTAATAATATCAAACACCTTTGTTTTATTCGTATGAAGCATTTTTGGCCATTATAAGGGAAAACTCTATCCTCCGGCTTGCGTTGCATTGTGTGATGGGACCTGAGTCTTATAATGGCTTCATTTTATAAAAAGCATTGCGTTGATTTAATCATTTACTTTATTTCATGCACTAGCACTCATTGGAGTAAACTCGTTCCGCGAAAGTGGCGTGGTCCTTTGACTTGCCTTATTATTGTTGTTAATAAGTTGAATAGATTTCTCATACCAGTCCCATGACTGACTCGTAGTTTGTTTCACCTTGCAAACTCGGGTGCCCTCATTTTCACACGGGCAGCCTAGTTACAGGTTTCTGACGCACCTTTTGGCTCATGGCGAGGCTTGACTACACCGTGCTGACTTGGATTTTCTCCGCCATTATTGTATCTATATTATGATTCCGCCATTGGTGATGTAGACTGATATTCCTTTTGTGTACTCTTTATGTATGATTCTGCCTCAGGCGATGGTGACTGATTATGTATCACTATGCACTAAGTTGTATCCTGTACTGTGCTTCTCTGATGTGATGATATCTATATGATTCCGCTGTCATACGTGTGTAAATTATTCTATTTTCTGTTTGTGCTATTATCTGTGATCTGCTAATGATGATTAATTTGTTATATTCCAATGATTATCCTTAACACCGTGTCACGGGGTTTTTGGGATCGTCACAGCTGGTATCAGAGCTTTGGTTAACCTTAGTTCTGGAGTCTAACACATTAAACACTTTGTCAAAATAGAATCAGTAGTATTCTAAGGCGAGTCGCTCATTAGAGATAGGACTAGTAAAGTCCTAGAATGAGCTGAGCAGAATAGCAAAAACAATTGATCAGTCCATCGTTATCTTTCCATAGGAATTTCTGCTTAACTATGCAATAGACTATCATTTCTGTTTACTGACTTTTTCGTTGCTTATACAGAATTTGACAAATGGCTACCAGAGCAGCCGCCGCGAGAGGAGGCCGTGCCGGCCGAGGCCGAGGTAGGGGAGAAATCCCAGCTCAAGAAGGACCTTTGATACAACCTCCGGCAGCTCAATACTTTGAGCTTGACCGTGTAGCAAAGAGATATAAGAACTTAGGAGGCAAGACCTTCTCGGGAACTGGCACCGTAATAGAGGCCCTTGCATGGCTCAAAACATGCGAGAAAATTCTTGAAGGCCTAAGGCTAGGAGACGAAGACAAAGCTATTATGGGCGCCTGGCTTATGCAGGAACAAGCCGAATTATGGTGGGAATCTCTTGCCGCCGGGAATAGAGAACCTGGAAGAACATGGGATGGATTTAAAGGACTCTTCAAGGAGAAATATGTCCCAGAACAAGCTCTGGAAAGAATGCACGATGACTTCGCCAATCTCCAGCAAGGGGATCTTTCCCTGCAAGATTATCTGAACAAATTTACAATGCTGTCGCCCTATACTCCAGAACTCGTTGCCACTGCGAAATCCAAAAATAAGAGGTTTATCTTTGGATTAAGACGACAATATCATGATAGAGCCATGGCCCATGTCAAGCTGGATTTCAACGAACTGGTGGAAATGACATGCAACTATGAAGACCTTGATCAAAGGCATCTGGATTAGGATCGCGCTAGAAGCCAAGCAGGAAACAAGCGCAAGCCTGCGGTAAATCAAGGCGAGTCAAGCCAAGTAGCATCTTCAAAGCCTCAGACTGGCAAGCCACCAAGAGGAAATTGCTTTAACTGTGGTAAGCCGGGGCACTACTCAAACATCTGCACACCTCCGAAGAGGCAGAAAACAAATTCTCAAGGCGCAAGCCAAGGCTCTCAGAACCCTTGCTCGTGCTTCAACTGTCGCAAGACCGACCATCTGGTCAAAGGCTGTCCTTTGCTGAAGAAAGCTACAGTAGCTCATGTCTATGACGGGTCTAGCCCGCCAGCTGCTTCCGACGGAGCAGGTAAACCTGATGTTTTCGGAGGTACCCTTACAATTAAAAATATTCATGTTTCTGTATTATTTGACACAGGTGCATCGCGTAGTTTTATTGCTAAAAACACAGTGCACAAACTAAAGTTAAAACAGCGAAAGCTTAAAGAATCGATTGAAGTTCATAACCCGATAGGGGGTCCTATTACTCTCGATTCCTGTTGTAAAGTGCCAATCTCTTATTCTTCCAACAAGTTTCCTTTCAATTTAATCGCTATGGATTTTCCCGAATTCGATATTATTCTCGGGCTAGATTGGTTAACGAAATATGAAGCCGAAGTGAATTGTGCGGAAAGAATCGTTAAAATTCGAACGAAGCTTGGATATATTACGGTTCCCTGTCATGGTTCGAATCCGAATAGAGAAGAATTTTGGTCAGCATTAGAACTTATCCCCACTTCCATGGAAAAGATTCCGATTGTTAGAAACTTTGCGGATGTGTTTGAAGAAGTTGAAAACTTACCTCCGCAAAGAGAAATAGAATTCCGAATCGATCTAATTCCCAATGCCAGACCAGTGGTGCATCCAATTCGCAGAATGACTCCGAAAGAAAAAGAAGAATTAGGCGATCAAACTCGTCAACTGTTGTGGAAAGGTCTAATCAGACCGAGTTTTTCTAATTGGGGTGCAGCTGTTGTGTTTGTCCCGAAGTCAGACGGTACTCTTAGATTATGTGTTGATTACCGAGACCTCAACAAATAGACGCTTAAAAATAATATCCGTTACCCCGCATTGATGATTTGCTAGACCAATTGAATGGGGCAAAATTATTTTCCCGAATGGACCTAGCTACAGGTTTTCATCAATTGAGGATAGCAGAAGAGTGTGTTCCTTTGACCGCTTTCAAAGGTCCAGACATATTTTATGAATGGTTAGTAATGCCGTTTGGCCTATGCAACGCTCCAGCATACTTTGTCGATCTAATTAATAAAGTGTTCAGGGGAGTTCGGAATAAATTTGTCCTCGTATTTATCGATGATATTTTAATCTACTCCAAATCAAAACCCGAGCATGAAAAACACTTAGAACAAGTATTGGAGATTCTAAGGAAGAACGTCTTCAAAGCCAAATTCTCTAAATGTGTCTTCTGGCAAGAAGAAGTCAAATTTCTTGGCCATGTCGTGTCAGAGAAAGGAATTTCTGTTGACCCAAGCAAAATAACAGCGATTCAAGACTGGAAACAACCCACTACTCCCACAGAAGTTAGAAGTTTTATGGGGTTGGCTAGTTATTATCGAAAGTTCGTTAAGGATTTTTCAAAGATATCCGGTCCGTTAACGAAGCTCACAAAGAAACACGAGAAGTTTTAGTGGACTTCCGACTGTGAAGAAGCTTTCCAAGAATTGAAATCGAAGCTGACCACCGCTCCAGTGTTAACAATTATTGATGGAAATCAGGATTTAACGGTTTGGACAGATGCTTCTATTAGAGGTCTTGGTGCAGTGTTAATGCAGAGAGGCCAAGTAGTCGCTTATGCAAGCCGCCAACTGAAACCGCATGAGAAGAATTATGTGACTCATGATCTTGAGTTGCTAGCCATCGTATTTGCCTTGAAAATCTGGAGGCATTACTTATTGGACGAGAAATTTATATTGTACACAGATCACCAATCATTGAAGTATTTATATACCCAGAAAGATCTGAATCTGAGACAGCAGCGTTGGCTAGAATTTCTTGCGGCGTATGATCTTGATATCTTGCATACGCCGGGAAAGGCTAACGTGGTAGCGGATGCACTTAGTAGGAAAACCGCAATCATTGCCAATCTTATAATTACACCTGGATTGATTGATAGGATATCTGTCTTCAGAAAAGTGACAATTTTGTGAAAGAGATGGTAAAAAGGATTCAAAGGGGCGTAGGCTCAAGTTTCCAAGTGGATACAGAAGGAGTTCTGAGGCTGAATAGAAGAATATGTGTTCCCGACGTTCCCGAGCTTAAAAGAGAAGTGCTAGATGAATGCCATAAATCCAAATTTTGCATCCATCCTGGGGTGAGTAAAATGTACAACGATATCAAACGCACTTTCTGGTGGAAGGAAATGAAAAGAGATATTTCTTTGTATGTTAGCAGATGCCCTACTTGTCAATTGGTCAAGAGTGACCAACAGAAGCTAGCTGGACTGTTGCAACCGTTGGAAGTCCCAGGTTGGAAATGGGAACAGATTTCCATGGATTTCATAGATGGTTTGCCGCGAACAAAGAAAGGTAATGACAGCATTTGGGTAATCGTAGATCGTTTCACGAAGACTGCCCATTTTATACCTGTCAGATCCAATAGAACTGCCCAAAGTCTAGCATAGATATATTTCAAAGAAATTGTTAAGCTGCATGGAATTCCCATCAGCATAGTCAGTGATAGAGATCCCCTATTTACTAGCAAGTTCTGGGAGGCTTTCCAGACAGAATTGGGGACAAAACTGAATATGAGCACCGCTTATCACCCCCAAACAGATGGTCAAACTGAGCGGGTGAATAGAATTCTAGAAGATTTATTGCGGGCTTGTATAATCGATTTTGGTGGGTCATGGGAAGATCATTTGCATTTGGCAGAGTTCTCATATAACAATAGCTATCAAGCAAGTTTGAGAATGTCACCATTTGAAGAATTATATGGCAGACCCTGCAGATCTCCAGCATGTTGGGTAGAACCTGACAACAGACTTGTACTAGGACCCGATATGATTAGGGAAGCATCTGATAAAGTGGACTTCATCAAGAAGCGATTGAAAACCGCCCAAAGCCGACAGAAAAGTTATGCAGACTCTAGAAGGAGAGATTTGACATTTGCTGTTGGTGATCATGTTTATTTAAAGGTTTCTCCGATGAGAGGGGTAATCAGATTTGGAAAGACTGGGAAGTTGGCACCGAGATTTATTGGTCCCTTTCCTATACTTGAGCGAATTGGAACTCTTGCTTATAGGGTTCAATTGCCAGATTGGTTGCCTGGAGTGCACAATGTATTTCAGGTATCTCAACTTAGGAGACATGTGCATGATCCGGATCTTGTTGTAGAAGAAGCAGCACAACGGGATGTGGAGATAACTCCAGAATTAGCACTCAGAAGAGAGCCATTAAAAATTGTTGGCAAAGAAACCAGAGAACTCAGAAGCAAAAAGGTTCATTTAGTTAAAGTGCAGTGGAGCAGTGATCCTAGAGACTGTACTTGGGAAACGGAGGAAAGCATTAAGCAAGCTTACCCCAAATGCAGAGTGGATATCTCTGACTAACTCCGGTGCAAGGTACCTTTACCATACTTTGCATTTACATTTTATTTCCTACTTTACTGTTGTTTCCTTTTCGAGGACGAAAAGTTTTAAGTAGGGGAGATTGTAATAACCCGAAAAATACGAGCCAATTTAAAATTTTTGAATTGAATATTTCAAAGGAATTTGAACAGTTGAAATAGAATATTTCAATAAAATAGTGAATTAGAAATAGTGAGTCGGTTTGAAAATTTGAATTCATATTTTGACTGACTGTGCAGGGTGGAAAATATAACCGATTTTAGTGAGATCAAAAATATTTAAATCTGTTAGTCAATACCATTCTAACGAATCTGAAAAATCGAAGTTTCATAACGGGAATCAAAAGTTATGGCCGAATGAATTTTCAGAAGGGTCGGTATATGGAATATATAGGCCTAGAAAATTGATATTTTGCATACGACCTCGGAATTCGACGAAACCACTTTTGTTGGGTCCGGGATGTCAAACTATTGCTAGGTTTCAAATTTCATAATTTTTGAAGCTAGTATGTGAGCGTGGCAAAAGAAAATGTGTTTGGTCGATTTCTGTTAAATTGGATCGACCAGAAAATGGCCATTTTTCAAACGACCTCAGAATCCGACGAAACTAGATTTGTTGGGACCATAGTGTCAAAACATAGCTAGATTTATTTTTCTGCACTTTTTCGAATCAGTTTGTGGCCCTGGCAAATTGAAATGTGCGTTCAGAGTTAAAAATAAAATGTTTTATACTTTAATTTGAAAAATAACTGACTGTAACAGTCGAATTGGCCTACGAAACATATCCCATTGTGTCCGGAATGGGGGTATTTAGCTAGGGGCGACAGTCGTTGGGTTTAAAAAGGAGTTCGTTTAAGAAAACACTATTTAAAAATTTTAATATAGCCTCGGCCAATCATATTTTTTCTTTCATAAAAATAAATAAATAAAATAACAGAAAACCCCCGACCCCCCCCCCCCAGATCGAATGGCGGCTTCCTTTTTCCGCCTTCTCTCCTCCAAATCTCCACATCCGCTCATCAAAACACTAGGGCCCTTTGGAGTTTTTCGTAGAGCTCGAGACGAGCTTCAAATCCATACCAACCTCGCCCAGCATCGTCGAGTATTTCACCAGATCCACTCCTCCAAAGTTCGGCCGTTTCGAGGTCGATTTCGCCGCCCAGAGGCCGTCAAGTTCAACGCCGTGGGGCCCGCACGTGCGCCTCTCCTCCGCCTACAACCCTGCACTGGCCGATCATCCAACCGCTACACGGTTTGATCAAAAATCGCTGACCTAGTTTTGAAACCTTCAGCCGAGGTAACGACCTGTTTAATTAAATTGTTTTACGACACTTTAAAACCGTTGCAAAACTTTGAAAAATCATATCTTTTTGGTATGTTGACGAAATTCGATGAAACAGGAAACATCGAGACCGCAAGGAAGCTCTCTACCCAATAGAAGAAGCTGCGGATTTTTCTGACATCGTATCGATTTTTAGCGTTCAGAAAACCAAGGTGAGAAATCTAAATTAACGTGAAATTCAAAGGAAAATGTCGTGTATAATTTATATAAGCGAAATATAAATTACATACGTGTTGTATACCTCATGTACATGCGTAGTGTAAGCTATATAAGCGAAGTATGAATTTTTACATGCATAGAATAATTGATATATGTGTTGAAATGCTAGTAAAACATAGCAAATTTATATTATATTATATATATATATATACACTCCCCTCGTCCACAAACCATGGACGATATTTATTGTGGTGAATTGGTGTGAAATATTGGATGAAAAATACGAATGGTTGGATAATTGTTTGTGGTTGATATTGTTTGGTTGTGGTTGAAAAATACCCATTGGTGTTTGAAATGAATTGGAAAAAAATGTGGAAATAAAAATAAACATGCCGCCTGCGTGCGAATTAGATGCATGAATCCCCATTGTCAAAAACCGCGAGGTTTTAAGGTAGAGCGAGGAGCCGTACTAGGGACGGTGCCGGTTTTAACTACCCTGCCGTTATGCTGCCGAAATTTTCAATAATCTTTGTGTGTTAGAATTATTTTCATATGTTGAAATTATTTTCATGCATAGAAATTAAAGTCATATATGAAACTATGTCCATGTGTGGAAATATTCATGTGTTGAAAAGTGTTGTGTGAAAATTAAATTCATTTGTGAATGAATGAAGTGCTTAAACAATAAAAATCACATTTTTATATATATATGAAGTATGAAAAATATTCGCCTAATATAAATAGTTTCAACAATCAAAATTTCATCTTTTTTTAATAAGAACAACATAAATAAAATGTCCATGTGTGGAAATGCTCATTTGTTGAGAAGTGTGTGTAGTGGAAAAGTTCATGTGTTGAATAAAAAGATCGGACAATAAAAATTACATTTTTATTGAAACTATGAAGTGTTGAAACAATACATTGGTTGAATAAATATTATAAACGATAAAAATATCATTTTTATCATATGTGTGATATGCTAAAGACATGCGGACGTTGAAATAAATATTTGTGATAGAAATATTATTTTTAACATGCATAGGAACTAAATAAAATAGTCATGTGTTGAAATCTATTTTAGTTCGCCAAAATTATCATCTTTTGAAATGTGAAGTGTTAAAAATAGCCACTTGCTCAAATAAACGTGCATGAGTTGAAATATACATTAACTAGCTAATGATATGATTTTAGCCTATGCATGCGATATTAGAATGAATGGTGTTTTTAGACCAAAGCAAGTCAAATATGAAATTGAATGGAAAATGATAAATGTTAGAAATTGTATATATGTACATGCATATCTATTGAACAGGTTAAAGCAAAAGGGGCTAGAGAAGAGAAATAGAATTTTGTGCCCGACAAATAGGTACACATTTACCGCTTTGTTTGGGTGATGATTTTATGAGCCTGTTGGCTAGCCGCTTGGCTTTTTCTTTTTCTTTTTGATATGAGACGCCCGTGTGGCTATTTGGGAATTTTCCCAGACCCTCCCGTACAAAGGAGGTTATGGCGAAATTTTCCAAAAATTTAAGGCGTTAGTGAAATAATTGAAGTGGAAACGATATAGGAATTTTTGAATGAGCTATATTTATATAAATATATAAATATAAATAGAATTAAAACGAAACGTGGCCGTGCAGTTCATATTTTGAAACTGTGATTTCAAACGACTAGTGCGGAAGATCCGACCATTGGATTTTCCCGAAACCTCAACCGTTGAGTTCGCCTTGGGAATATCTTTCCAACGGCACCAACTTTGTAAAGATCCGACGGTTGGATTGTCTGGAATGTTTAAAACAAAATTAGTGAAAAACAGCGCCAGAAACGATTATATTTATTTATATATATAAATATAATTAAATTAAATCGAATAACGACGCTGCAGTTCGTAAATTGAAATCATAACTTCGAATGGTTAGTGTGGAAGATCCGACCGTCAGATTTTCCCAAAACTGGAACCGTTGGATTCGTTTTGAAATGACCTTCCTAATGATGTAAAATTCGTGAAGATCCAACGGTTAGATTTTCCTATATGTGTAAAACAAAATTAGTGAAAAGCAGCGCCAGTGCATCGACACGACCTGAAACATCGTTTAATTAATTATGGTCGTTTTAAATTAAATAAAAATGGCGACATATCGTTATAAAATACTATGGACGGTATAGAGTGGAAATAAACCAATTTTGTTGTGTTTGCTTGATATGTGATGGTTGATTGTATTTGACATGAGAATTATAAC
The DNA here is from genome assembly GCA_030737875.1 of Allium sativum. Lineage (NCBI taxonomy): Eukaryota > Viridiplantae > Streptophyta > Magnoliopsida > Asparagales > Amaryllidaceae > Allium > Allium sativum. The sequence goes on from CM060911.1 coordinate 76,439,278, forward strand.
TAAATAACTGAAATGTGAATGTTGAATAGTCCAACCATGAGAATAATTGATTTGAAAATCTAAATATATGTGGGTTATTTGGAAAGGCCGAGTTTATCTCATTTCAAATAATCGATCGACGTTGAGAAGTCGAAGAGTCGAAGACGACTGAAGACCGACGATCTCCACATTGGATGGATGGGCGCTACTGATGCTCGTGATTGGAGTAGCTACCATGAAGGAATTGAAGTAGTAGCCGTCCAAACATATTGTTGATTGTACGGATATGCGAGGAATTGGTGCCTCCGGTTTCGTTCAGACCCAGAACGGACTTGTACATGGACTATGTGTCTGACATTGGATTTTGTTCCGTGTTGATTGATCTCTGTTAAATATATATCTGTTTGGCGGCGGAGAATTTATTCTCTTGCTTAACGCCCTTCTCTGACACGTACGAGCTCAGAGGTTATGTATTGACAGAAATCAGTCGCATGGAGTGGATTGCCCGTGTGGCACGCCTAAGTGGCATATGATCAAGGCTTCTGTTGCAAAGCAAAGTCTTGTGGTTGATGATCAAAGCATGGTCTGTGTGACGTAGCTTTGTGTATAACGTGAATTCGCGAGCCTCACACCTCGGTATGAGTCAAAAACGGGAGAGTGACTGCAGGGAGAGCACGACGTTTCTTTCTAGCTAAGGTGGTGTCAGTGACCTACCAGCCCTGACATTATATATACTTTTCACCTGTGTGGTTGTTGGAATGCGAGGCGCCTCGATATAGGTCTGTAAGGACCGGGAAACGTGTGTTCAGGAATAACTAATCCTCAAAAGTAAGAGAGGACCGGCCCTGAAGATCCAAGGATCATAGTGGGGTCCTGGGACATTTGCTAGAGTGTCTCGAATCGGAGAGGAGCTTGCCCCTTGCCTCGACTCATGAAGGAATCCAATTTCCAATAGGAAATATGCGGACGTGATTGTATTACTAGTATGGCGACATAGTGGTATGGGTCATTTATGCCGCCTATGATTGATATTTATGATTGAAATCGCTTTTGAAACATATATGCACTAGTAATAATATCAAACACCTTTGTTTTATTCGTATGAAGCATTTTTGGCCATTATAAGGGAAAACTCAATCCTCCGGCTTGCGTTGCATTGTGTGATGGGACCTGAGTCTTATAATGGCTTCATTTTATAAAAAGCATTGCGTTGATTTAATCATTTACTTTATTTCATGCACTAGCACTCATTGGAGTAAACCCGTTCCGCGAAAGTGGCGTGGTCCTTTGATTTGCCTTATTATTGTTGTTAATAAGTTGAATAGATTTCTCATACCAGTCCCATGACTGACTCGTAGTTTGTTTCACCTTGCAAACTCGGGTGCCCTCATTTTCACACGGGCAGCCTAGTTACAGGTTTCTGACGCACCTTTTGGCTCATGGCGAGGCTTGACTACACCGTGCTGACTTGGATTTTCTCCGCCATTATTGTATCTATATTATGATTTCGCCATTGGCGATGTAGACTGATATTCCTTTTGTGTACTCTTTATTTATGATTCCGCCTCAGGCGATGGTGACTGATTATGTATCATTATGCACTAAGTTGTATCCTGTACTGTGCTTCTCTGATGTGATGATATCTATATGATTCCGCTGTCATATGTGTGTAAATTATTCTATTTTCTGTTTGTGCTATTTTCTGTGATCTGCTAATGATGATTAAGGTGTTATATTCCAATGATTATCCTTAACACCGTGTCACGGGGTTTTTGGGATCGTCACATGTTTTATCAATCAGGATGAGTGAACTTCAAATTTCATCCCAACACCCATGTGGGGTTTCAAACAATCAAACACATATTTTATTTGTGCAGTTGGGCGATGTGTAAAATTTATCGACCCAATCAATATCAGTCAAATCAGTGTATATAAACAAATCGGCCGATTTGTTTATAAATATTTATTTATTCACTTTCACGTTAAAAATTATATTTTTAACGATAAAACATTTTATCTTAACATATGAATTTCTATTCAGTTCCTTTACACAATAAAAATGATATTTTATTATTCTAACATATTTTAGAAAATTTCGGCGGCATAACGGCATGATACTATAAACGGGACGAGGCCTAGCCTTATCCCCGGTCTAGTGAAGGCCCACGCCATTCACACATCAATCAAATCAATTTATTTCACCAAACAATTCAATTTCAAATCAAATCATCCAACTAATCTACGCAACCATACAAACAAGTCCATGGTTTGTGGACGATTGTGTCGGGTGCTACTGAGCACCGTCTGCATCCTAATATATATATATATAACTAGAAAAAGAAATTGAAAGGTGAGAAATTCTCACTGATAGCTATCCAAATCTCCACGGCACTTCTAATGCAGGAAATCTTCTCTGTTCTCGTCTCTTGTCGCTTTCGTTGTCCGCTTTCACTACATATATAAAAATCACATTTTTATATACTGATGTCTTTAAAATAAAAATCACATTTTTATTTATTCACCTTCAATTAAAAAATCATATTTTTATAATTGCTTCATACATTTAAAAATCGAATTTTCACTTCGACTCTATATCGATAAAAATTCTATTTTATCACGCTATTCTTTATATAAAGTTTCCGCCTTTTCAAAATAGATCTTTCACCTTTTCTACAATAAAGATTTCGCCTTTATAAAAATATAGACTTCGCCTTTATAAAAAATCTCATTTTTATTTTTCTACACATATAAAGATGATATTTTTAGTATTTCTATCATGTAAAAATTATATTTTTATTTCTCTACCTAACCAAAAATCATATTTTACATCTTCTACTTAATAAAGATTATATTTTTAATACTTTAAAAATATAAAAATCATATTTTTAATACTTTAAAAATATAAAAATCATATTTTTATCCTCTTCCTTATGTAAAAATCATATTTTTATAAATAAAAATATAATCTTTTCAATTTTAAAAATCAAATCTTTATATATACTTTATTTTCAGCTTTTATAAATGCTAATTCATACACAAAAAACTGATTTTATAAATAAAAATATAATTAAAAACTTACAGTGAGTTGCAGAGAGAAGGGGGGGCGTCGGCGGTCGTCTCGCTGCTGGGGGGGCTCGGTTGCGGGTTCGGGGCTGGGGGGGTCTGCGTGCATCGATTCAGGGGGGTGCTTCGCGATAGGGGGGGTCTCGATTTATTCAGAAGAGGAGGGGGACGGGAATCGAGGAAGGCGGAGGCAGCAGGAGGTAGTGGAGGGGGGGGGAGACGTCGGCGGCGGTGGCTCCGTCGAAGGGCTAGGGCAGCGCGGTTTTTTTTTCCTTTTTGTTTCGTTTTGAAAATGAACGGGGGGGGGGGGGGGGTCGGCTAATAAAAGGAGGAGAGGGTTTTTATTTTTCTTTTATTATTTAATTATTTTATTCATCTCTAAAAAGCAACTTTTATTTTCGACCTCTAAATGAGGCCCACCGCCTGTCGCCCATAGCGGTTTACCCCCATTCTGAGCACAATGGGATTTGTATCGTAGGTTGATTTGATCGTTACAATCAGTTCCCGTTGAATTTACATTTAAATCACTATATTGAATTTTAAACGTACATTTCAAAGTACCGGGGTCACATACTAACTAGAAAAATTCCAGAAAAATATTTTCTAGCTTCGTATTGACGATACGGTCCTAACAAAACTAGTTTCGTCGAATTCTGAGACCGTTTGAAAAATGGTCAATTTCCAGTCGATTAAAATCAACTGAAACTGGTCAAACGCGTTTTCCTTTGCCACGCTCACATATTGATTCGAAAAATTATGAAATTTGGAATCTAGCAATAATTTGACATCACGGACCCAACAAAACTGCTTTCGTCGAAATCCAAGATTGTTTGCAAAATGTCTATTTTTAAGGGCCTGAATTCCATAGCGACTATTAAAAATTTTCAACTGGACATATCTTTTGATTCCCGCTATGAAAATTTGATTTGTCGGATTCGTTGGAAAGATATTATCAATTCGATCCTAATGTTTTTGGTTTCACTAAAACCTGGATTGTTTTGCACCCGATACATTGAATTGAAGTTTGAAATCGAATTATCGAACTACCGCGCCATTTTCAATTCTATTTATAATTATATATAAATTTTTATATTCTAACGACGACGTATATAAATATATACGTTCTAATTATATTCAAAATGAATTTCTCGTCGATATTATTTAAAATAATTCATTTTAAATAATTAAAATCCGCCAAAATTGTCAAAATAAAAATTTTAAACTGGCCCAGATTTTCCGGGTTATTACAATCTCCCCCACTTAAAACTTTTCGTCCCCGAAAAGGAACAAAGCCGAAAGTGGTTTGATTATTCAGCTCTACGTTCGATCTGGCTTCCATTTTCCAACTTTTCAGTTTCTGAGAATTTTCAAAATTTCAAAAATTTGGCTAACACCCTAAATTTTCGAAAAATTTCGCCATAACCTCCCTTGCACCGGGAGCATCGGGGAATTTCAAATAGCTTCCCCGGTCCTTCAGATCTCAAAAAGAAAAAGAAAAAACCAAGCGGCTAGCCAATAGGCTCATGAAATCATCATCACCCAAACAAAACAGTAAATTATGTAGTAAACATGTATCTATTTGTCGGGCAAACAAATTTTATTCTTTGGTTCTAGCCTCCTTGCTATGACCTGTTCAATGTAAGTATATGTATATGCAAGCAAATGCGACCAATTTTCAATACAGTTCAATATTTGGTTCAATTAGGCTAAATGGTTCAAAATTATCAAACAAATAAACAAACAACACAAACATCAATCAATTAGTGGTTTAATGTTTCAAATTGATAATTTTACTACATATAAAGAAAATCATGTTTTTTGATGCCAATTCACAACAAAGTGTTCTAGCTACATAAGTTTTGGTTCTCACACCAGTCTAAGGGAAATATATCGATATCACACCTTCGTTACTCGAACATGAATACTAATGACGACTAGTCAATCATCAGAATCATCTTCGGGCCACTAGAATATGATTCTATATCTATCCAATATATTAAAACTTCGAATATACGTTCATGACGCGTATATGCAAAACCTTTATATACTAGATTGTCCATATTCAAAATAAATAAATAAATATTCAGATACGATTAGAATGGTTTAAATTTTCAAAACAAAATTGTTTTCATTTGAAAAATATACTCTTCACACTCGTTCTAGGATACTACTGATCCTATCTCTAACGAGTCATTCTAATTGGATATCTGATGAATTCTTTCGTATGGTTCTAATGTGTCTTGTTCTCGAGCTCTGTAAACCAAAGCTCTGATACCAAATGTGACGACAAGGAATTTCGCTCGATCCGAATCAGTCGTTAAACCGATCTAGACCGTTCGAAACCCCTGAACGTTGAGAATAGGACAAATCAGAACGCAGACGGAAGAACATTTCATTGCTATTACAACAATCCCATCAGATACAAGAATATACAGAGTATAAATAAATAAATTACATTCGATAAATATCAGAGATTACAATAAATTACATAGCAGCGGAAAATAATACAAAGCACAACTGAAGGTGATATACGGATACAGAGCTTTCCGGATATCAGTCCAACTGTAAACCAGGATCCTGTGAATATAAATCTGCAAAACCAAAACTACTAGCTGCCCGTGTAGAAAATAAGGGCACCCAGAGTTTATGTTAAAACAATAAACTCCAGGTCAGTCATGTGACTGGTGTGAGAACTAAAACAGTTATTAAAACTTTACTTTAAAAGAGAGTAATTCAAGGGACCACGCCGTATAACACGGAACGGGTTTCCTCCCAAGAATACCCGTGCATAGAATAAACAGCGCAATGCTTTTTCGAAAAATGAAGCTATTATAAGACCCAGGTCCCATCACACAATGCAACGCAAGCCGGAGGATAGGTTTTTCCCTTATAATAGCCAAACATGCTTGGTACGTTTAAAAACAAATCATTTGATACTATAATAAGTGTATAGTGTCAAAACATTTTCAATCATAAATATAAATCATAGACGGCATAGCATCCCATGCTACTATGTCGCCATACTAGGCTCTACAAATAAAGCCGAAATACACGTATTGGAAATTGGATTCCGTCATGAGTCGAGGCAAGGGGCAAGCTCCTCTCCGTGTTCGAGACATTCTAGCAAATGCCTCAGGGTTACGCACTCTGGGCAACCCCGGATCCTCCAAGGCCGGTCCTCACTTACGTTAGAGGATTAGTTATTCCTGAACACACGTTTCCCGGTCCTTACAGACCTATAATCGAGGCGCCTCGCATTCCAACAACCACATAGGTGAAAAGTATATAAATGTCAGGGCTGGTAAGTCACTGACACCACCATAGTTAGAAAGAAACGTCATGCACTCCTTGGGTCCTTAACCCGTTTTTGACTCATACCGAGGTGTGAGGCTCGCGAATTCACGTTATACACAAAGCTGCCACGTAGGCGTGCTTTGATCATCAACCACAAGACTTTGCTTTTCAACAGAAGCCTTGATCATTGCATCTTAGCGTGCCACATAGGCAATTCATGCCATGCGACTGATGTCCATCGATATACAACCTCTGAGCTCATACGTCTCAGAGAAGGGCGTTAAGAAAAAGAATAAATTCTCCGCCGCCAAACAGATGTATATTTAATAGAAATCAATCAACACAGAATAAAATCCAATGTCAGACACACAATCCATTTACAAGTCCGTTCTGGGTCTGAACGAAACCGGAGGCACTTTCCTCGCATATCCATCCATCTCCAGGTACGTCTGGACGACCACCAACTATTTCCATCCTCTTGGGTATACAGCCCAATCAGGATCGTCAGTAATTATCCAAACGATGTGAAGACTTCCAGTCTTCGACCACCGTCTTCATCTTCGACATATCGTCGAATCGGTTATTCAGAATGGGTGTAAACCCGGACTTTCCGAACAACCCCCGTATATAAAAAAAACAAATGTTACGCAAACACAACATACGCCTCATTCCAATTCATTAGTCACTAACCGCAAATTAGCAAGAGAACAATTTCCCAAACATTAACCCCGAAGGCCGAAACCAACATCAGATCAATATCCAGGAAACCATTCTTCTTAGCCAACCTACAGCTAGTTTCTAAATTTCACATTCTTAGGGAAAGATTCCCATTAATTTTATCCAAGATAAATTCTTTAAAATTTATCCTGTAATCTTCCTTTGGATGTCATTTAAAACCAAATTATGGTTTTTCCAATTAGTCGAGATTAGCGAACCGTAACGAAGTAATTATTTATTTTATTTCCCAATCCCAACCTATTCATCCCATGAAGCAAAATTGGTAATACTCCCTATCTAACACCGTGGTGTTATCGGCAAAATTAATTACCGTTTCATGTTCAAATCTAATTAAAGATTTAACTATCGCTTTGGAGCAAAACTGGTAATACTCCATTCCCGCTCATTCCTAAATTTGATAATTTAGATTATAGATTCACATTTCAATCTAATTGCAGATTCGTTAGAACTCTTTTTACTGGGTTAAAGAACTAGGTGTTGTTTAAAACACAGTTCACGACAAACCCAAATCACATTCTATTTATTATCGGGTTAAAGAACTAGTGTTATTTAAAACACTGTTCACGATAAACCCATTTCAAATTCAATCAAATATATTAGAAATTCCGATTATTTAAAACCCCTTTTTAAATCTAATTTATTTATTTAAAAATAATTGGGTTTTAAATTTAGTTCAAAACTAGTTCATTTCGATAAAAATCTATTTTTATCTTTTCAAATATGGAGTTTTTCACCCCAATTTTTCCCAAATCATTTCTTATGATTTTACACAAATTATTACTATTTTTAATAATTTTATCAAGGCCCGTACAGTCGATTTCCAACGATGGCCATCGAACTGCACTTACAGCGACCTTTTTCGAATTTGATTTGGACGTATCTCCAAATCCAACCGTTAGATTTCAAATTTCTAGTATTCGTTAGAAAGCTCTTTTCGATACGAACCCAACGGTTCCGGTTTTAGGAGAATCCGACGGTCGGATCTCCCGTAATGCCCGTTTGAAATAAATGGTCGAAATTTACGAACTGCCGCGGCGCGGCGCGTTCTATTCAGGCCATTATATTATATATATAATATATATTTCGTCGATTACTATTTAAAACGAATTATATAAATAGTTTTAAATTCGTTTCAAAAGCAAATTCAACTTCCATTTCAATTCGAATCAAAATTGAATTCTTCTTTATAAATTGGTTTTAAAATTCATTCCTATTCAATTCAATTTGAATTCATTTCAATTTGTTTCCAATTCAATTCGAATTCGTTTTCAATTAAATTCGAATTGGTTTTGTATTCAATTCATTTCGAAATCGTTTTCAATTCAATTAATTTCGAAATCGTTATATATTCAATTCCGATATCACTTTTTAATATTCACTTTAAAGTGAATAAAATCGATATAACTATCGTTCACATCAAAATGGCGTCAATCTAACCAACACGGCTTCATATATTTCTATTTTCAAATATTCTATTGCAAATATTTCGTTTCAAATATTTCTTTTCAAATATTTCTTTTTGTCAACACACGACTAATCTCAATGGATGAGTACCGTCCACGTGTGACTACTTTTGTTAAATTATTATATTTTATGAAAATTAAGGTATCTATCATTTGATATTAAATCAGACTCCAACTGTAAATGAGTAAGAGAACGATTCCCTGAATATTAACCCCGAAGGTCGAAACCAACATCAGATCAATATTCAGGAGACCACTCATCTCGTCTATTTTCCAGTTAGTTTCTAATTCTATATATGATAAAGATGTAAATTTTATTGTTAAAATATTTCGTTCAACACATGACTAATCTCAACGGATGAGTACAGTCAACACATGAACCTTTATTTTATATTGATAAAGATATAAATTTTATTATAAAAATATTTCGTTCAATACATGACTAATCTCAACGGATGAGTACAGTCAACACATGAACCTTTATTTTATATTGATAAAGATATAAATTTTATTATAAAAATATTTCGTTCAACACATGACTAATCTCAACGGATGAGTACAGTCAACACATGAACCTTTATTTTATAATATTCTTTATTTTGTAAATTGGAATGAGGCCCAATCAATCACCATATAATGTTAATTATATGGATTTTCATACATCACATGTATATAATAGCATTGAAAAATAATCTACCATCAACCAAAGTGCACTACACTGTATAAGCATCAAATATAAATATCTAACGCTTATAACAGCCTGTCAATCAATCGATCGACATGTTTAATCAATCAGGATGAGTGAACTTCAAATTTCATCCCAACACCCGTGTGGGGTTTCAAACAATTAAACACATATTTTATTTGTGCAGTTGGGCGATGTGTAAAATTTATCGACCCAATCAATATCAGTCAAATCAGTGTATATAAACAAATCGGCCGATTTGTTTATAAATATTTATTTATTCACTTTCACGTTAAAAATTATATTTTTAACGATAAAACATTTTATCTTAACATATGAATTTCTATTCAGTTCCTTTACACAATAAAAATGATATTTTATTTTTCTAACATATTTTAGAAAATTTCGGCGGCATAACGACACGATACTATAAACGGGACGAGGCCTAGCCTTATCCCCGGTCTAGTGAAGGCCCACGCCATTCACACATCAATCAAATCAATTTATTTCACCAAACAATTCAATTTCAAATCAAATCATCCAACTATTCTACGCAACCAAACAAACAAGTCCATGGTTTGTGGACGATTGTGTCGGGTGCTACTAAGCACCGTCTGCATCCTAATATATATATATATAACTAGAAAAAGAAATTGAAAGGTGAGAAATTCTCACTGATAGCTATCCAAATCTCCACGGCACTTCTAATGCAGGAAATCTTCTCTGTTCTCGTCTCTTGTCGCTTTCGTTGTCCGCTTTCACTACATATGTAAAAATCACATTTTTATATACTGATGTCTTTAAAATAAAAATCACATTTTTATTTATTCACCTTCAATTTAAAAATCATATTTTTATAATTGCTTCATACATATAAAAATCGAATTTTCACTTCGACGCTATATCGATAAAAATTCTATTTTATCATGCTATTCTTTATATAAAGTTTCCGCCTTTTCAAAATAGATCTTTCACCTTTTCTACAATAAAGATTTCTCCTTTATAAAAATATAGACTTCGCCTTTATAAAAAATCTCATTTTTATTTTTCTACACATATAAAGATGATATTTTTAGTATTTCTATCATGTAAAAATTATATTTTTAATTCTCTACCTAACCAAAAATCATATTTTACATCTTCTACTTAATAAAGATTATATTTTTAATACTTTAAAAATATAAAAATCATATTTTTAATACTTTAAAAATATAAAAATCATATTTTTATCCTCTTCCTTATGTAAAAATCATATTTTTATAAATAAAAATATAATCTTTTCAATTTTAAAAATCAAATCTTTATATATACTTTATTTTCAGCTTTTATAAATGCTAATTCATACACAAAAAACTGATTTTATAAATAAAAATATAATTAAAAACTTACAGTGAGTTGCAGAGAGAAGGGGGGGCGTCGGCGGTCGTCTCGCTGCTGGGGGGGCTCGGTTGCGGATTCGGGGCTGGGGGGATCTGCGTGCATCGATTCAGGGGGGTGCTTCGCGATAGGGGGGTCTCGATTTATTCAGAAGAGGAGGGGGACAGGAATCGAGGAAGGCAGAGGCAGCAGGAGGTAGTGGAGGGGGGGGGGTAGACGTCGGCGGCTCCGTCGAAGGGCTAGGGCAGCGCGGTTTTTTCTTTTTTTTCCTTTTTGTTTCGTTTTGAAAATGAACGGGGGGGGGGGGGGCTGATAAAAGGAGGAGAGGGTTTTTATTTTTCTTTTATTATTTAATTATTTTATTCATCTCTAAAAAGCAACTTTTATTTTCGACCTCTAAACGAGGCCCACCGCCTGTCGCCCATAGCGGTTTACCCCCATTCTGAGCACAATGGGATATGTATCGTAGGTTGATTTGATCGTTACAATCAGTTCTCGTTGAATTTACATTTAAATCACTATATTGAATTTTAAACGTACATTTCAAATTACCGGGGTCACATACTAACTAGAAAAATTCCAGAAAAATATTTTCTAGCTTCGTATTGACGATACGGTCCTAACAAAACTATTTTCGTCAAATTCTGAGACCGTTTGAAAAATGGTCAATTTCCAGTCGATTAAAATCAACTGAAACTGGTCAAACGCGTTTTCCTTTGCCACGCTCACATATTGATTCGAAAAATTATGAAATTTGGAATCTAGCAATAATTTGACATTACGGACCCAACAAAACTTGTTTCGTCGAAATCCGAGATTGTTTGCAAAATGTCTATTTTTAAGGGCCTGAATTCCATAGCGACTATTCAGAATTTTCAACTGGACATATCTTTTGATTCCCGCTATGAAAATTTGATTTGTCGGATTCGTTGGAAAGATATTATCAATTAGATCCTAATGTTTTTGGTTTCACTAAAACCCGGATTGTTTTGCACCCGGTACATTCAATTGAAGTTTGAAATCGAATTATCGAACTACCGCGCCATTTTCAATTCTATTTATAATTATATATAAATATTTATATTCTAACGACGACGTATATAAATATATACGTTCTAATTATATTCAAAATAAATTTCTCGTCGATATTATTTAAAATAATTCATTTTAAATAATTAAAATCCGCCAAAATTGTCAAAATAAAAATTTTAAACTGGCCCAGATTTTCCGGGTTATTACACATGCCGTCTAGGATTGATACTTATGATTCAAATCTTTTTATTAAAACATATATACACTAATAATAATATCAAATCCGTTTTATATGTATCAAGCATCTTTTGACCATTATAAGGTAAAACCCTATCCTCTGGTGTGCGTTGCATTGTGTGATGGGACCTGGGTCTTATAATGGTTTCATTTTTCCAAAAAGACATTGCGTTATTTCTCGATTTACTTTGGTTTATGCACTGGCAATCCATAGGAGTAAACCCGTTCCGCGAAAGTGGCGTGGTCCTTGGATTTGTCTTATTAATTAAATTATTTTAGAATTCTCACATCAGTCCCATGACTGACTCGTAGTTTGTTTCACTTTGCAAACTCGGGTGCCCTCTTTTCCACACGGGGAGTCGAGTAGCTTTTTGCAGATATCTCTCTCTTTAGCAGGATCCTGGATCGAGGCCTAAAGCTGTGTCCAGAGCTTAGTAGTCTTACGCTGTTTGTTTGTATTATCTTTTATATAAATTAATCTTCCGTTGTAATTCAAATTCGTTGTACTCTGATATATTCTGTACTCTGATGTAACATTATTGTAATGTAATAAAAGTCTGTTGTTATTGTTATGATGTATTGTATTCCCAAAGTTAAAGTATTCGAAAATTTCCAACCTTTGGGTCAGACCTGTATGGTTTATTGTCGATTCAAAGAGCGGGAATTTCCGGGTCTTTACAGGTGGTATCAGAGCTCTGGTTAGCTCAAATCTTTGGGGTACAACTCATTAGAACTAAACAACAGACTCATCAGAGATTGGAATAGTAATGTCCAATAAGAATAGTCATTAGAGATAGGATCAGCAGTATCCTAGAATGAGAATACTCATTAGAGATGGGGTTAGTAATGCCCGAGGATGAGTTCAGAGTGATAAGCTTATAATTAACGTATTTTAATTATATATAATCTATTTTTGAAAATATGATTTTAAATATATAAAAGAATATATATATATATATTTGATAAGTTAGTCAACAAATAAAATTAATAAAAGAAAATTTAAATTTGGTTAGATAATTAAACAACACTTAGCTACGTTCCTTTTCGAGGACGAAAAGATTTTAAGTGGGGGAGACTGTAACAAACCGGAATTTTAGGGCCAATTTAAAATTTTTATTTTTAGAAATTTTAATGGGTTTTTAATATTTAAAATAATTTATTTTAAATAATAACGACAGAAAAAAATTGTTTTTAATCAAAGTTAGAATTTTTATATTTATAAATTTATATTACGAGCCTGAAATGGCACGGTAATTTCAGATTTCGATTTTAAACTTTGTACAATAATTTAATGTGAATTTGAACAATGTTGGTATAAATATTAAAATTAATGTTTTGTGTCATAGGTTGTTAAAATATGAACTTAACTTGATTATTTAGAATTGATTCTAAATGGCTATATATGTGATAATGACAGTGTTTGATAATCTATTTAAAATGGAATGTGAAATTTATTGAATTAATAATATAAAATGGATTAACTAAATTTGAGATTTATTTTGTACTGATAATTTCAATCAATGGAATTTGAATAATATAAATCATTTGATTATGTAATGAATTGTAATGAATTTATATTTATTGTAAATTGAAATAACTTGCATTGATTGTAATGATAACTAAGTTTGGGTATATATTGTTAAAGATAGAGATGTGGACTTTAATATTTAATTATATGAATTAAATGGCGTCAACGAATTTGTAATTAAAAACTTTAATGATTTAAACTTTTGAAAAATTTACAGTGAAAACTTAATTGAATGGTTAAGTATTGAAATTCAATCTATTATGTAAATTGTGACTTGTTTTGATTCCAAATAAATTTGTGATTTGTCTAAATTGATTGATGGTGAAACTTGGAATTGATATAATATATTCAATGAAAGTGGTTGTGTATGTATTTATAACTATAATAAAAATGGAATTTGGTAAATAATGAAAAATTGAAGTAACAATATATGAAATGGATAAACTAATTTTGAACTCCATTTATATACTGAAAATTTAGATTTGTGAATACAAGTAATATAAATCATTTTGGGTATATAATGAATCTCAACGTGTTATAAATGTTATAATCTCCATTGGTTGTAGATATTGCTATAAATATGGTTAGTATGTATTTATTGGGAATTGGATATATATAATTTAACTTTAATGTTTTAATTATGTAATTCTATGATGAAAACTTAATTGAATTATTCAGGTAACGAAATTCAAGTTGTCATTACAATAATGACTTACATTGATCGCAATTAAAATATCGAGTTAGTCATTTTGATAAAATTTGGAAGTAGAAATTTAATATTAAATTACTTGTGTGAAATTGACTTGATTCATTTATAATTGTAATTCAGATTGAAAATCTATGATAATAATATAAAAATGGAAATTTTAATGTAAATGAAGAATTGATTTATTAAGTTATTAAGATTTAAAATAAATAAATTATTTTAAAGTTTATCGTTCAATTGAAATTTTGTTGAATAATTAAATGTAAATATTTATCATATAAGGAAAACGATTCATGTAAATAAAACAAATTATAGGATAGTCTTGAACTCAAACTTATAACCTTTGGAACTTAATTCAAAATAAGTATAGAATTAAGAATGAAAACGAAAAATGGAATGCTTTAATGGATAATTAAACCTTTGAAATTGATTGCCTAAATACATGTTTAATTTTGTTCATACCCTAATACTTTCTTTCCCTATTTTGAATTTGGACATGGATAGTAACGTTCAGAATTTTATTAAAGATGAATTATAAAGAATGAATGTATGACCATTTAATTAGCCATTAAAATTCCTTTCTATAAATGATCTTGAAGCGATAATCTAATTTTTTTTCTCATTCCTCATATTCCTTACTGTCCAAAACAAGTCGTCCTCTCTTATCTCCCCTTCTTCATAATTTCAGCTATTTTGAACTCGAACGACTTCTGAAAACCAATCCAGGTGAGAATTCTGATTAATTAAATTATTAAAAGTGTGAAATCATGATCTGTATTTTTGATCTGTGATGTGGTAGCGTAAAATATTCATTGTCATATGATTTGTGATGTTCTTGTGCTGTGTTGATAATAGCCATGTTATCTAGATCTGTATAATTTTGATGTAATTATAAATAAAGTGCTCATCTTTATTCTTATTCCGTTCTATTAAAATTTAAATCTTAAATTTTGTATACAAAATAAATAGAAAAATCTTGTTTTGTTTATTTTTGTTTTTAAAATAAAAGACAACTTTTATGTGATTTTATTTTGTTAAAATAAAAAGACGACTTTTATGTAATTTTATTTTGTTAAAAAAAACCATTTTCATGTAATATTTCTTGTCAAAATAAAGAGGACCATTTTTATGTAATTTTGTTTGTCATAAGTAAAAGGACAAAGTTGACATTATTTTGTTAATAAGTAAAAGGATAAAGTTAACATTATTTTGTTAATAAGAAAAAGGACAAAGTTAACATTATTTTGTCAATAAATAAAGGATAAACTTTTATGTCATTGTGTAAACATAAACAAAGGATAAATTTTCATGTTGATTTTGTTAACAAAGAAAAGAGACAATTTTTATGTGGTTTCTTTATTAACAAAGAAAGGAAACAATCTTTATGTTAATTTTGTTAACATAGAAAAAAAAAGGGAAAACTTTTATGTTAATTTTGTTAATATAGTAAAAGTACAATTTTTGCGCTCATTTTATTAGCAAAATAAAAGAACAAATTTTAGCGCTCATTTTGTTAACAGAAATATAAAGACAATTTTGGGTTCATTTTGTCAACCCAAATAAAAGGACAATTTTCACCTTTGTCTTGTCTACAAATTAAAATACCCATTTCTATCTTTATTTTATAAATGCAAGTTAAATCTTTATTTATAAAACAAAATGTAAGTTTTTAAATCTTTATTTTATTTACAAATAAAAATAAAGATTATGCCTTTATTTTGATTCATCAAAGTTGCACCAAATCATATCTGTGTTAATATAGATGAGATGACACCCAAACCTACATCATTGTGTTAACTGTATTGTGACGACACCAATTTAGATGTTGTAACACCAATTCATATAGTTGTGTTAATATGGTTGTAGTGACACCAAAAGACTTCTCTATTATGTTATTGACACAAAAATTGGTATGGTTGTGTTAATATTGTTGTGATGACACTAATTTATATGTCATGTTAACCTTGTTGTAATGACACAAATTTATATGTCACGATAACCTTGTTGCGATGCCACCAATTTGTATGTTGTGTTAACATCATTGAGATGACATAAATTTACATCATCGTGTTAATATTATTGTTATGACACAGGATTATATGTTGTGTTAATTTAAATATTATGACACAGGCTTACATCGTTAAGTTAATGACATGAAAAGTCACATTTTTATGTGTTAAAAATGTAATTAAGTTAAATTTACATTTCATATTAGTTAAAATGTAGTTAAGTTAGAAATACTTTTTATGTTAGTTAAAATGTAATTAAGTGAAATTTACATTTTATGTTATGAAAATGTAAATAAAGTTGAAAGTATGTTTATGTTATTTAAAATGTAAATAAAGATAAAAGTACATTTTATGTTATTAAAATGTAATTAAAGTTAAAAATGCATTTTATGTTAGTAAAAACATAATTACAACATGATGCAGATATGGTATGGAAAAGTAAGTTCATCTTTTAGCTATGTTCTTTGTTTCAAATGAAACTTAGAAATAAAGGTTACATGTTTTATTTACATCCCTCGATGTAAATAAACATGAAATAAAGGTACAATTTTAATTGTGTTCCTCACCGCAAATAAAACTAGAAATTAAGAGTTACATTTCTATGATCATAAAAAAAAACATTTTTAATGTTAATATTTGATGGATTAGGAAATATACATATTTCACTACGAAATATGTTTCACATTAAAAACACGTTCTTTTAATGCCAACATCTGAAAGATTAGAAATGTATAGGGAAACTATTTGAGTAAAATATATTTTGCTCGACATTAGGATTATGATAATATGTTTAGTAAATAGATACGAAAAGTATTTATTTACACTTAGGTAAATAAATAAGAACAAGTATGCTTAACCCGAGGTTGGATTGAGTTGTGATGTAAACCTGCCCGGACCCGCCCGGCTGTCCAGTAATCACAACAATACCTATCCAATGTGGGAGGTTAAAGCATATGTAAACTATTTAGTGTAAATAAAATAAAACATAGAAAAAGTAAGACATTTATTTACATTAGATAAATAAAAGATTAAATAAAATTATACTTTTATGTAATTAAAGAACATGTTTTTACATTGTAAATAAAATTACATTTCGATGTAATTAAGATTATAAGACTAAACTTGTGAATTAGAATCTATTTACATTTTCTTATGAAAAAAAAGGAATAAAAAGAACAAAAATGTGGATGGTAATTATTTACATTTTCTTATGCAAATAAAAATAATAAAAAGAAATGTTAGAAAAGAATTAACATAAGATATTCTTTTTATGTTAAAAAGAAATATTAGAAAAGAATTAAAGAAATACATTTATTTACATTTACTATGTAAATAGGATTGGCAGGGAAATGGAAACCATTTATATACAAATAGCGTAAATAAATATGAATAAGAAATTAGATACATTTATTTACAATTAATGTAAATAAATATAGCAAAAGTAAAAGTAAATCATTTATTTACAAATAGTGTAAATAAATAAGATAAAAGAAAAGTAAAAGCATTTATTTACAAATAGTGTAAATAAATAAGAAAAAGTAGAAGGAGAAAAACCATTTATTTACATTTGGGTAAAGAAATAAGAAAAGGAAAATGAAAACATTTATTTATATCTAGGTAAATAAATAAATGGTAAGAAAGAATATTTATTTACATTTAGAGTAAATAAATCAAAAGATAGAAAAGATTATTTAATTATTTATTTACATTTAGTGTAAATAAACCAAAGATAGAAAAAGAATATCTATTTATATTTGGGGTAAATAAAGCATGCATTAAAGTGAATTTAAAAAGAACATTTTATTTACATTTTAAATGTAAATAAAAACAGAGTAAAATAAAAGTGATATTTTTATCGTCATTTTAAATGCGATAAAAGAATAGACGTTAATAGTTGAAATCGCCAAACGATTTATATTTATATATATATATATAAATATAAATTATAAATTAAACGGAACGCGCACGTCAGTTCGCGTATCGACAATCGTAACTTTAAACAGTTATACCGAAAGATCCGACCGTCGGATTTTCCCAAAACAGGAACCGTTAGGACCGCTTTGGGAAAATCTTTCCAATGATATAAATTTCATCAAAATCCAACGGTTAGATATGCATAAGTCTAATTTGGTTGAAAACAGCGCCAGGGTCGCCCATTGACCCGAAGCGTCGTTAAATTTATTCGAGCTATTTTTATATAAATAAAAATAGGGATAGGTCGTTATCAAATATTAATAACGATAGGAAATGTTTTCAAATTATTATATATATATATATATATATGCGAGAATCATTTGAGAAGACCGAGTTCAATCTCATTTCAAATCATTATACGATGTTTTTAATCTAAGAGTTGAAGACGGCGATTGAAGACCGACGATCTTCACATCGAATGGGTAACTAGCGTTGAGGTCCTTGATTGATTTGCTCCCAAGACGGGGCTAAGATGGTAGTTATCCAGACGTAGTGTTGATTTGTACGGATTTGACTTTCGCTCAGACCCAGAGCATAAGTTTATAAGTGGAATGTATGTCTGACGTTGTAGTCCTTTATACTACATTCGTTGATCTCTGTTAATACATATCTGCTTGGTGGTTAACACCCTTCTCTGAGACATATGAGCTTAGAGGTTATATATTGGCAGAAATCAATGGTATAGTATGGACTGACAATGTGGCATGCTAAGATGCATTGATCAAGGCTTTTGTTGAAAAGCAGGACTTGTGGTTGATGATCAAAGCACGGCCTGTTTAGGCGTAGCTTTGTGTATAGCGTGACTTCGCGAGCCTCACACCCCGGTATGAGTCAAAAACGGGATACAGACTGCAGGGAGTGCACACGTTTCTTTCTAGCTAGAGTGATGTTAGGGACCTACCAGCGCTGACATTTTACTTATGTGGATGATGGATTTTGAGGCGCCTCGTGTTTTATAGGCCGTTGGTGGTCATATTATTGGTCCAAAGGGACCGGGAAGCGTGTGTTCAGGCATAACTAATCCACTGCCCATAGGCGGGGACCGACCCTGAAGATCCAAGGATTCACTACGGGGGATCCTGAGGCATTTGCTAGAGTGTTTCGAATCGGAGAGGAGCTAGCCCCTAGCCTCGACTCATGATGGATTCCAAATTTCCAATACGCCCTTGCGGTTTTGATTATAGAACTAGTATTGGCGACATGCTATATGGTAACCATGCCGTCTAGGATTGATACTTATGATTCAAATCTTTTTATTAAAACATATATACACTAATAATAATACCAAATCCGTTTTATACGTATCAACCATCTTTTGACCATTATAAGGTAAAACCCTATCCTCTGGTGTGCGTTGCATTGTGTGATGGGACCTGGGTCTTATAATGGTTTCATTTTTCCAAAAAGACATTGCGTTATTTCTCGATTTACTTTGGTTTATGCACTGGCAATCCATAGGAATAAACCCGTTCCGCGAAAGTGGCGTGGTCCTTGGATTTGTCTTATTAATTAAATTATTTTAGAATTCTCACACCAGTCCCATGACTGACTCGTAGTTTGTTTCACTTTGCAAACTCGGGTGCCCTCTTTTCCACACGGGCAGTCGAGTAGCTTTTTGCAGATATCTCTCTCTTTAGCAGGATCCTGGATCGAAGCCTAAAGCTGTGTCCAGAGCTTAGTAGTCTTCCGTTGTTTGTTTGTATTATCTTTTATGTAAATTTATCTTCCGCTGTAATTTAAATTCGTTGTACTCTGATATATTCTGTACTCTGATGTAACATTATTGTAATGTAATAAAAGTCAGTTGTTATTGTTCTGATGTATTGTATTCCCAAAGTTAAAGTATTCGAAAATTTCCAACCTTTGGGTCAGACCTGTGTGGTTTATGGTTGATTCAAAGAGCGGGAATTTCCGGGTCTTTACATTAATCCACAATCGCATCAATTCAAAAGACAGACTCTGCCGCTTTGGGATCGATGTCAACCCTATTTGCGTTCTTTGCAACCTGAGTAATGAATCTCTCACCCATCTTTTCTTTGATTGTGACTTTTCTTTTGCGGTTTGGGCCGCTGTTAGCTCATTCATTCTTGGTTTCATCCCTTCTTTTCGCTCTTTCTTCGATTACTAGCAGCACAGCCGCCCTGATCCCTCGTCTGACTCTCTGGTTGCGATCTTCTCCTGGTGTATCTAGTTAGAACGAAATGCATATGTATTCGGAAGACCCAAAAAGTTATTCTGGGGAACTTGTTTCCATATTCTGCATCTCTTCGAATAATGGACAGGCTCGGTTAGGCACCTCACTTCAGACTTTCCCTCCCCCAGCCTCGCTCGCCTGGATCTCCAGAAAGCAGCTCGTTATTTCCTCTGTGATCAAGTATAAGTATGTAGTTCTATTTTGGTAGTGTATTTATCACTCAGCTGTGTTGTGGTTGCTATATGTACATCTTATTTGTAATCCTCAGACTGTATTATATATGACCATCTTGGTCTGTTCTTAGTTTGCTACTGGTTGGGCCTGTCAACCAAATATTATTACTAGCTTTTATGCATCTACGTGTAACCGGCTGTGTAGTGCCCGCTACACACCCGTTTTCCTCAAAAAAAAAAAAAAAAACAATTCAAAGGTTAATAACTTATAAATAGTAAAAAAAATATTCTAAACAGTCTTCATTTTTACGAATATCAATTGTAATTATCTAAATTTCCAAACAGTTTTGATATCGAAATTCCAAACTTAAACTATAAATATTATTTAATAATTAAATAATAGAATCATATATATATATATATATATATATATATATATATAAGAAGGAGATTTAAAATCGATCACCCATAATTTCAACAACTACAGTGTGTGTTGCAACATCATCCAATGTAGTCAATTTTATCTAGATGAACCATATGATCAAACGGGTACGAATTCATTCATCACAACAAACATTTTAACTATGGACAAGCGTTACGGTCAATAATGCTTATCAGTGTTCAATGTATTATCTAATTACATAAACAACCATTAAAACATCAACATCCATCACACAATTATCATTAACTAATTATAATTAAACTCATCTAATCATAGTTAACTAATTTAACCAAAAATTTAAATTAGAAGTTATCACCATAATAGGTCTACAATCTTCAATATCAGGATGATCAAGCCAACGAACATTACCACCGCTCTTCGTACTGCTCTCAATCCATTTTGATTAGCAGTTGATGATTTTCTGCCATTACAAGGTCCAAGCCCAATTGCTTCTTAATCACAAAATCCGCCCCACTAGCCCCCTCTTCTTCTTCCTCCTCCCACTTCAATTCTCATGCACCTGGACACAATTGTGCACGCATTGTGCACGGTGCACGCTCCAATCTTCCACCATATTAAAAACTGAGGCCACCCACAAGATTCTCTTCATCATCTCGTTCAACTGCATACCTCTTTCCGGAATTCGACCTCCTCTGTCAAATTGCGCACCCTCCAATGTCGAGACCTAGAGCTGGCAAAACGCGTTTACCTTATAATGTCGCACCCTCCATTAAGATACCGTTCTTCACCAAAAATCATCACATCGAAGCCCATTGCATTCTCATTTCAATGCCATGCTGCACTTCCTCTATCGTTGCTCAATTCTCCAATGAATCCAAAACCTTATTTTCAACATTTCCAATCATCGACACGAAATCGATCCGAATTCGCAAAAAAAATACTAGGTTCTTTGCTGATCTCAACCGTGCTGACAGCATCGGTCCATTCTTCTCAGATTGAGAGATTTTTTTTTCGAATATTCCAAACACATTTCTTCCATTCTCTGAAAATATGAGATTTCTCTCTTGTTTTCCAATGAAATTTCGATCCGACAATTTCTAAAAATCGGAAACGATGATCCGAACAACATTTTCGTTAATCATCTCTACTGAAATTTGAGAGTATGGATTTTTTTCGATTGAGGGGAATGTATCTTTCTCTTTACTGGAAAATTCGAAAACATGGAACAAGAAGAAGAATGACGAGAAGATTTCATCTGAAGTGATTAGCGGTGATGTGTTTGAAAAAATAGGGTTTAGCCTTCCTTTATATAGGCATTTGAAAGGTCATTTTAGTCATTTAGTTAAGGGACACATGTATCGTTGCATGATGCTAATGACATGCATTCAAACACCTAAGAGGGACACCTCACCTTATCCTAAGGAAAATTTTAATTTATTTAAATTAGTAACACTTTTGTGATGCTTATGCGTGTGTCTTCTTTATACATATAAACATAGCATTTATAGATCTCAACTATCAAAACTATAAGTTACCATATTTAAATAAATAATATTTTAAATTCATTAATTATTTTAAAATAAAAATCATTAAAGAATCTTTAAAAATAACTTATAAATAGTTGAAAATATTTATCTATATTATTTATCATATAATTCACCAAAGTTTATACTAACAAATGGTTTAAAAATAAATGCTTAATAAATTTTATAAACATCATTATAATTTTTCTTACTTATTGATATTCAAAAATAAAAACAATCATTCTTATGAAATCTTTTAAAAATTATCCTTTACCAAATTTCATATTTTACAAACCAATATTATCAAAATCAGAAAATATCATTACTTAAACATAAGTCTTATAAATATAAAAAAATAAGTTTTCTTATAAAAAATCATATTAAATAAAATAAAATACTTATACAAAGTTAACATTCATATTCAAGCCTAATAAAAATCAATTTACATTCAGAAAATCAAAAATTATATAAATAAAATCCAAATCAAACTTAGTTAAAAATTCTGGGATGTTACACTTTTTCTTTTTCTTTTTGAGATGAGAGGCCTGTGTGGCGGTTTGGGGGTTTACCCGGTGCTCCCCGTAAAAGGAGGTTGTAGCGAAATTTTTCAAAAATTTAGGGTGTTAGCCAAATTTTTGAAAAACTAGAAATTCTTAGAAACTGAAAAGTTGAAGAATGAAAGCCAGAATAAAAGCCGAGTAGATTAGTAAAACAACTTTCAGCTCCGATCCTTTTCGAGGACGAAAAGATTTTAAGTGGGGGAGATTGTAACAACCTAGAAAATCTGAACCAATTTAAAATTTTTATTTTGGCAATTTTAATGAATTTAGAATATATAAAATGATTTAGTTTAAATAATAACGACTTGAAATTTATTTTGAACAGAATTATAACGTATATATTTATATTAATTGAAGTTAGAATATAAATATTTATTTTAATTATAAAAGGAATTGGAAATGGCGCAGTAGTTTGAAAATTCGATTTCAAATTTCAATTGAATGTACAGGATTCAAAATAAACTGGATTTTAGTGAAACAAAAAATATTAGAATCTGTTTGAAAATATCTTTCCAACGAATCTGAAAAATTGAAATTTCATAGCGGGAATAAAAAGCTATTCCCAGTTGAAAATTCAGAATAGTCACTATGGAAATATAGACCATAAAAATGGAAATTTTGCAAACGAACTCCGTTTTCGACGAAACCATTTTTATTGGATCCGAAATGTAAAATTATTGCTTGTTTCTAATTTTCAGGATTTTCGAAACTAGTATGTGAGCGTGGCACATTTAAATGCGTTTGACTGATTTCAGTTGAATTTAATCTACTGGAAAATGACAATTTTTCAAACGGTCTCCAAATTTGACGAAATCTGTTTTATTGGGATTGTATCGTCCCAAAATAGTTAGATTTATTTTTCGAGAATTTTTGGAATTAGTATGTGGCCTCGGCAAATTAAACTGTACATTCAAATCTAAAATTAAATGTTTTATATTTTTATTTAAAGAATAACTGACTGTGACAGTCAGATTGGCTTATGGGACAGATCCCATTATGTTCGGAATGGGGGTATTTAGTTTGGGATGACATTCGTTGGGTTTGGTTTGGAGCTCGGATAGGAAAACACTATTTTTGGAATATATATATATATATATATATATATATATATATATATATCGGCCAATCAGAAAAATCCTTTCATTATTTAGTTTTCCAAAAAAAACCCGCTTTCTCTCTCCCCGTAACAGACGAAGGACAGAAAAGCCATCCTCCCTTCTTTTTTTTATTTCTCTCAATCCACTCAATGAAATCACTTGCTCCAGTTGAGGATTTTATAGATCTCATCCTTCTCTTCAAATCAATACCAAGTTTGCAATTTTTGGTTGAGTATTTTCTCCGAATCCCCTCGTCGAAGTCGGAAGCTTCAAACCGCCGCCGCCACTCGCCGTCGCCACTGCACCCTGCGCCACCGCCGATGACTGGAGTGCCTTTCCACGCTCTTCGACCCCGTGTAACTCGATTCCAATATTGTGAAGCGGATTTTGCGAAAGATCGAGACATAGTTTTGAATGTTCAGCTGAGGTATACAGTTTATACAATTTAAAGGGTTTGCAACACTTTTAATACGTTGCTAATTCCTATTTGCTTATAAAAATCATATATTTTCCATACGAGGTCCAAATCGCGTGAAACTGGACCTGTTGTGATCGTGAGGATGAGAGCTTCACAACAAGACTAAACGCGCCCAATTTGTAGCAAATCAGAGTTTAAGGCAAATTCGAATCCAAACTGAACAGAAATTCAGATAAAAACTGACGGAGTGGATCGTAATGTGAGAACTCATCACTAAAATTTTCTTTTCAGTTATTTATTTTATAACTTCATATATAAACTGCTCCCCGTCATCCGTAGACCACGGACGACTTATTTGTTTGATTGTGTTGTGAAAATTGATTGTGTTGTGAAATGAATTGTATAAAATATTCATATGTTGAATAAAATAATTTATCGCTAAGAATATAATTTTTAATGTGTATACGAATAAAATAAATATTCATAAACAAATCAGACGATTTGTTTATGTACACACATTTGACTGATATTGATTGGGACGATAAATTTTACACATCGCCCAGCTGCACAGATAAAATTCATTATTTGTTGATTGAAATCCCACACGGGTATTGGGATGAGATTGGACATAAACTTATCCCAATATTTAGTTTTATGTCAATTGATTGGTTGACAAGCTGTGTAAGCGTTGAATATTTATATTTAATGCTTATGTAGTGTAGAACTCACTCTGGATGATGGTTGACTGTGTTTGATTGTTGTTGTGTACATGTGTTGTATGAAATCCATATAAACAAAATTATATGGTAATTGACTATGTCTTATTCCAGTTCAGATAGAATGAATATTTTAAAATATCGAATATTTTAAAATAATGAATATTTTAAAATAATGTTCAGTAAAAGATCAAAATTTAATTTTGATGTCCGATTTGGGATGGACACGAAAATATTTAAATATATAAAGTCGTGTTGATTAGATTAATGCCATTTTGATGTGAATGAAATTTTATATCTATTCTATTCATTTTTATAACGAATATCGAAAAGGAAGTGATTTCAAAATCTAATGTTTTGAAAATACTATCATTTATATATCGATGAGATGGAATATTCAATTTTGATTTGAAATTGAATATGAAGTTGAAATCATTTTGAAAAAGAATTTAAAACGATTTATAAATTACGTTTCAAATGGAACTCGACTAAATATAATATATATAAAAATAAAGGCCTGAATAGAACGCGCCACGCCGCGGTAGTTCGCGAATTTCGACCATTGACTTCGAACTGACGTTACGGGAGATCCGACCGTCGGATTCTCCTGAAACCGGGACCATTGGGTTTGTATCGATAAAAGATTTCCTACAAATATAAGGAATTTGAAATCTAATGGTTGGATTTGGAATTGTCTAAATTAAATTTGGAAAAGGTCGCTATAAGTGCATTTCGATAACCGTTTATGGAAATCGACTGTACGGGCCTTGATAAAATTATTAAAAATGTAACACCCCGTGTATTCTATAACTGTGAAATTCATAAATTAAACAATAAATAGTTTTAAATCAAAGAATTAAGGGAAACGGGATACGCCATTGCGTTCGTCTCGGAATTCTGCTTGAGATAGAGTCTGAGTTTGCGTAAAACGGATATCGTATGAAGAAGTTATGGACGAACGAAGTTGGGCGGAAAACCGGAAAACGGGTCAGAATGCACTGGCGCACTTGGGAAGTGCGCCAGAACAAAAATGCACTGGCGCACTTGGGAAGTGCGCCAGTACATTTTTGACCTGGCGCACCTGCCATGTGCGCCCAGGTCAAAAATGACCTGCTGGCCAGGTCTGGTCTAGTCCTGGCTGGCCAGGTCTGCGTTTGGTCGATTTTCAGAAGCCTGCTTTGTCATTAGGGCTAGGTGGCAGGCTCTAATTGGTCTCTCTTTCGAATGAATGGCTACGATCAATCCAAGCAACATCGATGGTCCTAATCAGTTCATAAACTCTATAAAAATGACCCTAGACTCTACCTAATCTATTCATTCAAAAATAAGAACGAGTCCATCATGCTGCAGAGGAATGACTAGGAGTAGCCACCAAATTGGAGAGAGGATTAGGAGGCAAATTCTAAAGCATTAAGCAACTTAAACAAATCAAATCAACAAGGAGTCACATCTCCAATTGGAGAATTCGCCACACAATTGTAAGTAGAGTATTATTTTGGTATGAACAAATAACTGTGTTGGTTTGTATACTCGATTTGTGGTGATAAAGTAATTCACATTTGTGCGTTACTATGATTCTTATCGATTTGGAATATTGTATACGTTTGGATATTCTCAAATTATGTTATTCATTATAAAAACTACATGTTTGCGGTAGTTTTATGCAAGTATACGTTTGGATATTCGCAAAGCATGTTATTCATTATAAAAACTACATGTTTGCGGTAGTTTTATGCAAGTATACGTTTGGAATATTCGCAAATTATGTAATCCATGTTGAAGCTACATGTATGTAGTTGTTTAATTGAAATTCATGCAAGTTTGGGGTTTTGCTACTATGCCATCATAATGTGTATTTTTATACAAAAATCATTTTGTGAGTAATTGGAGCAAATTTGGGTTATTATAATCCATATAAAATTATGTTGAAAATTTGGCATCATGATTTATGTATTAAGCCATACTTTTGTACTAGAAAACCTCTTTGTGAACTTATGAATATGACTAGGCTATGATTGATATTTTGCATAATTTAAAACCATGTTAGGTCTATATTGTTAACAAGAATTATATGATGACATATGTGGTACATAGCTAGGTTAGATTCAAAATCCCATTTGCAAGTTTGCATGACTAAAGTAAAAATCATGATTTCATGTTAGAAATATTTATGTCATAAGTATATGTGTGCCATGGTTATGTGAATAGATTTAGAATCATGATTAAGTTGGATTAATTCTAGTTGAATTATACTTTTGTATTAGTCACAAAAGTAAGCACCTTTGTAAACATGTAGTAATCTTATAAACATGATTTGCTTATGTTTGACGTTATGCCTAAATAAAATATAGGTTTATGTTGCAGTTAAGCCTATGTGTCAATAGTGATATTCTTAGCTTAACTACAAGTTTACATGGTTTGATTCATGTCACTTATGCTTTATGACCAAAGTATATGTTACTACTATGCAAGTACACCAGTTTCTATTTTGTAGTTCCAACGTCACGTTGCAAGTTCATGCGTTCACATTCCCCTTTTTGTGTATGTAATCACGCTTTAAGCCTCCCCTTTTCGCATGGCTAGGTTGGGCTTAAAAAGGCTAAGCCCAACATATATATAATAAACGGACGTATTAAACGGGGGAAAATAACATTGGGTTAAATTTATTAATAAATGAAAATATAAAGAAAAGGGGCCCAAATTCAAGTATGGGTTGGGCCCATGATTGGTGTAACCTTCACACCAATGATTTTTAATGGGCCGCAAATATTTACATATAAGAAAAATAAAGAAGAAAGACAAAATATGTAAATGTAGAAAATACGATGTGTTTAACCCGAGGTTGGATTGAGTTGTGATGTAAACCTGCCCGGAACCGCCCGGCTGTCCAGTAGTCACAACAATACCTATCCAATGTGGGTGGTTAAACATGGAGCCAAATAAGGACCCGAGGTTAGACTGAGCTGTGGCGTAAGACTGCCCGGAACCAACCGGAAACAGGCAGCCACAACAATACCTGTCTAATGTGAGAGGTCAAGGCTTTAATAAGACAATTAAAGCTGAGTCAGGATTGTTAGGATTAAGTGGACTAAAGACTTAATCAAAATGGAACATGCTAAACTAAACAGACTGATTGGGGGTTAGGTTATAAAACACTTAACCAACTTAGCATGTTGGCTAGAAATAGAAAACCTAGTAGCGGGGGAACCTTTTCAGCAGTAACCCTATAATGTGTATCATGATACCCTGAAACTAGGCAGGGTGGGGCACGATTACTGGGCTGATTGTAAGAGGTCAAATCGACGGCGGTGGTGTAGCAGTGTAGGTTCTAACGGGGTGCGGGCGTGCACACACTCCGGCGCAGAAAAATAAGGCACTGGGCACCAGTAGCATACCTGTGCATTCTAGGGTTGTGTCGGGCCGCCGCCATGGGACTTGATACACCCCATGGTGGGACCAGCATAGGTAACTACAACATCGGGGGCCGTAAGACACATGTAACTATGCGAGTAGGAGCCGATCATCATAGAATGGATCACTTCACCCTGATTATGTGGTGCCAGTTGGGAACTAGTTTATATGGGTTCAGAGACTAATATGGGGTACGATAGTATATTCGACCCTAGACAACTTAATTAAGTTTACAGTGCTTTCCCACTTCTTGTTTTTACTTATCATACCCAGTTCTTTATTCATAGACAGGGTAGTCCTCGACTTACTCAGGCTTTATGTCTGACTCTACTTTTCTTTCGTCTTCTTTTCTTCCGTTCCCCCCCCCCCCCCCAGGTCCACAGGGAGGGAATACTGCAGCTTGACCAGCCTTCATATCCAGCTTGAAGAGAAAGAATGTATTGCTTGGACCTTTCCGTTTTGAACTATGGCTTTGGACAACAACTATGGGGCTTTTGCAGTTTATTTATGTTTTCTTTGTGCTTCTTTAAATAATGTAATCAAGACAGTTATGAAGGTGTTATGTTTTTTTTTGAAAGGATGTAAGACAATCATGGTGATGTTGATGTAACACGTATTTACTTTTATGAAATAAAAGTTGCTGCTTTTCTGCTATTTACAAATATGTGTTCTTATATCTGTCTTTTATATCTGTGACTTATACTTATAAACCTCCACCAAAATTAGGGCATTCCCTTTGAGAGTGACCCTAACGGAGGTGGGGTGTTTCACTTGGTATCAGAGCATAGGTTTACCAGATAAGATAAAAAGTTTTGAAATTTTATTTTCAAAAAGGAAATTTAAAGAAGCATTTTTAGAAAAGAAAAATATTATTTTATTTTAAAAAGGCAAAGTCCCCCCCCCCCCAAAGCCATAGGTACTATCTCTTATCCTTCATTTTGAATCTATCCTTTTTGTTTCAGCATGTCCGAAGAACTTAACTTGCCAGAGGGTGTACCAATACCTGGTTGGTTTAGACGGTTCTTAGAAGCAAGGGCCACTCAGCCAGGTCCTACCGTTCCTCCCCCCCCAGCTGCAGGAAATCATCCAGCTGCAGCAGCGCCTCTTCCTCCACCTCCTCCACGGGGAAACACGTTTGCTAAGATATGTAAATATTTTAAAGCTATGGGAGGAAAGGATTTCCATGGAACTGAGTCCTTCGTGGCAGCTAGAAATTGGCTGAAAGAAACTGAGGACCTATTCATCATCTTTGAGGTAGAAGATAGACAGAAAGTACAACTGGCAGTATGGCTATTAAAGGGCGAGACTTCCTACTGGTGGGGAGTCACTAATGCTGAAAGACCAGTGGAGACATGGGAGGACTTTAGGGCAAGGTTTGAGACTAAATTTCTCTCAGATGCGGAAAGGAGTTTGCAGTTGGAAAAATTCTTATTTCTTAAGCAAGGGAACAAGACAGTCAGAGAGTATGTGAATCAGTTCGATGAGCTGGCTAGGTTTGGGCTGGACCTAGTCAACACCCCGCACAAGAAGGCTCTCCGTTTCGTCAAAGGGTTGAATGAGCCATTACACAGTTTGGCCATGACCCATATACCCATGGGAGCCACGTATGAAAGACTGGTGCAAATGGCATTGCTGAACGAAGAGGATAAGGGCAAGAAAGAGACAAAGGCAGAAAGCTCTCAAGGGAAGAAAGAGGGTTTGCAGCCTAAGAAGACAGACTTTAAGAAGGGCGGGAAAGGCAACAAAGAGAAGAGGAAGTGCAATTTCTATGGCAAAGTGGGGCACTTAGTAAAGGACTGCCGGAAAAAGAAGGCCAAGGAGAATGGTGGGTGCTTTTCTTGTGGTGAGACGGGCCACAGGGCTAAGGACTGCCCAAAGAAACGAGGACAGGGGCAGAGGGCTGGATCCACCTCAGGGGCACAAGTTCATGTGCTAGAAGCGCCACCTTTGCAACAGCGAGGTATAAATACTTCTGTAGAAAGTGTAGATAATCTTTATGATCACCCCATTCGCACTTTATTTGATTCTGGCGCATCACACTCCTTTATCTCGCCTGCTTTAGTAGAATCTCTGCACCTAAAAACTAGTCTGGTAGAGGACCCCTTAATTGTTTCAAACCTAATTGGGGGCCCAGCTCATTTGTCTATGATCTGTTTGGGATTGAAAATTTCTATTCTAAGCGTAGAATTTCAATGTAGTGCCTTTGTTTTGGGCTTTTCGGGGTATGGTTTGATTTTGGGTATGGATTGGCTATCCGGTAATGGGGCCAACCTTGATTGTGAGAAAAGGGTTGTCAGGCTCCTAACCCAGCTCGGTAATACATTGAAAAATCTTGTAATCCCTCGTATGCGGTTATGCTTAGTTATCTTGAATCGCTAGATGCCTCTGTTGAAAATTTGCAATCAGTTAGAGTGGTTCAGGAATATCCGGATGTCTTCGAAGAGGTGAAGGGTTTGCCTCCGAAGCGGGAAATAGACTTCCGCATATATCTTGTAGATAATGCAAAGCCCGTTGCGTTGCCCGTTAGACACATGGCTCCATGAGAAAGGAAAGAGCTCAGTAAACAGATTAAAGAGCTTCTAGAAAAGGGGTTCATTAGGAGGAGCATTTCAGAATGGGGTGCTCCAGTGGTGTTCGCTACAAAGGCGGATGGTTCACTCCATCTATGTGTTGACTATAGGGAGCTCAACAAGCTAATGAAAAAGAATAAGCACCCTCTCCCTAGAATTGACGATTTATTTGACCAGCTTGTAGGAGCGTCTGTTTTCTCCCAACTCGATTTAGCAACCAGTTTTCATCAGCTAAGGGTGGCTGAAGATAGCGTCGATAATACGGCATTCAGAACACCAGACGGCTTCTTTGAATGGCTTGTCATGCCTTTCGGCTTGACAAATGCACCTGCTTACTTCGTAGACCTGATGAGTAGGGTATTCAGAGATTTCCTCAACAAGTTCGTAGTGGTCTTCGTAGATGATATCCTTATTTTCTCAAAGAGTGAAGAGGAACATGCTCAACACTTAAGGGCAATCATGGAAACTTTGCAACTCCATCAACTAAAAGCCAAATTCTCCAAATGCCACTTTTGGAGAGAAGAGGTGAGGTTCCTTGGGCACATAGTATCCAAACAAGGGTTAGTAGTGGACCCTGCTAAGGTAGTGGCGGTACAGGATTGGAAGACACCAAGGAATGCAACTGAGGTCCGAAGTTTTCTAGGACTACCAGGTTTCTATCGAAAGTTCATAAGGGATTTTGCGAAAATCTCAGCTCCGCTCACGAAATTAACCAAGAAGAATCTAGTGTTCAATTGGGACTTGGATTGCGAGTTTGCTTTCCAACGACTGAAAAGGGCTCTTACAACAGCCCCAGTTTTGACGCTGCCAGATGGGAGTAAGATGTTCACTGTTTATACGGATGCATGTGGGACAGGGCTAGGCGCCGTCTTAATGCAAGAAGGAAGGGTAGTAGCTTATGGCGGGAGGCAGTTGAAGGTGCACGAAAAGAACTACCCGACCCACGATCTTGAGTTGGCCGCCATCGTCTTTGCACTCAAGTCTTGGCGACACTATCTCCTAGGTGAGAAGTTCGAACTTTACACTGACCATAAATCGTTGAAATATCTTTTCTCGCAGAAAGATCTTAACTTAAGGCAACAGAGATGGATGGAGTTTCTTGCCTCGTACGATTTCGAAATCTCCTATACTCCGGGCAAAGGCAACGTAGTGGCAGACGCATTGAGCCGAAAGAAATTGACCCTAAGCCCGTTGTTTGTTGAAAGACAAAGCCTAGAGTTTATAGCCAGCTTCGACTTTAGGCCTTCCTCCGATTTTGTGCCAGGCTTGCTAGCATCTCTCGAAGTGCGACCGACTTTAGTGGATTCAGTAGGGGCGGCACAACGCGAAGACCCTCAGCTTGTGGAAATAATTGATAGGCTAATTAGGGGTGAGACTTCAAGTCAGCTCAACAGATACTCCATCGACGATAAAGGTTTGCTAAGACGAGACGGAAGACTGTGCGTCCCACAGACAAAAGATTTAATAAAGAAGGTTCTCGAGGAAGCACATCACTCCAAGATGACGATACACCCAGGCGGAGATAAAATGTACAAAGATATAAAAAGGACTTTCTTCAGGAACAGCATGAAAAAGGACGTGGCAGAATTCGTTTCCAAGTTTATGGTGTGCCAACAGGTTAAGGCGGAACAGAAAAAGCCTGGCAGACTGCTACATCCTCTGGAGGTCCCGCAGTGGAATTGGGATAGCATCTCAATGGACTTCATCGATGGGCTGCCTAGGTCTAGGAGAGGCAACACTAGCATTTGGGTAATAGTGGATAGGCTTACTAAAAGCGCCCACTTTTTACCTGTTAAAAGTAAAAGAACTGCCTCATCCCTAGCATCACTTTACCTCAAAGAAATCGTTCGACTCCATGGAATACCATCCAGCATTGTTAGTGACCGAGACCCCATCTTCACCAGTGAGTTTTGGTGGAGTCTGCAAGAAGCAGTAGGAACGAAGTTATGCTTGAGCACAGCCTATCATCCCCAAACCGACGGCCAAACAGAAAGAGTGAACAGAGTTTTGGAGGACCTTTTAAGACTGTGCGTCCTTGACTTCGGAGGGACATGGGAAGACCACCTTCCTTTGGTGGAATTTGCCTACAACAACAGTTATCAAGCAACCATCGGAATGGCGCCCTTCGAAGCTTTATATGGAAGACCGTGTCGATCGCCCACTTGCTGGTGGGAGTCTACTGATAAGCTCATACTTGGACCAGATATGATCCGAGAGACTTCAGAGAAAGTTGACTTAATACGAAGAAGGATGAAGACGGCCCAAGACAGACAAAAGTCCTACGCCGACAAGAGGAGAACCGACCTTGAATTTGAGGTTGGGGACAGAGTTTTTCTTAAGGTATCTCCGCTAAGGAACGTTGTTCGTTTTGGAACCACAGGAAAGCTAGCGCCAAGGTTCGTAGGGCCATTCCCTATCATCGAGAAAATTGGGAAAATGGCCTATAGATTAGAGCTACCCGAGAAACTGGCCGGAGTTCACAACGTTTTTCACGTTTCACATCTCCGAAAATGTCTACATGAGTCTGCTGAAATGGTAGATCCAAATATCCTAGAAGAAGCTGAAGTGGAACGCGAAGCAACCATAAGAAAAGTTCCAACCCGCATACTAGGAACGGAAGTGAAGAAGCTACGCAACCGCGAAGTCAAACTCGTCAAAGTTCAGTGGAGCGACGCCGAGGGAGACGCGACTTGGGAAACTGAAGCTAAAATACGCACTGCCTACCCTTTTCTTTTTGAGGGTACATCCTTGATCTTTCTTTTTGCTTAAGTTGCGCTTTTATCTATCTTTTTTTTAGGTATATCTCCTCGATCCTATCTTGAGAACCATAGGTAGAATATTTTTGGATGTAAACATGTAGTTGAAACATGTTATGGATGATGGTTGCAAGTGGTTGCAAGTGATTGCTAGTGGTTGCTCGTGGTTGCATATACACACACAATCTAGGTTTTAGATCGGCTCAGTCTCTTCATATTGCATATGCATATATGTTTGCATTCGTATATGGTCGAACTTTAATGTGTTGTCATATGGATGTTGCATTTGTATGAATGATTGTGCACTCATGTAGAATCATGAACAGGAAAATTTGCATACATAATGAATTCATGGCACTTACATAATTCGCATTAAGGGGGTCAACTAAATCAGTAGACCGCCTGATTTTGCATTAGATAAGTACATGTACACACACACACTTCGCATATGATCATGAAGCATTAGAAGTCTTTTAAGGACAAAGGATGCTCGTGTTTGATGGATGAGTAGATGGATGTTTGGATGTTAGGATGAACATTCTTCCTGAACTTGAAGATTTCGGGGACGAAATCCTTTTAAGTGGGGGAGAATGTAACACCTCGTGTATTCTATAACTGTGAAATTCATAAATTAAACAATAAATAATTTTAAATCAAAGAATTAAGGGAAACGGGATACGCCATTGCGTTCGTCTCGGAATTCTGCTTGAGATAGAGTCTGAGTTTGCGTAAAACGGATATCGTATGAAGAAGTTATGGACGAACGAAGTTGGGCGGAAAACCGGAAAACGGGTCAGAATGCACTGGCGCACTTGGGAAGTGCGCCAGAACAAAAATGCACTGGCGCACTTAGGAAGTGCGCCAGTACATTTTTGACCTGGCGCACCTCCCAAGTGCGCCCAGGTCAAAAATGACCTGCTGGCCAGGTCTGGTCTAGTCTTGGCTGGCCAGGTCTGTGTTTGGTTGATTTTCAGAAGCCTGCTTTGTCATTAGGGCTAGGTGGCAGGCTCTAATTGGTCTCTCTTTCGAATGAATGGCTACGATCAATCCAAGCAACATCGATGGTCCTAATCAGTTCATAAACTCTATAAAAATGACCCTAGACTCTACCTAATCTATTCATTCAAAAATAAGAACGAGGCCATCATGCTGTAGAGGAACGACTAGGAGTAGCCACAAAATTGGAGAGAGGATTAGGAGGCAAATTCTAAAGCATTAAGCAACTTAAACAAATCAAATCAACAAGGAGTCGCATCTCCAATTGGAGAATTCGCCACACAATTGTAAGTAGAGTATTATTTTGGTATGAACAAATAACTGTGTTGGTTTGTATACTCGATTTGTGGTGATAAAGTAATTCACATTTGTGCGTTACTATGATTCTTATCGATTTGGAATATTGTATACGTTTGGATATTCTCAAATTATGTTATTCATTATAAAAACTACATGTTTGCGGTAGTTTTATGCAAGTATACGTTTGGATATTCGCAAAGCATGTTATTCATTATAAAAACTACATGTTTACGGTAGTTTTATGCAAGTATACGTTTGGAATATTCGCAAATTATGTAATCCATGTTGAAGCTACATGTATGTAGTTGTTTAATTGAAATTCATGCAAGTTTGGGGTTTTGCTACTATGCCATCATAATGTGTATTTTTATACAAAAATAATTTTGTGAGTAATTGGAGCAAATTTGGGTTATTATAATCCATATAAAATTATGTTGAAAATTTGGCATCATGATTTATGTATTAAGCCATACTTTTGTACTAGAAAACCTCTTTGTGAACTTATTGTTGTATATAACGCAGTTGTATACACAATTATATGATTTTTGTTTGATGATAACAAACAAATATATATTATTATAAATATGTTTGTTTTATATATACAACACAGATAGGAATATAATATTTGAATTGAATATTATATTTCTAACATTCAAACAGTACAACTCTGTATAACTCCACTATTTAAACATTCACTGTATATTGTACTTGTATATAAACAGAATATAACAGACAAGTTCGTTTGACAACAATAAAATGATATTTTATTTCAATCAAATTTGTTTATTACATATATCTGTACAATTCTCTCACAGCTCCTCAGTACAGTTCATTCATTGTCACTCAGTCATACATACACACAACATATATACAGCTACATTTCATATATATCCATTTTCACTTGTATATACAGACTCATACATTCATTGACACCACACACTGTCTTCTTATCTTCAGCTTTCAGTCCAGTCATCACAGTCAGTCCAGTCATTCCTGCCTACCTGTCACATGTGAAACACACACACAGTACACTGCAATAGAAATAAAACAGAATATATGCAAATATAAATTTTATTTTTAAAATTTTATTTGCCTCAGTTTTCTGGTGTGTTTCTCATCATTTTTCATGACTTGATCTGAATTATAAAATCATCAATCTGTGTCTAGACAGCTTGTGATATTCACAGTGATACACTGTAAATACCACAAGGTAGACAACATATATCTCAATGCAGGGACATGGACAACTTGTCTGATGGCTGCATATACACACATGTATAAAATATACATGTGTGCACTGCCTCGCCGATCAGTGTGCGACTAAGGAGTAGCCGCGTGGACCATCTCAACTCAGTGCAAAAGTGTAGCAGTGAAAGCATGATATCAAAACATGATCGAGACATGGTCAAAACAACTCAGCAACAATTTTCAAGTACAAGTGAAGATGCAACAGCCGAGATGCTCAAACAGCAAGCATAAATGGTCATGGAGGATAAATTATGGGTGTTTACACAGCATTATCACACACTAGAGTGGTGCATATAAACAAACTAAGGGATCAACTCAGAATGGTGCAGCCCAACAAGAAATGTAAGTGCAGCAATGTTTCAAGACAGTGGGGAGCAAATAATGCAAATATCAATTTCCAGGTTCACAATACAAAGCAGAGAAAATCACAAAGTGGTTCAGCAGTGTCAAAATGGTTCAGCTTAGCTAACATGAAGTCATAAGTTCAACTACACACATATCAGCCAAGTCAAAGCTCATGTGGAAAGTAAAGCATGTGAACTCATCAAAGTATATCAAGCAATACACAGAGGATCATGAACATTGCAACAACATGTGGACATATGGTGACACAAAACAGTTCACAAAGTAGCAAGGAAAATGGCAAAGTACATGGATGACAGACAGTGGTGCAGGTGAACACAAGCAAGATTAAGAGCATGGACATAGTGGGATAAACAAGGATGGTGCTGATAAAATTCAAAACAGTGATATTGCAAACCTGAATGGACAACAAACATAGCAGCATAGAGGACAAGATGAAAATGTGCTCAAGTAAACACTTTCAGAAAGGCAAAGCACCTCAAATCAAGTACAACAGGATGGTGCACTCAGGTACAACATTCAGGCATATACATGCATATTTCAGGCAGAATGCATAATCAGGTAAATGTCACTCAAATGGTTCGAAAAAAAAATAAGGCACTCATGAAATAAACATCAAGCATATGTGGCAAATGATAAAATCTGAATACTCATTTTCTGTCGAAATCTTTGGACTTAAAAGAAGTTCAAGTCTGTCCAGTTCTTTAGAAGAATCTTTAGGAAATCAATTTCTACAAATCAATTTACAGTGGGACAGAAACTTTTGGCAAGCAACAAAGATTTTAAAGCAATTAATTCATTCCAGAATTCAACCCTTTATTTGTGGCAAAGAGATTAGTTTTGCAAATTTTTTTTGGTCATAAAATCTGTTCTGTTTTAGACAGTATTATTTTTGGCAAGGGATTCCTAAATTGGCATTTGTTTAAATCTGTTGAATATCATTCCCAGGTTTTTTTTTTAAATCATCAATACGACAAGGCTTTTAATGTATTCAAAACTCAGAAATCATGGCAAGAAATACAATTTCCGGAAAAACAGAACTGATGTCGGAAAATTGATTATGGACAGTGTACACATTTTTTGGCAACAATTATTTCAGATTTCATATGCACATTGTTTGGCAAGAAAATCAATTTGCAGATTAACTTGTTTCCTGTTTTGAATTACTAAAATTGGCAATGTTCAATCTAACTTTTTGGACTAGAAAATCATTTAGATTATTTCTAGTTTTTTTTTTCCAATCAGTTCATCAATGCACGGCCAAGAAGACTTCCAGAAATTACACAATCGAAAACCAAAACAACATTAATCTCGGCAATGGAAAATGGATGAAACAATTATTTTGTTTCCTGTTTTAATTCAAGGCAACAAAACCCAGCAATCACAAAGTGAAATTAAATTAAATAAATTCAAAAGGGGCAAGTTTTTTTTATAGAGAAAATCAATCAAAGCCGAGAATTCAAAAAGGGGAAGCCAACGCAAATCAGGAAAGTCATTTATGGTGAAATCAGAGTTTTAGGGTTTCAATTCTACCCTATATTATACACACCATTTCATCATCGACATAGAGAGGAATACACACGCAACAGTCAAGAAATCGAAACCCACAAAATAGTTCAATTTTTTTCAAAGCAACAAATTTCAGAGAACTCACTGATTCGATCAAGCCAGAGAGCAACTCCAAGTCAGACGAGGAAAGCCATCGAAGAATCAAGCTTCGGAATTATCACAACGTCAACAATCAAGCATCGATTTGGTCTGGAGCAATTGAAGAAACCCTAGTTTCTAATCGCCGCCGCCATTTTTTTTATCTCCAGAGCAAAAGCAAAAGTGATCGGGCAAATAAACAAATGGGCCGGCCAAGATAAAAAGGGGCTTTGGATTTGTTTAAAGGGGATGACCCCTTTAATATAAACTCCTTTTTTTATTTTTATTTTAAGAATTAGGGTTTACATTTTTGTTTTACATTCTGTTGTTTTTTAAATTGTGTTGTAAAATCATTTCTGAACAGTTCTAGGTCTGTAAAATCTAGGGGGATTTAGTCAAGGTGTTGACTGTCAGTTTCAGAGTCTGTAAATCTGAGTTACGAGTTACAGGGTTTGTAATTCGGGAAATCTGATCTAGGGGATTAGATCAGTCTAGGGCTTTGAGCGTAGGGTTAGAATAGGAGCAGGGGTTTGCAAGTGTATATGGTCTTGTATGCGGGAACTGTTCTATCACCTAGTAGAAACCTTAGAAATGCAGCAGTAGGCAGGGTTTTGCCGAAGCTTGGTATATCTGTGTGTGATTTATTTTCTGCATTTCAGTTTCTGTTATTTTCTGTGATCAGTTTATTATTATATATCTCGTTAAGTTTTTATTTCAGTTAAAAACTGTGAAAAACCCTATTCACCCCCCCTCTAGGGTTATTCTAGATCCAACAAGTGGTATCAGAGCAGGTTTTCTTTAACTCTAGAGAAATGGTGAATCCTTGTTGTCAGTCGATAGAGAGTCAGTCCAGTTCATCTCCAACTATTTTCACTGGAACAGATTTTTTAAACTGGAAATCCCGAATGGAATTTTATTTAAAATCTGTCAATATTAAATGTTGGGATGTTGTTATCAATGGGTACGATATGGTAGATAAAGTTTTTAATTCTCGTGCTACACATATTCTGTATTCTTATCTTGACAATGATCAATACAGTCTGATCTCCCATTGTTTAACTGCGCAGGAAATCTGGATAGCTCTCAATACAAAGTTTGGACAAATTGACAATTGCAGCTCAAAACCAGAGAAAGTCAACTCAGATTCAGAAGTCTGTTTAACAGGATTTACAAATGAAAATTCAGAAGGATCAGATGATGAAGAATCAACAGA
This sequence comes from Allium sativum, assembly GCA_030737875.1. Taxonomy (NCBI): domain Eukaryota; kingdom Viridiplantae; phylum Streptophyta; class Magnoliopsida; order Asparagales; family Amaryllidaceae; genus Allium; species Allium sativum. Next base: position 76,478,951 of record CM060911.1, read on the forward strand.
TGCTGAAGTTGAAAATTTCTCATACGAAGATTTGGTTTATATGTGTGTTGATTTAACTAAATCTGTTGATAAACTCAAATCTAAAAACAAATCTCTGAAATCTGGGAATTCAAAGTTGACCAGCAAAATTGATTATTTGGAATCACAGCTTGACTATTTTAAAAATTCTTCAAATTCAGTTTGCAAAAATTGTCTGAAATTGAAAACCAATCTTGTTCATTTCAATAAAAATATTGAAAAGTTTGAAAATGAAATTTTGATCTTAAATGAGAACAAGGCTGAGTTATCAAATTTGAATAATCTTTTGAAAAAGGAACTTGAAAGTTTTAAGACTGATATATATTCCAAACTTGAAATTGCTGAAAAGGAGAATTTGTTGAAATCCGATTTGATTTTGAAAGAACTGGAAAACGAAATTGAAAAATCCAAGAAATTTGGGTTTGAAAAACAAAAACTTTTTGAGTCTGAGATTGCTGAGTCCCAAACCAAAATTAATCTGCTTAAAAATGAAAATTTGGTTTTGAAATCTATTTTTGAAAGATGTAAGATCACTGAAAATGATTGTTCAGATTTATTGAAAGAAAATGGTGATCTTAAAACTAAAATTCAACAACTTGAAACAACCCTGGCAAAATTTTCAAATGGAGAGAAATCTTTAAATATGTTGTTAAAAAATCAATTTTCATTGGGAAATAGAAGTGGACTTGGTTTTGGGAAATCTGAGTTTTCTGAAAGGAGAAGCTCAAACGATTTTAAAAATCCTTCAACTTTCTTTGAAAAGAATCATCTTGCTAATTTGAACTTTGTTAATTCCAAAGGATTTTTTCAAAAACAAAAATTGAATTTGTTTTGTAATAATTCATCTAAACAATCTTGGATCCCAAAAGGAGATAAAACAAACCTCGTTAAATTCAAACAGATTTGGGTTCCGAAGGGTACAAAGGTAAATTCAGATGGATTGTTATATAAACAGGTCTGGGTACCAAAACGTATGAATTCAATTGTGAGTGGTTTTACAATTTTTGTTAGACCACTCGATTCTCTAAACTGTTAGGTACCTGAAGTGGCTGAGAAACAACTGTGCTAAAAAGAGAAAACGATTCAAACTGCTTCATGTCATTGAATCATTCAATGTTTCTTAGCCAAGTCCGATAAGTTAGAAATTATGTTTCTCATCACATGTCAGGTATGATTTCTAACTTCATCCTTGTAAATATTTTTTTTGGTTTATTTCTCCTTCTTCTACCCCTTCTATTTTTTTTCTTCTGGTTGTTTTTTTTTGATTAGTCACTACCATATCTCTTTGTTTATTTTGTGCTTCTTAAACTTCCAAATGCAGGTCACATGACTTTCTGGAAATTCATTTTATTTGAATAGAACTCTCTTGTTTATAATCATTTCCGGATTCTGAATTTAATCTTGTAATTATCTGCAATTGTTTAAAAGTTTATTTTCTTCTTGAATTCATAACAGTGCTGAAGAATTCATGTCATATCTTGAACATTGTTAATTTGAATTCTAAATTTTTTGAAGATCTGAATATTTAATGAAATGTCACACATCTTTGCTGTTCTGAGTTTATTCTAATTCATTTTAGAAAAGCTCAAAATATTATACTCATTACAGCACTCTGATATTTATCAGTTGTGATAATTTCATTGATTGGCTTGTATCAGTGATACATCTTGGAATTCATCTTTATTCATGATCATTATATTGAAATATGTTTGTTTGAAATCATCTGAAATTCTAGATATTTTGAATATCACACACCTCTTATTTTTTTTAAATTGTCAATCTTGTGTGACTGATTCATTATATCCCAAAACTTTACATTGATTCATGTGATTTCAAATAAATTATCCCGATCATGAATATTTTCAAATTTGATGTAAATGACCTGAAATTTCTCTTGGGCTTGTCAGAAATAGTTTTGAGAAATTCTTGAAAATGTTTTTTTAAAATGGTCTTTGAAAATCATTGTTATTTCATGATTATTTGATTTGAATATATGTTTGTTTAAAATCATTTGAAATTACTGATTTATTGGATCTCACACATATCTTGAATCTGAAATATAACCTGGTGTGATTGATTCATTAAATCCTAATACTTTTACATTTATTCAAATGATTTAAAATAGAGTATATTTGCAAATCTTGGATCATGAACCACCTTATGTGACCAACATCTTGACAAGTCTGTTGTGATACTGATTTCTCTGTGCTGCTCTGATACTGTTTTTGAAAAATGTTTGTTTTGGAATCATGCTGCTCTGATTATAAGAAATTGATTTGTAAATATATTTTTTTGGACTGCTTGATTTGGTATCAAAGATTTATCGTGTTCTGATAAATGAAATTTGTGTGCTTGAGTTGCTTGCTTTGTAATTAAGTCTTTTCTGTTGACTGAGGTACCATTGTTTGCCACCGGGGTGTCATTAAAATCCTTGAGAAAGCGAGAACATTTGGTATCAGAAGCGCCTTATATTTGTCACATCCATCTATTCTGATTTATCACTTTGTAGAGACACCATGTGGTATCAGTTTTAAAGTGCTACATATTTTTTTGCTGTATATATATATTTTTTCCCTCTTGTCATGCATAGATCAGCATATTATTCTTGTAATTGATTTTCAATTTTAAAATTATTTATTGATTATTCATTCAGAAATTGAAATCAATATCCAAATTGAACTGCATTTAGAATTCATCAAAATTATTATCAGATTTTGAAATTGTGATGAATTGTGACTGCAATATATTTCACAACAAGAGGAAATTTTATTTGGATTTTCATGATGGTTGAATATTTATTATAATATCTTTGAACTGGCAATTATTTTTCGACCATCCTCATTATCTATCATCATTCTATCATCCATGATAATTTTTTATAAATGTGGAGAGTTTAATATTTTTTAAAAAATCGTCTTGAATAAACAATGAAAATATTTGCGATGGAATTGTGGTTATGTTATTTTTCAGAATTAGTGTTAATTGAAAATTTTCAATAATCCCGGTACAGTTGGTCATATTTCATAATATAATTAATTTAGAAATTTATTTCACAGTCCATTTCTGTACCTACCACATTTCTATCATTCATATTGGTTGTATATACCAAGGAGTTTTTCTATTTAAAGCTGAAAATGATAAAATATATAATTGATTCATAAGCGTGTCTCTAACCTCATTTAAAAATCCAAGCTCTGGTTATGCATGGTTATGAGACGTCTTATAATTTAAGCTGCGACTGATCTCATTTAAAAATCCAAGATCTAGTTATGCGTGGTCAGTGTGCTCTTAAATAAAATAAAAGGGAAAAGGTAATAATATGCTAAATTGAAATTAATATGAAATTCTCCTTTGTGTATAAACCAGCCTATCAATCCATTTTCTGTCTGTGAAATGTGTTGAAATCTTATGACGTATTATGATTTGTTGATTGATGGGTATTGGGATTTGAGATTATTCGTTTTTGTCACTTAAATTGAATTATTAACTATAGTCCAAATTCATCACTGTTTTTTTTGTGCTTTAATTTTATAAAAATCCTTTGAAAATAATTGGAAATGAATTGTTTTAAAACTCTCTCCATTTTATATAAAATTCATCGTATATCCGTCATTCTCTAAAATGTGAAATGTGCCACCTGTTCTTAGAATATTATGATTTTTGTTTGACTAATTGAGATTTATGATGACCATTCCTCCTCTTAAGTTGAAATTATATTTTTTAGTCATCTTTCATCGATATTTTAAATTCTATATCCTTTTGATGATAACAAAAGGGGGAGAATGGATTAGATTTTGATTTATGAGTGAATATTTTATAAATATTTTAAAATTCTGAATCCTTTTACATTCTTTTCACTCATGCACAGTTATAGGGGGAGTTTCTGTTGTAGGGGGAGCTAATAAATAGGGGGAGTTCAGAATTCACTGTCAAACACATTTATTGTAATCAAAATCTTTTATTTGTTTGTCATCATCAAAAGGGGGAGATTGTTGTATATAACGCAGTTGTATACACAATTATATGATTTTTGTTTGATGATAACAAACAAATATATATTATTATAAATATGTTTGTTTTATATATACAACACAGATAGGAATATAATATTTGAATTGAATATTATATTTCTAACATTCAAACAGTACAACTCTGTATAACTCCACTATTTAAACATTCACTGTATATTGTACTTGTATATAAACAGAATATAACAGACAAGTTCGTTTGACAACAATAAAATGATATTTTATTTCAATCAAATTTGTTTATTACATATATCTGTACAATTCTCTCACAGCTCCTCAGTACAGTTCATTCATTGTCACTCAGTCATACATACACACAACATATATACAGCTACATTTCATATATATCCATTTTCACTTGTATATACAGACTCATACATTCATTGACACCACACACTGTCTTCTTATCTTCAGCTTTCAGTCCAGTCATCACAGTCAGTCCAGTCATTCCTGCCTACCTGTCACATGTGAAACACACACACACACAGTACACTGCAATAGAAATAAAACAGAATATATGCAAATATAAATTTTATTTTTAAAATTTTATTTGTCTCAGTTTTCTGGTGTGTTTCTCATCATTTTTCATGACTTGATCTGAATAATAAAATCATCAATCTGTGTCTAGACAGCTTGTGATATTCACAGTGATACACTGTAAATACCACAAGGCAGACAACATATATCTCAATGCAGGGACAGGGACAACTTGTCTGATGGCTGCATATACACACATGTATAAAATATACACGTGTGCACTGCCTCGCCGATCAGTGTGCGACTGAGGAGTAGCCGCGTGGACCATCTCAACTCAGTGCAAAAGTATAGCAGTGAAAGCATGATATCAAAACATGATCGAGACATGGTCAAAACAACTCAGCAACAAGTTTCAAGTACAAGTGAAGATGCAACAGCCGAGATGCTCAAATAGCAAGCATAAATGGTCATGGAGGATAAATTATGGGTGTTTACACAGCATTATCACACACTAGAGTGGTGCATATAAACAAACTAAGGGATCAACTCAGAATGGTGCAGCCCAACAAGAAATGTAAGTGCAGCAATGTTTCAAGACAGTGGGGAGCAAATCATGCAAATATCTGTTTCCAGGTTCACAATACAAAGCAGAGAAAATCACAAAGTGGTTCAGCAGTGTCAAAATGGTTCAGCTTAGCTAACATGAAGTCATAAGTTCAACTACACACATATCAGCCAAGTCAAAGCTCATGTGGAAAGTAAAGCATGTGAACTCATCAAAGTATATCAAGCAATACACAGAGGATCATGAACATTGCAACAGCATGTGGACATATGGTGACATAAAACAGTTCACAAAGTAGCAAGGAAAATGGCAGAGTACATGGATGACAGACAGTGGTGCAGGTGAACACAAGCAAGATTAAGAGCATGGACATAGTGGGATAAACAAGGATGGTGCTGATAAAATTCAAAACAGTGATATTGCAAACCTGAATGGACAACAAACATAGCAGCATAGAGGACAAGATGAAAATGTGCTCAAGTAAACACTTTCAGAAAGGCAAAGCACCTCAAATCAAGTACAACAGGATGGTGCACTCAGGTACAACATTCAGGCATATACATGCATATTTCAGGCAGAATGCATAATCAGGTAAATGTCACTCAAATGGTTCGAAAAAAAAATAAGGCACTCATGAAATAAACATCAAGCATATGTGGCAAATGATAAAATCTGAATACTCATTTTCTGTCGAAATCTTTGGACTTAAAAGAAGTTCAAGTCTGTCCAGTTCTTTAGAACAATCTTTAGGAAATCAATTTCTACAAATCAATTTACAGTGGGACAGAAACTTTTGGCAAGCAACAAAGATTTTAAAGCATTTAATTCATTCCAGAATTCAACCCTTTATTTGTGGCAAAGAGATTAGTTTTGCAAATTTTTTTTGGTCATAAAATCTGTTCTGTTTTAGACAGTATTATTTTTGGCAAGGGATTCCTAAATTGGCATTTGTTTAAATCTGCTGAATATCATTCCCAGAGTTTTTTTTTAAATCATCAATACGACAAGGCTTTTAATGTATTCAAAACTCAGCAATCATGGCAAGAAATACAATTTCCGGAAAAACAGAACTGATGTGGGAAAATTGATTATGGACAGTGTACACATTGTTTGGCAACAATTATTTCAGATTTCATATGCACATTGTTTGGCAAGAAAATCAATTTGCAGATTAACTTGTTTCCTGTTTTGAATTACTAAAATTGGCAATGTTCAATCTAACTTTTTGGACTAGAAAATCATTTAGATTATTTCTAGTTTTTTTTTTCCAATCAGTTCATCAATGCACGGCCAAGAAGACTTCCAGAAATTACACAATCGAAAACCAAAACAACATTAATCTCGGCAATGGCAAATGGATGAAACAAATATTTTGTTTCCTGTTTTAATTCAAGGCAACAAAATCCAGCAATCACAAAGTGAAATTAAATTAAATAAATTCAAAAGGGGAAAGTTTTTTTTTTTTAGAGAAAATCAATCAAAGCCGAGAATTCAAAAAGGGGAAGCCAACGCAAATCAGGAAAGTCATTTATGGTGAAATCAGAGTTTTAGGGTTTCAATTCTACCCTATATTATACACACCATTTCATCATCGACATAGAGAGGAATACACACGCAACAGTCAAGAAATCGAAACCCACAAAATAGTTCAATTTTTTTCAAAGCAACAAATTTCAGAGAACTCACTGATTCGATCGAGCCAGAGAGCAACTCCAAGTCAGACGAGGAAAGCCATCGAAGAATCAAGCTTCGGAATTATCACAACGTCAACAATCAAGCATCGATTTGGTCTGGAGCAATTGAAGAAACCCTAGTTTCTAATCGCCGCCGCCATTTTTTTTATCTCCAGAGCAAAAGCAAAAGTGATCGGGCAAATAAACAAATGGGCCGGCCAAGATAAAAAGGGGCTTTGGATTTGTTTAAAGGGGATGACCCCTTTAATATAAACTCCTTTTTTTATTTTTATTTTTAGAATTAGGGTTTACATTTTTGTTTTACATTCTGTTGTTTTTTAAATTGTGTTGTAAAATCATTTCTGAACAGTTCTAGGTCTGTAAAATCTAGGGGGATTTAGTCAAGGTGTTGACTGTCAGTTTTAGAGTCTGTAAATCTGAGTTACGAGTTACAGGGTTTGTAATTCGGGAAATCTGATCTAGGGGATTAGATCAGTCTAGGGCTTTGAGCGTAGGGTTAGAATAGGAGCAGGGGTTTGCAAGTGTACATGGTCTTGTATGCGGGAACTGTTCTATCACCTAGTAGAAACCTTAGAAATGCAGCAGTAGGCAGGGTTTTGCCGAAGCTGGGTATATCTGTGTGTGATTTATTTTCTGCATTTCAGTTTCTGCTATTTTCTGTGATCAGTTTATTATTATATATCTCGTTAAGTTTTTATTTCAGTTAAAAACTGTGAAAAACCCTATTCACTCCCCCCTCTAGTGTTATTCTAGATCCAACACTTATGAATATGACTAGGCTATGATTGATATTTTGCATAATTGAAAACCATGTTAGGTCTATATTGTTAACAAGAATTATATGATGACATATGTGGTACATAGCTAGGTTAGATTCAAAATCCCATTTGCAAGTTTGCATGACTAAAGTAAAAATCATGATTTCATGTTAGAAATATTTATGCCATAAGTATATGTGTGCCATGGTTATGTGAATAGATTTAGAATCATGATTAAGTTGGATTAATTCTATTTGAATTATACTTTTGTATTAGTCACAAAAGTAAGCACCTTTGTAAACATGTAGTAATCTTATAAACATGATTTGCTTATGTTTGACGTTATGCCTAAATAAAATATAGGTTTATGTGGCAGTTAAGCCTATGTGTCAATAGTGATATTCTTAACTTAACTACAAGTTTACATGGTTTGATTCATGTCACTTATGCTTTATGACCAAAGTATATGTTACTACTATGCAAGTACACCAGTTTCTATTTTGTAGTTCCAACGTCACGTTGCAAGTTCATGCGTTCACATTCCCCTTTTTGTGTATGTAATCACGCTTTAAGCCTCCCCTTTTCGCATGGCTAGGTTGGGCTTAAAAAGGCTAAGCCCAACATATATATAATAAACGGACTTATTAAACGGGGGAAAATAACGTTGGGTTAAATTTATTAATAAATAAAAATATAAAGAAAAGGGGCCCAAATTCAAGTATGGGTTGGGCCCATGATTGGTGTAACCTTCACACCATTGATTTTTAATGGGCCGCAAATATTTACATATAAGAAAAATAAAGAAGAAAGACAAAATATGTAAATGTAGAAAATACGATGTGTTTAACCCGAGGTTGGATTGAGTTGTGATGTAAACCTGCCCGGAACAGCCCGGCTGTCCAGTAGTCACAACAATACCTATCCAATGTGGGTGGTTAAACATGGAACCCAATAAGGACCCGAGGTTAGACTGAGCTGTGGCGTAAGACTGCCCGGAACCAACCGACAACAGGCAGCCACAACAATACCTGTCTAATGTGAGAGGTCAAGGCTTTAATAAGACAATTAAAGCTGAGTCAGGATTGTTAGGATTAAGTGGACTAAAGACTTAATCAAAATGGAACATGCTAAACTAAACAGACTGATTGGGGGTTAGGTTATAAAACACTTAACCAACTTAGCATGTTGGCTAGAAATAGAAAACCTAGTAGCGGGGCACCCTTTTCAGCAGTAACCCTATAAGGTGTATCATGATACCCTGAAACTAGGCAGGGTGGGGCACGATTACTGGGCTGATTGTAAGAGGTCAAATCGACGGCGGTGGTGTAGCAGTGTAGGTTCTAACGGGGTGCGGGCTTGCGCACACTCCGGCGCAGAAAAATAAGGCACTGGGCACCAGTAGCATACATGTGCATTCTAGGGTTGTGTCGGGCCACCGCCATGGGACTTGATACACCCTATGGTGGGACCAGCATAGGTAACTACAACATCGGGGGCCGTAAGACACATGTAACTATGCGAGTAGGAGCCGATCATCATAGAATGGATCACTTCACCCTGATTATGGGGTGCCAGTTGGGAACTAGTTTATATGGGTTCAGAGATTAATATGGGGTACGATAGTATATTCGACCCTAGACAACTTAATTAAGTTTACAGTTCTTTCCCACTTCTTGTTTTTACTTATCATACCCAGTTCTTTATTCATAGACAGAGTAGTCCTCGACTTACTCAGGCTTTATGTCTGACTCTACTTTTCTTTCGTCTTCTTTTCTTCCGTTTCCCCCCCAGGTCCACAGGGAGGGAATACTGCAGCTTGACCAGCCTTCATATCCAGCTTGAAGAGAAAGAATGTATTGCTTGGACCTTTCCGTTTTGAACTATGGCTTTGGACAACAACTATGGGGCTTTTGCAGTTTATTTATGTTTTCTTTATGCTTCTTTAAATAATGTAATCAAGACAGTTATGAAGGTGTTATGTTTTTTTTTGAAAGGATGTAAGACAATCATGGTGATGTTGATGTAACACGTATTTACTTTTATGAAATAAAAGTTGCTACTTTTCTGCTATTTACAAATATGTGTTCTTATATCTGTCTTGTTTATCTGTGACTTATACTTATAAACCTCCACCAAAATTAGGGCATTCCCTTTGAGAGTGACCCTAACGGAGGTGGGGTGTTTCAAAAAATATCAATAATTTGTGTAAAATCATAATAAACGATTTGGAAAGAATTGATATGAAGAATTGCATATTTGAAAAGATAAATATATATTTTTGTCGAAATGAGCGACCTTTTCGGAGCGAATCCACCGTGCGGTGAGGATGGCCTAAAATCGAATTCCTAGCACTGCACTGCCCGACGCTGGGATCATCACATAAGCACCTCAAAAAACGGTAATGGCCTTTAGTTGAACAAATAAAACCATAGTCATTGCCGGCCGCCACAACGCCACTTGGATCGGACAGCGACTATGGAATGATCAGACCAAGAACCAGGCCCTTGGGATTGGCTACTTACCCTGATATCCACGTTTTCCATACACGTGCGAGCTGTCAGGCCAAGAGGCTTTGCTTCTAGAACACTACGCCATTCAGGTACGTTATGTTCGGCTTCCAATCCGATCCAATCATGCGACGTCACATGACGACCCGAACTTGCTATACCAAACTCGAAATCGAGGAGGACTTGGCAAGTGCGTGGGCCTGGCTGCAATCACATCAACACCATATCGGCACCGCGAGCACGGGAGCTGGTACCGCCACTCTAGCCTTGAACCAACGACGGGACCGTGTATAAATAACGCCACTCGAGTCTTGAACCAACGACGAGACCAAGTATAAATAACACCACCCGAGTCTTGATCCCCGCGACGAGACCGAGTATAAATAGCACCACGCGAGTCTTGAACAAATGATAGGACCGAGTATAAATAACACCACTCGAGTCTCGGTCCCGTGACGAGACCGAGCCTAAATAACACCACTCGAATCTCGAACCAACGACGAGATCAAGTATAAATCATTTTGTTCCCAAGTCGTTGGACTTAGGGGCAGCCCACCAGCCAAGCTATTGTGATACCAACCACTCTTGCAGCTCCATCCGACCCACAGGGTCCGGTTCCGAGTACCATTTGGCGAATAAATGACGCCCTCGAGTTCCAAACCCGAATAAATGATGGGAGAGCCAAAAAGTACGAATTCACGACGTACATGCCATCTCATGACTTAGGACCAACGAACTCCTGGAGGTCCAAGGGAGAGGGCACCTGACTTGGATTCCACCCGACTCGGGACTCTTGAACAAAGGAAAGCCTGAGGGTGGAACCAGCGCACGACCTCTGCACGACTGAGGGCACCACCAGGCACTACAACAAAAAACACTTTTCGCAACAGGCGATGTCTGTTGCTGTAGACCTATTACAACAGGCCTGCGCCTGTTGGTATAACCGGAGTTGCAAAAAGTCAACAACATTTTTTGCCTGTTGCAATAAGATGTTGCGGTATACTTTTTGCAATAGGCTTTTGCTGTTGCAACAGATCGTTTTGCAACAGTACATGCCTGTTGCAATAGATCCATAAATATGTAAAAAAAAAATATTATAGCTTATAGATATTACATATTAAATGTATTCGTATTAGTAATAGTGTATATCACAGAATAAAATAAACAAATAAAATTTTTATTTTAACAATGTTCTAAAAGTACAAACAATTACAACAAAAATTTCTACAATTTTCATACACCACTCGTGTATAACAATTTCTTCTCTCACACAACACATTTTTTAGAATAGAATATTTTCTAATCATATTTCTACTCTATCATACATATACTACAACAAGAGAATAAACATGCAGTTCATGCTCCAAGTTTGCTGTAAAGGCTCCCAGTTATCTTCACCGTATTGGCTAGGTCCATACTAGTGCTTAGGCTTTGAGTAATCTCCTGACATTTTTTCCCTACAACATGTGAAGCATAAGTAGCGCCATTCAATCGAAATGAATTCCAAACATGTTGTAAATGCTTGATATCATTGTTCTATGAATCTGAACTATTTTAAACTATCAACAACAACAACAAAGAAAAAACTGTTTATAAGTATTTATTCCTCATTCATTATTAACTTAATTAAGAGAACAAGTACACTTACCCCAACAAGAAACACCTAGTGTTTGACACTCACTCTCCAGTGTCTTCCCAGTTGCCTCGCTGTAAAGACCCGCAACTTCCCCGTAAGGGAAAGCGTCGGATAGTTCGAGAACAAGCCACAACATAACGCATACATAAGAACATCTCATCGTATATTACAACAATGCATCAGATTACAAGAATATACAGAGTATAAATGAATAAATATTACACAGAAATATCAGAGATTAACAATAAGTTACATAGCAGCGGAAAAATAATACAATACACAACTAGAAGAGATATACGGATACAAAGCTTTCCGGATATCGTTCCAGCTGTAAACCAGGATCCTGTGAATATAAATCTGCAAAACCAAAACTACTAGCTGCCCGTGTCAAAAATAGGGGCACCCAGAGTTTAGGTTAAAACAATAAACTCCAGGTCAGTCATGTGACTGGTGTGAGAACTAAAACAGTTATTAATCTTTATTCTAAATCATTAGGTAAATCAAGGGACCACGCCGTATAACACGGAACGGGTTTCCTCCCAAGAATACCAGTGCATAAAACAAACAGCGCAATGCTAAATAAAGAAAAATGAAGCTGTTATAAGACCCAGGTCCTATCACACAATGCAACGCAAGCCGGGGGATAGGGTTTTCCCTTATAACAGCCAAAGAATGCTTGATACGTTTAAAACAAATCATTTGATACTATAATAAGTGCATATTGTATAAAACAACTTCAAATCATAAGTATCAATCATAGGCGGCATGGGTACCATATATCATGTCGCCATATATAGGTTTACAAATAAAACCGCAAAGTCACGTATTTGGAAATTGGATTTCCGTCTATGAACCGAGGCCAGGGATCGTCCTCTACCGATTCGAGACAATCTAGCCTACCATGTCTCAGGAACAGCCGCAACTGCCCCCTGGATCGTCAGGGCCGGTCCACCGATGTGGATTATTATGCCTGAACAATACGTCTCCCCGCCCTTTGGGGCGCAAACGAGCCAACGAATGACTCCATCGGTTCGAGAACGACCGATCAATCCGAGGCGCCTCGCAACAGCAACAACCACATAAGTCAAACTCGTCAGGGCGTGTAAAACCACTGACGCCACTTTTAGCTAGAAAGAAACGCAAGTCCTCCCTGAGGTCCGTCTCCCGTTTTTGGTTCATACCTGGTGTGAAACACGCGAGGTAAACGTTACACAAAGCTACGCCACAAAGGCCGTGCTTTGATCATCACCACAAGACTTTGCTTTTCAACAGAAGCCTTGATCATTTGCATCTTAGCATGCCACACAGGCAAACCATCCTATGCAACCGATATCAGTCACACAGAATGAAATCCGATGTCAGACACACAGTCCATTTACAAGTCCGTCCTGGGTCTGAACGAAACCGGAGGCACCTAGTACCCCGCATATCCATCGATCTCCAAGTACGTCTGGACGATCACTAACTGTTTCCATCTTCTTGGGTGTACAGCCCAATCAAGATCATCAGTAATTACCCAAAACGACGTGAAGACCTCCGGTCTTCGACCATCGTCTTCATCTTCGACTTATCGTCGTATCAGTTATTCAGAATGGGATAAACCCGGTCTTTCCGAATAACTCGCGTATATATTATAAAAGTGTTACACAAACACAACATACGCCTCATTCCAATTCATTAGTCACTAACCGTAAATTAATCAAGAGAATAATTTCCCAAATATTAACCCCGAAGGCCGAAACCAACATCAGATCAATATCCAGAAAACCATTCTGCTTGGCTAACCGACAGTTAGTTTCTAAATTTCACATTCAAATCTAATTAAAGATTTAACTATCGCCTGGAGCAAAACTGGTGATACTCCATTCTCGATTCTTTTCAATCTAATTAAAGATTCATTAAAACTCCACTTAGTTTTAATCTGTGACTGGGTTAAAGAATCAGTGTCATTTAAAACACGGTTCACGATAAACCCAAAGTCACATCCCATTAATTATCGGGTTAAAGAACAAGTGTTATTTAAAACACTGTTCACGATAAACCCAAAAATCAATATTCATTCAATTCCAATTAAATATTATTTAATTGGTACACTTCATCAAATCTAAATCAAAAGATTTAATCTTTTCTCAACTGGGTTCAAGAACAGTGTTAGTGAAGACACCATTCACGACAAACCCAAATCACATTCATTAATTATCGGGTTAAAGAACAAGTGTTATTTAAAACACTGTTCACGATAAACCCAAAAATCAATATTCATTCAATTCCAATTAAATATTATTTAATTGGTACACTTCATTAAATCTAAATAAAAAGATTTAATCATTTCTCAACTGGGTTCAAGAACAGTGTTAGTGAAGACACCATTCACGACAAACCCAAATCACATTCATTAATTATCGGGTTAAAGAACAAGTGTTATTTAAAACACTGTTCACGATAAACCCAAAAATCTACATCGATTCAATTCCAATTAAATATTATTTAATTGGTACACTTCATTAAATCTAAATAAAAAGATTTAATCTTTTCTCAACTGGGTTCAAGAACAGTGTTAGTGAAGACACCATTCACGACAAACCCAAATCACATTCGATATTCAATACAAGGCTCTGAATAGAAAATATATCGGCTTATATTCAATATCGAATTCTACGACTAACAAATGTCGTATTGGAAATAACGATATAAATATATATCTTTCAAATTTCCATAACCACACCTGTATAATCACGAATTCCAACATCGAAATATTCCGAAGACAATTTCGATTCAAATCCACTCCAATGCAATCATTGGAAATTTTGGTTATTTTCAAAACCCTTTTCAAATTCAATTTATTTATTTAAAAATAAATAGAATTATAATTCTAGTTCAAAACTAGTTCATTTCGATAAAAATCTATTTTTATCTTTTCAAATATGGAGTTTTTCATCCCAAACTTTCACAAATCATTTCTTATGATTTTACACAAATTATTACTATTTTTAATAATTTTATCAAGGCCCGTACAGTCGATTTCCAACAACGGCCATCGAACTGCACTTACAGCGACCTTTTTCGAATTTGATTTGGACGTATCTCCAAATCCAACCGTTAGATTTCAAATTTCTAACATTCATTAGAAAGCTCTTTTCGATACGAACCCAACGGTTCCGGTTTTAGGAGAATCCGACGGTCGGATCTCCCGCAATGTCCGTTTGAAATAAATGGTCGAAATTCACGAACTGCCGCGGCGCGGCGCGTTCTATTCAGGCCATTATATTATATATATAATATATATAATATATACTTCGTCGATTTCTATTTAAAACGAATTATATAAATAGTTTTAAATTCGTTTCAAAAGCAATTTCAACCTCCTTTTCAATTCAAATCAAAATTGAATTCTTCTTTATAAATTCGTTTCAAAATTCATTTCTATTCAATTCAAATTTCAATTCAATTTGAATCCATTTCAATTCGTTTTCAATTCAATTCTTTTCGAAATCGTTTTCAATTCAATTCATTTCGAAATCGTTTTCAATTCAATTCATTTCGAAATCGTTTTCAATGCAATTCATTTCGAAATCGTTTTATTTTCAATTCATTTCGAAATCGTTTTATTCAATTCATTTCAAAATATTTGATTTCAATTCATTTCAAAATATTCGATTTCGAAATCACTTTTCAATATTCATTTTAAAATGAATAAAATCGATATAAATATCGTTCACGTCAAAATGGCGTCAATCTAATCCTCACGGCTTCACATATTTCTATTTTCAAATATTCTATTTCAAATATTTCTATTTCAAATATTTCTATTTCAAATATTTCTTTTTTTTTTTTTTTTGAAACTGGAATGAGGCCCAATCAATTACCATATAATGTTAATTATATGGATTTTCTACAACACATGTATATATCAACAACGATGAATAATCAACCATCAACCAAAGTGCACTACACTGTATAAGCATCAAATATAGACATTTAACGCTTATAGCAGCTTGTCAATCAATCGATCGACATATTTAATCAATCAGGATGAGTGAACTTCAAATTTCATCCTAACACCCGTGTGGGGTTTCAAACAATCAAACACATATTTTATTTGTGCAGTTAGGCGATGTGAAAAATTTATCGACCCAATCAACGTCATTCAAATAGGTGTACATAAACAAACCGTCTGGTTTGTAAATGAATATTTATTTATTCACATTCACGTTAAAAATTATATTTTTAACGATAACACATTTTATTTTAACATATGAATTTCTATTCAGTTCATTCGTTAAATAAAATGCTATTTTTATTTTTTTTTTTCTAACTTATTTTAGAAAATTTCGGCGGCATAACGGCACGATACTAGAAACGGGACAAGGCCTAGCCTTATCCCCGGTCTAGTGAAGGCCCACGCCATTCACACATCAATCAAATCAATTCGTTATGCAAACCACAAACTTTGAAGTAAGGATCTAACCTAGCCTTACTCCTTCGCCTTATAACGGCGCACGTCTAATCCTAACCAATTTATCGATTCGATTTTTCACACCACAAACCACATTCAAACCAATATCGCAATCAATCACCAAACAGTCAAACAAACAAGTCCATGGTCTGTGGACGATTGTGTCGGGTGCTACTAAGCACCGTCTGCATCCTAGTATATATATATAACTAGAAATAAAATAGAAAGGTGAGAAATTCTCACTTTTAGCTATCCAACCATCTCGACTCTTCTTTTGCAGAAGTCTTCGTCGTTTCGCCTTTTTGTCACCTTCGTTGCCCAAGGCCACTATATATATAAAAACGAATTTTTATTTCAAAGTTCAATATATAAAAATCGAATTTTTATTTCAAAGTTCAATATATAAAAATCGAATTTTTATTTCAAAGTTCAATATATAAAAATCGAATTTTTATTTCAAAGTTCAATATATAAAAATCGAATTTTTACTTCAAAGTTCAATATATAAAAATCGAATTTTTATTTCAAAGTTCAATATATAAAAATCGAATTTTTATTTCAAAGTTCAATATATAAAAATCGAATTTTTATTTCAAAGTTCAATACTTAAAAATCGAATTTTTATTTCAAAGTTCAATACTTAAAAATCGAATTTTTATTCCGCTAATATATAGACAATAATCTCATTTCAAAAATATTGATTTCGCCTTTATAAAAATAAAGTTTTCACCATTTTAAATTAAAGTCTTCACCTTTTTAAATTAAAAGTTTTCACCATTTTAAATTAAAGTCTTCACCTTTTTAAATTAAAAGTTTTCACCTTTTTAAATTAAAAGTTTTCACCTTTTTAAATTAAAAGTTTTCACCTTTCAAAAATCAGTTTCAAATTACTTTTAAAATTTTGATTTTATATTTTCCTTAAATCAGTTTTAAAATGAATACAAATCAGTTTTTAAAATGAATAAAAATCAGTTTTTAAAATGAATAAAAATCAGTTTTAAAATGAATACAAATCAGTTTTTAAATGCTTTAAAGAATTAAAATAAAAACGAAATTAAGAAAAAAACTTACTGTTATTGTACGAAGAGGGAGGAGGAGGGGTGGAGCGGCTTCCAGTGCGGTGGCGCGGGGGGGGGGGGGATGAAGGGGTTGCGTCGGCTATTTCGAGGGGGAAAGGGGACTGCGGAGGAGAGGGGGGTTCGATCGGGGGTTGCGGCTAGTGGGAGGAAGCGGCGCCGGAGGTTGACTTGGGGGAGGGTTGTCGCGCCAGTGGCGGCGCGCTGAGAGGAGGGCGGCGGCGGAAGTTCGACGATGTCTGGGGTTTTTTTTTTTTTTCTTTTTTATCCTTTACAGAAGAATGATCGGGGGGGGGGGGGCCAAAAGGTTTTAAGGGAGAGAAATTTTTTTTTTTTTTTTTTAATTTATTTTATCCTAAAGAGTTGACTTTCAAATACGACCTCTAAACGAGGCCCACCGCCTGTCGTCTATAGCGTTCTACCCCCATTCCGAACACAATGGGATATGTATCGCAAGCTGATTCGACTGTTTGAATCAGTTTCCATTAAATTTACATTTAAAACTTTATATTGAATTTTAAACGTACATTTCAAATTACCGGGGTCACATACTAACTAGAAAAATTCCAGAAAAATATTTTCTAGCTTCGTATTGACGATACGGTCCTAACAAAACTAGTTTCGTCGAATTCTGAGACCGTTTGAAAAATGGCCAATTTCCAGTCGATTAAAATCAACTGAAACTGGTCAAACGCGTTTTCCTTTGCCACGCTCACATATTGATTCGAAAAATTATGAAATTTGAAACCTAGCAATAACTTAACATCACGGACCCAACAAAACTGGTTTCGTCGAAATCCGAGGTCATTTGCAAAATGTCCATTTTTAAGGGCCTGAATTCCATAGCGACTATTCAGAATTTTCAACTAGACATATCTTTTGATTCTCGCTACGAAATCTTGATCTTTCGGATTCGTTGGAAAGATATTCACAATTAGATTCCATTATTTTTGGTTTCACTAAAATCCGGATTGTTTTGCACCCGGTACATTCAATTGAAGTTTGAAATCGAATTATCGAACTACCGCGCCATTTTCAATTCTATATAAATAATTATATATAATTATTTATATTCTAACGACGACGCGTATACTATATACGTTCGAATTCTATTCAAAATAAATTTCTCGTCGATATTATTTAAAATAATTCATTTTAAATAATCAAAACTCGCTATAATTGCCAAAATAAAATTTTAAACTGGCCCAGATTTTACGGGTTGTTACAATCTCCCCCACTTAAAACTTTTCGTCCCCGAAAAGGAACAAAGTCGAAAGTGGATTGATTAATCAGCTCTACGCTCGATTCGGCCTCCATTCTCTAACTCTTTAGTTTCTGAGAATTTTCAAAATTTCAAAAATTTGGCTAACACCCTAAATTTTTGAAAAATTTCGCCATAACCTCCCCTGCACCGGGAGCATCGGGGAATTTCAAATAGCTTCCCCGGTCCTTCAGATCTCAAAAAGAAAAAGAAAAAGCCAAGCGGCTAGCCAATAGGCTCACAAAATCATCATCACCCAAACAAAACAGGAAATTATGTAGTAAACATGTACCTATTTGTCGGGCAAACAAATTTTATTCTCTGCTCTAGCCTCCTTGCTATGACCTGTTCAAAGATATATATGTATATGCAAGCAGATGCGACCAATTTTCAATATCGTTCAATATTTGATATAATTAGGCTAAACGGTTCAAAATTATCAAAAAATTAAACAAACAACCCAAACATCAATCAATTAGTGAATTAGAGTTTCAAATTCATAACTTTGATACATAGTCAAAAATCAGATTTTTGATGCCAAATCACAACAAATAAATCTAGCTATATAAGTTTTGGTTCTCACACCAGTCTAATGGAAATATATAGAAAATCACACCTTCGAAACTCGAATACCAATTCTGATGATGTCTAGACTATCATCAGAATCGTCTCCGGGCGACTAGAGTGTGGCTCTATATCTATCCAGTATATTAAAACTTCAAATACACGTGGATCAGACGCATACGCAAAGACTATATATATACTGGACTGTCCAAATTCAATATAAATAGATAATCAGATACGAATAATTGATTTAAATTTTCAAAACAAAATTTGTTTTCATTTGAAAAATATACTCTTCACACTCGTTCTAGGATACTACTGATCCTATCTCTAACGAGTCATCCCCATTGGATATTACCAATCCAACATCTGATGAATTCTTTCGTATGGTTCTAATGTGTCTTGTTCTCTGAGCTTTGTAAACCAAAGCTCTGATACCACGTGTAAAGACCCGCAACTTCCCCGTAAGGGAAAGCGTCGGATAGTTCGAGAACAAGCCACAACATAACGCATACATAAGAACATCTCATCGTATATTACAACAATGCATCAGATTACAAGAATATACAGAGTATAAATGAATAAATATTACACAGAAATATCAGAGATTAACAATAAGTTACATAGCAGCGGAAAAATAATACAATACACAACTAGAAGAGATATACGGATACAAAGCTTTCCGGATATCGTTCCAGCTGTAAACCAGGATCCTGTGAATATAAATCTGCAAAACCAAAACTACTAGCTGCCCGTGTCAAAAATAGGGGCACCCAGAGTTTAGGTTAAAACAATAAACTCCAGGTCAGTCATGTGACTGGTGTGAGAACTAAAACAGTTATTAATCTTTATTCTAAATCATTAGGTAAATCAAGGGACCACGCCGTATAACACGGAACGGGTTTCCTCCCAAGAATACCAGTGCATAAAACAAACAGCGCAATGCTAAATAAAGAAAAATGAAGCTGTTATAAGACCCAGGTCCTATCACACAATGCAACGCAAGCCGGGGGATAGGGTTTTCCCTTATAACAGCCAAAGAATGCTTGATACGTTTAAAACAAATCATTTGATACTATAATAAGTGCATATTGTATAAAACAACTTCAAATCATAAGTATCAATCATAGGCGGCATGGGTACCATATATCATGTCGCCATATATAGGTTTACAAATAAAACCGCAAAGTCACGTATTTGGAAATTGGATTTCCGTCTATGAACCGAGGCCAGGGATCGTCCTCTACCGATTCGAGACAATCTAGCCTACCATGTCTCAGGAACAGCCGCAACTGCCCCCTGGATCGTCAGGGCCGGTCCACCGATGTGGATTATTATGCCTGAACAATACGTCTCCCCGCCCTTTGGGGCGCAAACGAGCCAACGAATGACTCCATCGGTTCGAGAACGACCGATCAATCCGAGGCGCCTCGCAACAGCAACAACCACATAAGTCAAACTCGTCAGGGCGTGTAAAACCACTGACGCCACTTTTAGCTAGAAAGAAACGCAAGTCCTCCCTGAGGTCCGTCTCCCGTTTTTGGTTCATACCTGGTGTGAAACACGCGAGGTAAACGTTACACAAAGCTACGCCACAAAGGCCGTGCTTTGATCATCACCACAAGACTTTGCTTTTCAACAGAAGCCTTGATCATTTGCATCTTAGCATGCCACACAGGCAAACCATCCTATGCAACCGATATCAGTCACACAGAATGAAATCCGATGTCAGACACACAGTCCATTTACAAGTCCGTCCTGGGTCTGAACGAAACCGGAGGCACCTAGTACCCCGCATATCCATCGATCTCCAAGTACGTCTGGACGATCACTAACTGTTTCCATCTTCTTGGGTGTACAGCCCAATCAAGATCATCAGTAATTACCCAAAACGACGTGAAGACCTCCGGTCTTCGACCATCGTCTTCATCTTCGACTTATCGTCGTATCAGTTATTCAGAATGGGATAAACCCGGTCTTTCCGAATAACTCGCGTATATATTATAAAAGTGTTACACAAACACAACATACGCCTCATTCCAATTCATTAGTCACTAACCGTAAATTAATCAAGAGAATAATTTCCCAAATATTAACCCCGAAGGCCGAAACCAACATCAGATCAATATCCAGAAAACCATTCTGCTTGGCTAACCGACAGTTAGTTTCTAAATTTCACATTCAAATCTAATTAAAGATTTAACTATCGCCTGGAGCAAAACTGGTGATACTCCATTCTCGATTCTTTTCAATCTAATTAAAGATTCATTAAAACTCCACTTAGTTTTAATCTGTGACTGGGTTAAAGAATCAGTGTCATTTAAAACACGGTTCACGATAAACCCAAAGTCACATCCCATTAATTATCGGGTTAAAGAACAAGTGTTATTTAAAACACTGTTCACGATAAACCCAAAAATCAATATTCATTCAATTCCAATTAAATATTATTTAATTGGTACACTTCATCAAATCTAAATCAAAAGATTTAATCTTTTCTCAACTGGGTTCAAGAACAGTGTTAGTGAAGACACCATTCACGACAAACCCAAATCACATTCATTAATTATCGGGTTAAAGAACAAGTGTTATTTAAAACACTGTTCACGATAAACCCAAAAATCAATATTCATTCAATTCCAATTAAATATTATTTAATTGGTACACTTCATTAAATCTAAATAAAAAGATTTAATCATTTCTCAACTGGGTTCAAGAACAGTGTTAGTGAAGACACCATTCACGACAAACCCAAATCACATTCATTAATTATCGGGTTAAAGAACAAGTGTTATTTAAAACACTGTTCACGATAAACCCAAAAATCTACATCGATTCAATTCCAATTAAATATTATTTAATTGGTACACTTCATTAAATCTAAATAAAAAGATTTAATCTTTTCTCAACTGGGTTCAAGAACAGTGTTAGTGAAGACACCATTCACGACAAACCCAAATCACATTCGATATTCAATACAAGGCTCTGAATAGAAAATATATCGGCTTATATTCAATATCGAATTCTACGACTAACAAATGTCGTATTGGAAATAACGATATAAATATATATCTTTCAAATTTCCATAACCACACCTGTATAATCACGAATTCCAACATCGAAATATTCCGAAGACAATTTCGATTCAAATCCACTCCAATGCAATCATTGGAAATTTTGGTTATTTTCAAAACCCTTTTCAAATTCAATTTATTTATTTAAAAATAAATAGAATTATAATTCTAGTTCAAAACTAGTTCATTTCGATAAAAATCTATTTTTATCTTTTCAAATATGGAGTTTTTCATCCCAAACTTTCACAAATCATTTCTTATGATTTTACACAAATTATTACTATTTTTAATAATTTTATCAAGGCCCGTACAGTCGATTTCCAACAACGGCCATCGAACTGCACTTACAGCGACCTTTTTCGAATTTGATTTGGACGTATCTCCAAATCCAACCGTTAGATTTCAAATTTCTAACATTCATTAGAAAGCTCTTTTCGATACGAACCCAACGGTTCCGGTTTTAGGAGAATCCGACGGTCGGATCTCCCGCAATGTCCGTTTGAAATAAATGGTCGAAATTCACGAACTGCCGCGGCGCGGCGCGTTCTATTCAGGCCATTATATTATATATATAATATATATAATATATACTTCGTCGATTTCTATTTAAAACGAATTATATAAATAGTTTTAAATTCGTTTCAAAAGCAATTTCAACCTCCTTTTCAATTCAAATCAAAATTGAATTCTTCTTTATAAATTCGTTTCAAAATTCATTTCTATTCAATTCAAATTTCAATTCAATTTGAATCCATTTCAATTCGTTTTCAATTCAATTCTTTTCGAAATCGTTTTCAATTCAATTCATTTCGAAATCGTTTTCAATTCAATTCATTTCGAAATCGTTTTCAATGCAATTCATTTCGAAATCGTTTTATTTTCAATTCATTTCGAAATCGTTTTATTCAATTCATTTCAAAATATTTGATTTCAATTCATTTCAAAATATTCGATTTCGAAATCACTTTTCAATATTCATTTTAAAATGAATAAAATCGATATAAATATCGTTCACGTCAAAATGGCGTCAATCTAATCCTCACGGCTTCACATATTTCTATTTTCAAATATTCTATTTCAAATATTTCTATTTCAAATATTTCTATTTCAAATATTTCTTTTTTTTTTTTTTTTGAAACTGGAATGAGGCCCAATCAATTACCATATAATGTTAATTATATGGATTTTCTACAACACATGTATATATCAACAACGATGAATAATCAACCATCAACCAAAGTGCACTACACTGTATAAGCATCAAATATAGACATTTAACGCTTATAGCAGCTTGTCAATCAATCGATCGACATATTTAATCAATCAGGATGAGTGAACTTCAAATTTCATCCTAACACCCGTGTGGGGTTTCAAACAATCAAACACATATTTTATTTGTGCAGTTAGGCGATGTGAAAAATTTATCGACCCAATCAACGTCATTCAAATAGGTGTACATAAACAAACCGTCTGGTTTGTAAATGAATATTTATTTATTCACATTCACGTTAAAAATTATATTTTTAACGATAACACATTTTATTTTAACATATGAATTTCTATTCAGTTCATTCGTTAAATAAAATGCTATTTTTATTTTTTTTTTTCTAACTTATTTTAGAAAATTTCGGCGGCATAACGGCACGATACTAGAAACGGGACAAGGCCTAGCCTTATCCCCGGTCTAGTGAAGGCCCACGCCATTCACACATCAATCAAATCAATTCGTTATGCAAACCACAAACTTTGAAGTAAGGATCTAACCTAGCCTTACTCCTTCGCCTTATAACGGCGCACGTCTAATCCTAACCAATTTATCGATTCGATTTTTCACACCACAAACCACATTCAAACCAATATCGCAATCAATCACCAAACAGTCAAACAAACAAGTCCATGGTCTGTGGACGATTGTGTCGGGTGCTACTAAGCACCGTCTGCATCCTAGTATATATATATAACTAGAAATAAAATAGAAAGGTGAGAAATTCTCACTTTTAGCTATCCAACCATCTCGACTCTTCTTTTGCAGAAGTCTTCGTCGTTTCGCCTTTTTGTCACCTTCGTTGCCCAAGGCCACTATATATATAAAAACGAATTTTTATTTCAAAGTTCAATATATAAAAATCGAATTTTTATTTCAAAGTTCAATATATAAAAATCGAATTTTTATTTCAAAGTTCAATATATAAAAATCGAATTTTTATTTCAAAGTTCAATATATAAAAATCGAATTTTTACTTCAAAGTTCAATATATAAAAATCGAATTTTTATTTCAAAGTTCAATATATAAAAATCGAATTTTTATTTCAAAGTTCAATATATAAAAATCGAATTTTTATTTCAAAGTTCAATACTTAAAAATCGAATTTTTATTTCAAAGTTCAATACTTAAAAATCGAATTTTTATTCCGCTAATATATAGACAATAATCTCATTTCAAAAATATTGATTTCGCCTTTATAAAAATAAAGTTTTCACCATTTTAAATTAAAGTCTTCACCTTTTTAAATTAAAAGTTTTCACCATTTTAAATTAAAGTCTTCACCTTTTTAAATTAAAAGTTTTCACCTTTTTAAATTAAAAGTTTTCACCTTTTTAAATTAAAAGTTTTCACCTTTCAAAAATCAGTTTCAAATTACTTTTAAAATTTTGATTTTATATTTTCCTTAAATCAGTTTTAAAATGAATACAAATCAGTTTTTAAAATGAATAAAAATCAGTTTTTAAAATGAATAAAAATCAGTTTTAAAATGAATACAAATCAGTTTTTAAATGCTTTAAAGAATTAAAATAAAAACGAAATTAAGAAAAAAACTTACTGTTATTGTACGAAGAGGGAGGAGGAGGGGTGGAGCGGCTTCCAGTGCGGTGGCGCGGGGGGGGGGGGGATGAAGGGGTTGCGTCGGCTATTTCGAGGGGGAAAGGGGACTGCGGAGGAGAGGGGGGTTCGATCGGGGGTTGCGGCTAGTGGGAGGAAGCGGCGCCGGAGGTTGACTTGGGGGAGGGTTGTCGCGCCAGTGGCGGCGCGCTGAGAGGAGGGCGGCGGCGGAAGTTCGACGATGTCTGGGGTTTTTTTTTTTTTTCTTTTTTATCCTTTACAGAAGAATGATCGGGGGGGGGGGCCAAAAGGTTTTAAGGGAGAGAAATTTTTTTTTTTTTTTTTAATTTATTTTATCCTAAAGAGTTGACTTTCAAATACGACCTCTAAACGAGGCCCACCGCCTGTCGTCTATAGCGTTCTACCCCCATTCCGAACACAATGGGATATGTATCGCAAGCTGATTCGACTGTTTGAATCAGTTTCCATTAAATTTACATTTAAAACTTTATATTGAATTTTAAACGTACATTTCAAATTACCGGGGTCACATACTAACTAGAAAAATTCCAGAAAAATATTTTCTAGCTTCGTATTGACGATACGGTCCTAACAAAACTAGTTTCGTCGAATTCTGAGACCGTTTGAAAAATGGCCAATTTCCAGTCGATTAAAATCAACTGAAACTGGTCAAACGCGTTTTCCTTTGCCACGCTCACATATTGATTCGAAAAATTATGAAATTTGAAACCTAGCAATAACTTAACATCACGGACCCAACAAAACTGGTTTCGTCGAAATCCGAGGTCATTTGCAAAATGTCCATTTTTAAGGGCCTGAATTCCATAGCGACTATTCAGAATTTTCAACTAGACATATCTTTTGATTCTCGCTACGAAATCTTGATCTTTCGGATTCGTTGGAAAGATATTCACAATTAGATTCCATTATTTTTGGTTTCACTAAAATCCGGATTGTTTTG
Source organism: Allium sativum (assembly GCA_030737875.1). Lineage (NCBI taxonomy): Eukaryota > Viridiplantae > Streptophyta > Magnoliopsida > Asparagales > Amaryllidaceae > Allium > Allium sativum. The sequence continues at coordinate 76,504,869 of CM060911.1, forward strand.
CACCCGGTACATTCAATTGAAGTTTGAAATCGAATTATCGAACTACCGCGCCATTTTCAATTCTATATAAATAATTATATATAATTATTTATATTCTAACGACGACGCGTATACTATATACGTTCGAATTCTATTCAAAATAAATTTCTCGTCGATATTATTTAAAATAATTCATTTTAAATAATCAAAACTCGCTATAATTGCCAAAATAAAATTTTAAACTGGCCCAGATTTTACGGGTTGTTACACTCGCTCACCACACATCTCATCCCAGTAGCTATGTTATTCAATCTTCTAAGTATCATAGCATGGGCAAATATAAATTCGAAGGAATCACTTTTTCTTTGCTTCTACCTTCATTTTTCCTTTTTACAGGAAAAAAATAACAAGAAATGGAAGGGTATATGAAAACCAAGAGGCTAAATGCATGCAAAAAAAACAGTAGTAGTAAAGGAGAAAAACTAATTAATAATTGTAGTTACTTGGGGCAATCACGTGGAAAGAAAAAGAAGCCAAAAGATATCTGGGGGCAAGCTACACAAATAAAGAGCTGAGAGTCTAAAAGTGTAGGCAAATTGTTGTGGTTATATGGATAGCCACTGAATGACAGCAATAAGAGCTCTCTGTTCTACTTTTATGTAGAAGTGAACATAACTGAAGTCAATAGAAACAGAGATGGTTGTTCACATGATCATTCTTTATTTTCTTGAACGTAATATTTCTTTCGTCTCTTTTTTAATACCCTTCTTATTAATTACAAAATAAGGCACCGTGCCTAAGCTACTTGTCATGCAAACCTATTGCAACTAAATTTAGGCCTGAAAAATGCTAAAATTGGCTCTTGTTATCTGCAAAAGAGCAAAAACAAATATTTCCGTTCAAATTTGAATCCAATTCTGGATGATGGAGAAAATTCAATTCCAACTGCTTGGATAATTTTTTTTAGCAATTAGCTTGGACTTGATTTTTCATGTAGCCAAATCTGGATGAGGTATAAACATCCACCAAATTATAAACAATTATAAAAAAAACTAGCATTAGATATAAACACACTTTGAATGAAGGACTCACTAAAACAGTGCTCGCATTCGAAGAACTGTGAACACCACAGGGTGCGATCGTCCACGCAAAACCACCCTCAATCACTCTTCTGTACATCGCCATCACAGCACTCAAAGTTCGCCAGCAAACTCCAGACTTTCGCCTTCGGTGCGAGACACGAGATCGACTTCGGTCCAGCATCGCGAATGCTCCTCTCACGGCTATGCGCTCGCCTCCTGATTGCAGCGCTACACCTTTTTTCTTTTTCCGATTTTAAAAGGGCTTGCGATTTTTCCATTGAGAACCCGAATTTGGGGATGGATCTGGTTTTGCGAGGTTGGTTCGGGTGTTATTCGATGATGGTGGGACCGTGGGATTGGTAGGTTTCTGATGGTGATTGGTTGTTGCAATGATATTAGGACATGCTAAAGGCAGATTGAAATTTAGGATGTGATTAAAGCTCCTCTTACTGGTGTTGGAATGTGAAGACCCGCAACTTCCCCGTAAAGGAAAGCGTCGGATAGTTCGAGAACAAACCACAACAGAACGCATACAGAAGAACGTTTCATTGTATATTACAACAATGCATCAGATTTCAAAAATATACAGAGTACAAATGAAAATTACACAAAAATATCAGAGATTTAAATTACATTTAAATACATAGCAGCGGAAAATAATACAATACACAACTAGAAGGAGATATACGGATACAAAGCTTTCCGGATACCGTTCCAGCTGTAAACCAGGATCCTGTGAATATAAATCTGCAAAACCAAAACTACTAGCTGCCCGTGTCAAAATAAGGGCACCCAGAGTTTAGGTTAAAACAATAAACTCAAGGTCAGTCATGTGACTGGTGTGAGAACTAAAACAGTTAATCTTTATTTTAAAGTTAGGTAAATCAAGGGACCACGCCGTATAACACGGAACGGGTTTCCTCCCAAGAATACCAGTGCATAAAACAAACAGCGCAATGCTAAATAAAGAAAAATGAAGCTGTTATAAGACCCAGGTCCCATCACACAATGCAACGCAGCCGAGGATAGGGTTTTCCCTTATAACAGCCAAAGAATGCTTGATACGTTTGAAACAAATCATTTGATACTATAATAAGTGCATAGTGTATAAAACAACTTCAAATCATAAGTATCAATCATAGGCGACATGAGCGTCCCATGCCACTATGTCGCCATATATAGGTTTACAAATAAAACCGCAAATGTCACGTATTTGGAAATGGGATTTTCGTCTATGAACCGAGGCAAAAGATAGTCCTCAACCGATTCGTGACTCTCTAGCCCGAGCCACAGGATCAGAACGCGTCAACCCTTTAGATCGTCAGGGTCGGTCCACCGATGTGGATTATTATGCCTGAACACTACGTCTCCCCACCCTATGGGGTGTAAGTTTGGTCCGTCAGCCGACCAGAATGCATTGGCCGAAACCGATATAACTGAGGCGCCTCGCAACAGCAACAACCACATAAGTCAAACTCGTCAGGGCGTGTAAAACCACTGACGCCACTTCTAGCTAGAAAGAAACGCAAGTCCTCCCTGATGTCCTCTCCCGTTTTTGGTTCACAACCGGGGTGCGAGGCTCGCGAATTCACGTTACACAAAGCTGTGCCACACAGGCTGTGCTTTGATCATCACCACAAGACTTTGCTTTTCAACAGAAGCCTCGATCAATTGCCACTTAGGCATGCCACACAGGCAATTCACTCCATGCATTTGATATCCATCAATATATAACCCCTGAGCTCGTACGTCTCAGAGAAGGGCGTTAAGCAAGAGAATAAATTCTCCGCCGCCAAGCAGATACATATTTAATAGAGATCAATCACACGGACTAAAATCCAATGTCAGACACACAGTCCATTCACAAGTCCGTTCTGGGTCTGAACGAAACCGGAGGCACCTAGTACCCCGCATATCCATTGATCTCCAAGTACGTCTGGACGATCACCAACTGTTTCCATCTTCTTGGGTGTACAGCCCAATCAAGATCATCAGTTATCACCCAAACGACGTGAAGACCTCCGGTCGTCGACCATCGTCTTCATCTTCGACTTATCGTCGTATCAGTTATTCAGAATGGGATAAACCCGGTCTTTCCGAATAACTCGCGTATATTTTAAATAAGTGTTACACAAACACAACATACGCCTCATTCCAATTCATTAGTCACTAACCGTAAATTAATCAAGAGAATAATTCCACAAATATTAACCCCGAAGGCCGAAACCAACATCAGATCAATATCCAGAAAACCATTCTGTTTGGCTAACCGACAGTCAATTTCTAAATTTCACATTCATAGGGAAAGGTTCCCATTAATTTTATCCAAGATAAATTTCTTGAATTTATTCTATAATCTATTTTTGAATATCAATTCAAACTAGTCGGGATTAACGAACCTTACCGAAGTAATCATTTGTTTTAATTTCCCAATCCCAACCTATTCATCCCATGAAGTAAAACTGGTTATACTTCATATCTAACACCACTGTGTTATCGGTAAATTCAATTACCATTTCACGTTCAAATCTAATTAAAGATTTAACTATCGCCTGGAGCAAAACTGGTGATACTCCAATTTCGATCATTTCAATCTAATTAAAGATTCATTAAAACTCCACTTAGTTTTAATCTTCGGCTGGGTTAAAGAATCAGTGTCATTTAAAACACGGTTCATGATAAACCCAAAGTCACATTCATTAATTATCGGGTTAAAGAACAAGTGTTGTTTAAAACACTGTTCACGATAAACCCAAAAATCAATATCAATTCAATTCCAATTAAATATTATTTAATTGGTACACTTCATTAAATCTAAATAAAAAGATTTAATCTTTTCTCAACTGGGTTCAAGAACAGTGTTAGTGAAGACACCATTCACGACAAACCCAAATCACATTCGATATTCGATACAAGGCTCTGAATAGAAAATATATCGGCTTATATTCAATATCGAATTCTACGACTAACAAATGTCGTATTGGAAATAACGATATAAATATATATCTTTCAAATTTCCATAACAACATCTGTATAATCACGAATTCCAACATCGAAATATACCGAAGACAATTTCGATTCAAATCCACTCCAATGCAATCATTGGAAATTTTGGTTATTTTCGAAACCCTTTTCAAATTCAATTTATTTATTTAAAAATAAATAGAATTATAATTCTAGTTCAAAATTAGTTCATTTCGATAAAAATCTATTTTTATCTTTTCAAATATGGAGTTTTTCATCCCAATTCTTTCTAAATCATTTCTTATGATTTTACACAAATTATTACTATTTTTAATAATTTTATCAAGGCCCGTACCGTCGATTTCCATCAATGGCCATCGAACTGCACTTATAGCGACCTTTTTCAAATTTGATTTGGACATAATTCCAAATCCAACCGTTAGATTTCTAATTTCTAATATCCGTTAGAAAGCTCTTTTCGATACGAACCCAACGGTTCCGGTTTTAGGAGAATTCGACGGTCGGATCTCCCGTAATGCCCGTTTGAAATAAATGGTCGAAATTCGCGAACTGCCGCGGCGCGGCGCGTTCTATTCAGGCCATTATATTATATATATAATATATATAATATATATATCGTCGATTTCTATTTAAAACGAATTATATAAATGGTTTTGAAATTCGTTTCAAAATCTATTTCAACTTCCATCTCAATTCAAAGCAAAATTGAATTCTTCTCTATAAATTCGTTTTAAAATTCATTTCTATTCAATTCAAATTTCAATTCAATTTGAATTCATTTCAATTTGCTTTCAATTCAATTTGAATTCGTTTTCAATTCAATTCATTTCGAAATCGTTTTCAATTCAATTCATTTCGAAATCACTTTCAATTCAATTCACTTCGAAATCGTTTTCAATTCAATTCACTTCGAAATCGTTTTCAATTCAATTCACTTTGAATTCGTTTTCAATTCAATTCATTTCGAAATCGTTTTCAATTCAATTCACTTCGAAATCACTTTCAATTCAATTCACTTCGAAATCGTTTTCAATTCAATTCACTTCGAAATCGTTTTCAATTCAATTCACTTTGAATTCGTTTTCAATTCAATTCATTTCGAAATCGTTTTCAATTCAATTCACTTCGAATTCGTTTTCAATTCAATTCACTTCAAATTCGTTTTCAATTCAATTCACTTCAAATTCGTTTTCAATTCAATTCACTTTGAATTCGTTTTCAATTCAATTCACTTTGAATTCGTTTTCAATTCAATTCACTTTGAATTCGTTTTCAATTCAATTCATTTCGAAATCGTTTTAAATTGATATAAATATCGTTCACGTCAAAATGGCGTCAATCTAATCAACACGGCTTCATAAATTTCTATTTTCAAATATTCTTTATTTTTCAAATTGGAAAGAGGCCCAATCAATTACCATATAAAATTAATTATATGGATTTTCACACAACACATGTATATAATAGCATTGAAAAATGATCAACCTTCAACCAAAGTGCACTACACTGTATAAGCATCAAATAAAGATATCTAACGCTTATAACAGCCTGTCAATCAATCGATCGACATATTTAATCAATCAGGATGAGTGAACTTCAAATTTCATCCCAACACCCGTGTGGGGTTTCAAACAAACAAACACAGATTTTATTTGTGCAGTTGGGCGATGTGTAAAATTTATCGACCCAATCAATGTCCTTCAAATAAGTGCACATAAACAAACCGTCTGGTTTGTAAATGAATATTTATTTATTCACTTTCACTATATTCATATTCACGTTAAAAATTATATTTTTAACTATAAAACATTTTATTTCAACATATGAATTTCTATTATTCATTTACACAATAAAATGATATTTTTATTTTCTAACATATTTTAGAAAATTTCGGCGGCATAACGGCACGATACTAGAAACGGGACGAGGCCTAGCCTTATCCCCGGTCTAGTGAAGGCCCACGCCATTCACACATCAATCATATCAATTTCATTTCACCAAACAATCAAATCCAAATCAAATAATCTAACCAACTACACAACCAATCAAACAAGTCCATGGTCTGTGGACGGGTGTCGGGTGCGTCTAATAAGCACCGTCTGCATCCTAGTATATATATATATATATATATAACTAGAAAAATAAATTGAAAGGTGAGAAATTCTCACAGATAGCTATCCAATTATCTTGAATCTTCTTTTGCAGAATTCTTCGTCGACCTCGCCTTTTAGTCGCTTTCGCCCATATTCTCTACATATGTAAAAACGAATTTTTACGATTCTATTCAATATATAAAAATCATATTTTTATTTCGAAGTTCAATATATAAAAATCATATTTTTATTTCGAAGTTCACTATATAAAAATCATATTTTTATTTCGAAGTTCAATATATAAAAATAAGCATATTTTCACAACGCTACTATATAGATAAAAATTATATTTTTATCACCTTATTCTTCATATAAAAATTTCACCCTTTCAAAAATAAAGTTTTCACCTTTATAAAAACAAAGTTTTCGCCTTTTTTTAAAAAACAAAGTTTTCGCCTTTATATAAATAAAGTTTTCGCCTTTTTAAAATAAAGTTTTCAACTTTTTAAAATAAAGTTTTCAACTTTTCAATTTAAAGTTTAAATCGTTTTCTATTTTAAAGTTCGAATTTTTTTCCTATTTTAACATTTCAAAATAAAATCAGTTTTTAAATCTCTTTTAAAAATCAGTTTTTAAATCCTATTAAAAATCAGTTTTTCTAATCTGCAAATATAAAACAAAAATAAAATATTAATAATAATAAAAAAAAACAAATACTTACAGCCGAGGGGGGGGGGTTCTGGCCTCTGGCGGCGGTGGAAGAGGGTACGAACGGAGGGGGGGCCGACGGTCAGCACGGTGGTCACCACTAAGGGGGCGACGCGGTTTTTGAGGCACTGTCGATTTGGGCGTAGAGGGGGGGGGGGGGGTGGTTCTGCGATGCAAGAGGAAGGAGGAGAAGAAGAAGGGGGCGCGCCTTGGACGCCGGCGGCGGTGGTTGAGGTCGCGCCTCCTTCATCGTTCAATTTCTTTTCTTTTTTTTTTATAAATCGGTAAAAATGAATTCGAACGGGGGGGGCCTGGGTAATAGGGAAGAGAGGGGTTTCTTTTTTTTATTATTATTTAATTAATTAACTTTGCCCAAGGGTTGACTTTTACATACGACCTCGAAACGAGGTCCACCGCCTGTCGTCCATAGCGTTTAACCCCCATTCCGAACACAATGGGATATGTATCGCTGGCTGATTCGATCGTTTGAATCAGTTTCCGTTGAATTTACATTTAAATCACTATATTGAATTTTAAACGTACATTTCAAATTACTGGGGTCACATACTAACTCTATAAATAGCAGAAAAATATTTTCTAGCTTCGTATTGACGATACGGTCCTAACAAAACTGTTTTCGTCGAATTCTGAGACCGTTTGAAAAATGGCCATTTTCCAGTCGATTAAAATCAACTGAAACTGGTCAAACGCGTTTTCCTTCGCCACGCTCATATATTGAATTGGAAAATTATGAAATTTGAAACCTAGCAATAATTTTACATCCCGGATCCAACAAAACTGGTTTCGTCGAAATCCGAGGTCGTTTGCAAAATGTCCATTTTTAAGGGCCTGAATTCCATAGCGACTATTCAGAATTTTCAACTGGACATATCTTTTGATTCCCGATATGAAATCTTGATTTTTCGGATTCGTTGGAAAGATATTCACAATTAGATCCCCTTATTTTTGGTTTCACTAAAATCCGGATTGTTTTGCACCCGGTACATTCAATTGAAGTTTGAAATCGAATTATCGAACTACCGCGCCATTTTCAATTCCTTTTATAATTATATATAATTATTTATATTATAACGACGACGCGTATTAATATATACGTTCGAATTATATTCAAAATAAATTTCCCGTCGATATTATTTAAAATAATTCATTTTAAATATTCAAATTCAGCTAAAATTGCCAAAATAAAAATTTCAAACTGGCCCGCATTTCCGGGTTGATACAATCTCCCCCACTTAAAACTTTTCGTCCCCGAAAAGGAACAAAGTCGAAAGTGGTTCGATTATTCAACTCTACGTTTGATCTGGCTTCCATTCTCCAACTTTTTAGTTTCTGAGAATTTTCAAAATTTCAAAAATTTGGCTAACACCCTAAATTTCCGAAAAATTTCGCCATAACCTCCCCTGCAATGGGAGCATCGGGGAATTTCAAATAGCTTCCCCGGTCCTTCAGATCTCAAAAAGAAAAAGAAAAAGCCAAGCGGCTAGCCAATAGGCTCACAAAATCATCATCACCCAAACGAAACAGGAAATTATGTAGTAAACATGTACCTATTTGTCGGGCAAACAAATTTTATTCTCTGCTCTAGCCTCCTTACTATGACCTGTTCAATGATATATATGTATATGCAAACAAATGCGACCAATTTTCAATATAATTCAATAATCGGTTCAATTAGGCTAAATGGCTAAAAATTAGCAAACAAATGAACCAACAACACAAACATCAATCAATTAGTGAATTAGAGTTTCAAATTCATAATTTTGATACATATACAAAAATCAGATTTTTGGTGCCAAATCACAACAATAGATCCTATATAGTTTTGGTTCTCACACCAATCAATAGGAAGCATATAGAAATCTCCCTTTCGTCACTCGAACATAAATTCTGATGATGATGCATCAATCATCAGAGTTCTCTCCGGGCGACTTAGAAGGTGATTCTATATCTACCCAGTATATCAAAACTTCGAATACACGCGGATCAGACGTATACGCAAAATCTATATATACTGGATTGTCCAAATTTATTAAAATAAATAACAAATACGAATAGTTGATTTAAATTTTCAAAAACAAAATTTGTTTTCACTTTAAAAATATGCTCTTCACACTCGTTCTAGGATACTACTGATCCCATCTCTAACGAGTCATTCTAATTGGATATTACTAACCCAATATCTGATGAATTCTTTCGTATGGTTCTAATGTGCCTTGTTCTCTGAGCTTTGTAAACCAAAGCTCTGATACCAACTGTGAAGACCCGCAACTTCCCCGTAAAGGAAAGCGTCGGATAGTTCGAGAACAAACCACAACAGAACGCATACAGAAGAACGTTTCATTGTATATTACAACAATGCATCAGATTTCAAAAATATACAGAGTACAAATGAAAATTACACAAAAATATCAGAGATTTAAATTACATTTAAATACATAGCAGCGGAAAATAATACAATACACAACTAGAAGGAGATATACGGATACAAAGCTTTCCGGATACCGTTCCAGCTGTAAACCAGGATCCTGTGAATATAAGTCTGCAAAACCAAAACTACTAGCTGCCCGTGTCAAAATAAGGGCACCCAGAGTTTAGGTTAAAACAATAAACTCCAGGTCAGTCATGTGACTGGTGTGAGAACTAAAACAGTTAATCTTTATTTTAAAGTTAGGTAAATCAAGGGACCACGCCGTATAACACGGAACGGGTTTCCTCCCAAGAATACCAGTGCATAAAACAAACAGCGCAATGCTAAATAAAGAAAAATGAAGCTGTTATAAGACCCAGGTCCCATCACACAATGCAATGCAGCCGAGGATAGGGTTTTCCCTTATAACAGCCAAAGAATGCTTGATATGTTTGAAACAAATCATTTGATACTATAATAAGTGCATAGTGTATAAAACAACTTCAAATCATAAGTATCAATCATTGGCGACATGAGCGTCCCATGCCACTATGTCGCCATATATAGGTTTACAAATAAAACCGCAAATGTCACGTATTTGGAAATGGGATTTCTGTCTATGAACCGAGGCAAAAGATAGTCCTCAACCGATTCGTTACTCTCTAGCCCGAGCCACAGGATCAGAACGCATCAACCCTTTAGATCGTCAGGGCCGGTCCACCGATGTGGATTATTATGCCTGAACACTACGTCTCCCCACCCTATGGGGTGTAAGTCTGGTCCGTCAGCCGACCAGAATGCATCGGCCGAAACCGATATAACCGAGGCGCCTCGCAACAGCAACAACCACATAAGTCAAACTCGTCAGGGCGTGTAAAACCACTGACGCCACTTCTAGCTAGAAAGAAACGCAAGTCCTCCCTGATGTCCTCTCCCGTTTTTGGTTCACAACCGGGGTGCGAGGCTCGCGAATTCACGTTACACAAAGCTGTGCCACACAGGCTGTGCTTTGATCATCACCACAAGACTTTGCTTTTCAACAGAAGCCTCGATCAATTGCCACTTAGGCATGCCACACAGGCAATTCACTCCATGCGTTTGATATCCATCAATATATAACCCCTGAGCTTGTACGTCTCAGAGAAGGGCGTTAAGCAAGAGAATAAATACTCCGCCGCCAAGCAGATACATATTTAATAGAGATCAATCACACGGACTAAAATCCAATGTCAGACACACAGTCCATTCACAAGTCCGTTCTGGGTCTGAACGAAACCGGAGGCACCTAGTACCCCGCATATCCATTGATCTCCAAGTACGTCTGGACGATCACCAACTGTTTCCATCTTCTTGGGTGTACAGCCCAATCAAGATCATCAGTTATCACCCAAACGACGTGAATACCTCCGGTCTTCGACCATCGTCTTCATCTTCGACTTATCGTCGTATCAGTTATTCAGAATGGGATAAACCCGGTCTTTCCGAATAACTCGCGTATATTTTAAATAAGTGTTACACAAACACAACATACGCCTCATTCCAATTCATTAGTCACTAACCGTAAATTAATCAAGAGAATAATTCCCCAAATATTAACCCCGAAGGCCGAAACCAACATCAGATCAATATCCAGAAAACCATTCTGTTTGGCTAACCGACAGTCAATTTCTAAATTTCACATTCATAGGGAAAGGTTCCCATTAATTTTATCCAAGATAAATTTCTTGAATTTATTCTATAATCTATTTTTGAATATCAATTCAAACTAGTCGGGATTAACGAACCTTACTGAAGTAATCATTTGTTTTAATTTCCCAATCCCAACCTATTCATCCCATGAAGTAAAACTGGTTATACTTCATATCTAACACCACTGTGTTATCGGTAAATTCAATTACCATTTCATGTTCAAATCTAAGTAAAGATTTAACTATCGCCTGGAGCAAAACTGGTGATACTCCAATTTCGATCATTTCAATCTAATTAAAGATTCATTAAAACTCCACTTAGTTTTAATCTTCAACTGGGTTAAAGAATCAGTGTCATTTAAAACACGGTTCACGATAAACCCAAAGTCACATTCATTAATTATCGGGTTAAAGAACAAGTGTTGTTTAAAACACTGTTCACGATAAACCCAAAAATCAATATCAATTCAATTCCAATTAAATATTATTTAATTGGTACACTTCATTAAATCTAAATAAAAAGATTTAATCTTTTCTCAACTGGGTTCAAGAACAGTGTTAGTGAAGACACCATTCACGACAAACCCAAATCACATTCGATATTCGATACAAGGCTCTGAATAGAAAATATATCGGCTTATATTCAATATCGAATTCTACGACTAACAAATGTCGTATTGGAAATAACGATATAAATATATATCTTTCAAATTTCCATAACAACATCTGTATAATCACGAATTCCAACATCGAAATATTCCGAAGACAATTTCGATTTAAATCCACTCCAATGCAATCATTGGAAATTTTGGTTATTTTCAAAACCCTTTTCAAATTCAATTTATTTATTTAAAAATAAATAGAATTATAATTCTAGTTCAAAACTAGTTCATTTCGATAAAAATCTATTTTTATCTTTTCAAATATGGAGTTTTTCATCCCAATTCTTTCTAAATCATTTCTTATGATTTTGACACAAATTATTACTATTTTTAATAATTTTATCAAGGCCCGTACCGTCGATTTCCATCAATGGCCATCGAACTGCACTTATAGCGACCTTTTTCAAATTTGATTTGGACATAATTCCAAATCCAACCGTTAGATTTCTAATATCTAATATCCATTAGAAAGCTCTTTTCGATACGAACCCAACGGTTCCGGTTTTAGGAGAATTCGACGGTCGGATCTCCCGTAATGCCCGTTTGAAATAAATGGTCGAAATTCGCGAACTGCCGCGGCGCGGCGCGTTCTATTCAGGCCATTATATTATATATATAATATATATATCGTCGATTTCTATTTAAAACGAATTATATAAATGGTTTTGAAATTCGTTTCAAAATCTATTTCAACTTCCATCTCAATTCAAAGCAAAATTGAATTCTTCTCTATAAATTCGTTTTAAAATTCATTTCTATTCAATTCAAATTTCAATTCAATTTGAATTCATTTCAATTTGCTTTCAATTCAATTTGAATTCGTTTCCAATTCAATTCATTTCGAAATCGTTTTCAATTCAATTCATTTTGAAATCACTTACAATTCAATTCACTTCGAAATCGTTTTCAATTCAATTCACTTCGAAATCGTTTTCAATTCAATTCACTTTGAATTCGTTTTCAATTCAATTCATTTCGAAATCGTTTTCAATTCAATTCATTTCGAAATCACTTTCAATTCAATTCACTTCGAAATCGTTTTCAATTCAATTCACTTCGAAATCGTTTTCAATTCAATTCACTTTGAAATCGTTTTCAATTCAATTCACTTCGAAATCGTTTTCAATTCAATTCATTTCGAATTCATTTTCAATTCAATTCACTTTGAATTCGTTTTCAATTCAATTCACTTTGAATTCGTTTTCAATTCAATTCACTTTGAATTCGTTTTCAATTCAATTCATTTCGAAATCGTTTTAAATTGATATAAATATCGTTCACGTCAAAATGGCGTCAATCTAATCAACACGGCTTCATAAATTTCTATTTTCAAATATTCTTTATTTTTCAAATTGGAATGAGGCCCAATCAATTACCATATAAAATTAATTATATGGATTTTCACATAACACATGTATATAATAGCATTGAAAAATGATCAACCATCAACCAAAGTGCACTACACTGTATAAGCATCAAATAAAGATATCTAACGCTTATAACAGCCTGTCAATCAATCGATCGACATATTTAATCAATCAGGATGAGTGAACTTCAAATTTCATCCCAACACCCGTGTGGGGTTTCAAACAAACAAACACAGATTTTATTTGTGCAGTTGGGCGATGTGTAAAATTTATCGACCCAATCAATGTCCTTCAAATAAGTGCACATAAACAAACCGTCTGGTTTGTAAATGAATATTTATTTATTCACTTTCACTATATTCATATTCACGTTAAAAATTATATTTTTAACGACAAAACATTTTATTCCAACATATGAATTTCTATTATTCATTTACACAATAAAATGATATTTTTATTTTCTAACATATTTTAGAAAATTTCGGCGGCATAACGGCACGATACTAGAAACGGGACGAGGCCTAGCCTTATCCCCGGTCTAGTGAAGGCCCACGCCATTCACACATCAATCATATCAATTTCATTTCACCAAACAATCAAATCCAAATCAAATAATCTAACCAACTACATAACCAATCAAACAAGTCCATGGTCTGTGGACGGGTGTCGGGTGCTTCTAATAAGCACCGTCTGCATCCTAGTATATATATATATATATATATATATATATATATATATATAACTAGAAAAATAAATTGAAAGGTGAGAAATTCTCACAGATAGCTATCCAATTATCTTGAATCTTCTTTTGCAGAATTCTTCGTCGACCTCGCCTTTTTTTCGCTTTCGCCCGTATTCTCTACATATGTAAAAACGAATTTTTACGATGCTATTCAATATATAAAAATCATATTTTTATTTCGAAGTTCAATATATAAAAATCATATTTTTATTTCGAAGTTCACTATATAAAAATCATATTTTTATTTCGATGTTCAATATATAAAAATCATATTTTTTTTTCGAAGTTCAATATATAAAAATCATATTTTTATTTCGAAGTTCACTATATAAAAATCATATATTTATTTTGAAGTTCAATATATAAAAATAAGCATATTTTCACAACGCTACTATATAGATAAAAATTATATTTTTATCACCTTATTCTTCATATAAAAATTTCACCCTTTCAAAAATAAAGTTTTCACCTTTATAAAAACAAAGTTTTCGCCTTTATATAAATAAAGTTTTCGCCTTTTTAAAATAAAGTTTTCAACTTTTTAAAATAAAGTTTTCAACTTTTCAATTTAAAGTTTAAATCGTTTTCTAATTTAAAGTTCGAACTTTTTTCCTATTTTAACATTTCAAAATAAAATCAGTTTTTAAATCCCTTTTAAAAATCAGTTTTTAAATCCTATTAAAAATCAGTTTTTCTAATCTGCAAATATAAAACAAAAATAAAATATTAATAATAAAAAAAAAACAAATACTTACAGCCGAGGGGGGGGGTTCTGGCCTCTGGCGGTGGTGGAAGAGGGTACGAACGGAGGGGGGGGCGACGTTCAGCACGGTGGTCACCACTAAGGGGGCGACGCGGGTTTTGAGGCACTGTCGATTTGGGCGTAGAGGGGGGGGGGGTGGTTCTGCGATGCAAGAGGAAGGAGGAGAAGAAGAAGGGGGCGCGCCTTCGACGCTGGCGGCGCTGGTTGAGGTCGCGCCTCCTTCATCGTTCAATTTCTTTTTTTTTTTTTTATAAATCGGTAAAAATGAATTCGAATGCGGGGGGGGGGGGGGGGGGCCTGGGTAATAGGGAAGAGAGGGGTTTTTTTTTATTATTTTATTATTTAATTATTTAACTTTGCCCAAGGGTTGACTTTTACATACGACCTCGAAACGAGGTCCACCGCCTGTCGTCCATAACGTTTAACCCCCATTCCGAACACAATGGGATATGTATCGCTGGCTGATTCGATCGTTTGAATCAGTTTCCGTTGAATTTACATTTAAATCACTATATTGAATTTTAAACGTACATTTCAAATTACTGGGGTCACATACTAACTCTATAAATTGCAGAAAAATATTTTCTAGCTTCGTATTGACGATACGGTCCTAACAAAACTGTTTTCGTCGAATTCTGAGACCGTTTGAAAAATGGCCATTTTCTAGTCGATTAAAATCAACTGAATCTGGTCAAACACGTTTTCCTTCGCCACGCTCACATATTGAATCGGAAAATTATGAAATTTGAAACCTAGCAATAATTTTACATCCCGGACCCAATAAAACTGGTTTCGTCGAAATCCGAGGTCGTTTGCAAAATGTCCATTTTTAAGGGCCTGAATTCCATAGCGACTATTCAGAATTTTCAACTGGACATATCTTTTGATTCCCGATATGAAATCTTAATTTTTCGGATTCGTTGGAAAGATATTCACAATTAGATCCCCTTATTTTTGGTTTCACTAAAATCCGGATTGTTTTGCACCCGGTACATTCAATTGAAGTTTGAAATCGAATTATCGAACTACTGCGCCATTTTCAATTCCTTTTATAATTATATATAATTATTTATATTCTAACGACGACGCGTATTAATATATACGTTCGAATTATATTCAAAATAAATTTCCCGTCGATATTATTTAAAATAATTCATTTTAAATATTCAAATTCAGCTAAAATTGCCAAAATAAAAATTTCAAACTGGCCCGCATTTCCGGGTTGTTACATGGAATGATGGAGGGCGATTTTATTTCTTTTGAGAGTTTACTGGGAATATGTGAATTTCAAGGGCGGGAAATTTGAAATTTCACTCTGGAGCCCAAATTTGAGTTAAATTATGGGTTTGATGCCAAAATTAGGACTAAGTGTTTTTATTGTAATTAACATAAGGATATAATTGTTGAAGTATTTATATTCATATATAGTAAAACACAACTGCTAAAAATATACTAATAATTAATATAATTATTTTTTTAATAAACTATTAACCATTACCTTTTCAAATTTAAAATATATTTATCAACAACTATTATTCAGAGTTGTACTTTTAAATTTTATGAATACTTCAAAATTGACGCCCCCTCTTGTAGTGCTATATTTTATTTTGTTTTTAGTTTAATGAAAATCTTAAAGAGAAAAGTTAAAATTTTATGAATATTTTGTACTTTTATTTAAGTTACGTTTAAAATTATTTAAATTATTGAATATTTAATATAATTATCAATTTTAATTATTGGCAAAGCATTCAATTATAATTATTAATTATTAAACACTAAGTGACATGACGGGTTCAAGAAGAAGGCGGAAGTTCGGGTACAAGAAGATTGGCAAAGATATATATATATATATGTATATGTATATGTATATGTATGTATGTGTGTGTATGTATATATATATATATAAATTTCAAATATATATAACTATTATGCTTATACTTCTTATACTATAACCGAATATTACTTAGGGAAAAATAATTTATAAAAGTACAATTTTTGCAAGTGGCTTTACCTTTTGCAAAAAAATTACAGTTATCGCAATTGGTGAAATAGTTTCTAATTATATGATTTTTGCAACTGGTTTGAAAGTGTAGTTGCAAATAATATGTCTATTGCAATAGGAATGAAAGAGAAGTTGCTAAAAGTATGTTTTCGCAACAGGCATGAAAGCGCTGTTGCGAAAAATATGCTTTTCGCAACAGGAAGGAAAAGCCTGTTGTTAAATCTTATCTATTGCAACAGCTACGAAAGGTCTGTTGCTAAATATCATTTACTGCAACTGAAATTTGAGGCCTGTTGCACATAGCTAGTTGCAATAGGGTATTTTTCTTATAGTGAGGGCGGATTCTCCATCACACTTCTTTAAGTGTTACAACAAGTATGCTTGTGCAAGTACATGACGCTGGAAATCATAAAACGAACGTTCGAACACTTAACACGAAATGCGATTTAAGAAAAGTTAACTAATACTTTCATTCACATAAAATAAGCAAACTACATATCTAATATTTTTCTTTCCAATGACAAGGTGCAAATGAGAGTCACACCATGCCTCCAAAGACCAAAAGGGAGGGTCGTACTCGCATATACTATCGACCTACATAACCAAAATATATATAATTTCTATAACAATTACTGATACTACTCATCCTTCTTCTTTCTTTTCTTTTTTTGTATAGATTCGGCATTAGGCGGGTCACTACCAGTGATGGACCCCTTCCTTCCAGAGCCACTTCCGCCTTTTACCCCTCTACTCTTCAAAGGAGTGACGGACTCGTGAGACACCAATGCCTCTCGCCATCATCCTCGCCTCTTGTAATCACCGTGAACTCCCTGTGGGCTATACATTGCAGCAGCTTAGGGGAAATGTCAGAAGCAAGGTCCAGCACAACCTTGGTTTCTCCCTAAGCCTTCTAGGCCTACATCTCTGTTTCTTCTTGACATCTTTGGCGGCCTTCTGATCAACTTGCTTCCTGCTCTGGAGTTGCGTGGTTACATCTTCTTTAAGTTTATTAAAGGTCTCCTCGGCCGTTTGGTTGGAATCATAGGCAACTTCCTTTTTTCTGGCCACTTCAGCGGCTCTCTCCTTCTCCGCCTTGGCATCGACTTTCTTCTTCGCCACCATAGCAACAACCTTCTCCTCTGCATCTTACCTACCCTTTTACTGTGCCTTTTGTATGGCAGCCTCATCATGTTTCCTCTTCTTCTCCTGCTTCTCATGTAACAACCCGAATTCCGACATACCGATTTTTTTTTTCAAAATTCTAATCCATCGAAACTCATGTTGGTTGCTCTGGTATCTTGCAGAAAAGACAAAGACATAAAATATACCAGGGCTCAGAAAACATCTTACGTCGAAATGTATAAAATATAATATAATCAACATATAGCCTTACCCAAATAAAAATACAGCCTAGCCAGTCTCCAAAGCTATCATATCTCCGCCACAAATCTAACCTACGACTATGTTATGAGGAGGTTCAGAAAACAAGTTCTAGTGACTGGATTTAAACTACACATTTTGGATAATCCTACATATACTGTTCAGTTATAATTTTTTATTTATTAGATTACTTGGGTTAACAACACTCAAGGCTTATACACACGTCATACCCATCTATTTCCTAGTGGATTAACCTAATACAGTATATATGTAGCTACCCCCAATATCAAGGTACACCCCATGGTACCCCACTCGCACGATCTCCGCCGTAACGCCAAGAAATATATGCAGTCCCTCGTCCTATGCCTATGTAGCATACAGACCTCTATATAACAATGCTATGTTCAGCATAGAACCGCCATCGCCGTGCTACGTAAGCGTACGGACTGCCACCTTTGATTGAATCAGATCGCAGAGGAATGCCCTCGAGCCAACGATACACCACCCAGAGCAGACATGCATGTATCTATACTTTCCCACGTACGTATCATCAATCGTACTTGATGCCTTAACCGCACATTACCTCTAATGTGCACCGAGTTCCGCGTAGGGTTGTACAAGAAACATGGAACTCTGTCGGAAACTTTTCCATATCTATACAGGCCCGCCTTTAAGAGCCTCAAAATACAGATATCCCTCGGGTTTGTTTTTCATGGTGGTTATGGCCCCACCTCGGTCCCTCCCTCAACTAGTAAATACTACAAGAGCTAAGCGACATTCCAATAACAAACAATCTAAACATCCAGTTGGTTTCTCCCCTCAACCACCGTGCCTCGATAGTGAAAGGTGGATGGCGTCTTGGGTTTAGCTCTAGTCTTTTCGCATCCTACTAGCTGCCGATGACGGGTACCCGATGATCTACTATCATTGTTGGTCATGACCCTTGCCTCTGTGTTGAGGAAACTGCCGAATCACCCTAGTGTCACCTCGTCACAGCTTTCTGAGTGCAAGGCTACTTTTGCAGTCAAGGCTACTCATCAGGTAGTTACGCGCAGACCCAACCTCTATGAGCATAACCCGAACACTACACCACCACAGAGGACTACCAGGGGCACCTTCCATGTCTCAGGAAGCTGCGTGCTTCCGCTTCCAATCCGTCGGAGCCGACAGAAAAATCAGATGAACGTGCGCTCCCCTCGTGCCTCATGACACCACGATGATCTATCCCGTGGGGTTGTTCACCCTCAAACGTGCAGACTGTTCCAAGCGCCTCATTTTAATATGTTATTAGGCCCTATGTCTAAACATTCAATTATGCGCTTGCTCTTCCTCATCCGGTTTCCATTTAACTTGGTTATTCCTATTCTCATTGACTCCTTATTCAAGTTACCAAGTTTTGTCTTGCTTATTAATTTCAGTCATATAACTTAACCCATAAATTTATTAATAAGTCCACAACATGTTATTCTCTAGATTGCCATCCAAGGTCTGTAATCCATAATCCCTTTAAATTCTTGTTTGATTTCATAGTTACAATAACATGTTCTACTTAATATATAATTAAGTATATCTCAATTCACATGTTTTCTGCTTAACATGTCACTTATTATTTATGATTAAATATAACTTATTTCATTTCATAAGTTTGTCTCCTTCTTTCTTATTTAATCATAATTCCATCTTATACTGTCACTGCAACTTATCATTGCTTACTTATTAACTTAGTTCTCTTAACTAAGGTTTACTAATAAGTTTCTCTTCCCATAAATATAACTTATGTTGTCCTTATCCATAGATTTTAGATTCTCATTTTACAAATAACTTAATTTACAATTAAGTACAACTTATCTCATTACATAAGTTATTCCATTTCCTTTATCTTTTATTATAACCTAAGTTATAATTTCCACTTGTTCCCAGGACAAGTCTGCCTATTATATAACATTCTCATTAATGTAATTTATTTATAACAGGTTATTATCATTCCCTGTTCATTCCACTTCATTTACTATTGTAATTATCTTTCACTCATTTCCTTATTCCCAATCATTTTTATCAATCAAAATTAGTTCCATTTATTTCTATCGTTTTATATACATATATTTATATATATGTTTATGTACTAGACTTCTCACATTAAGCCTACCACTTTTAGATGCTAGATTTGCCGGGTGGTTCCGGGCAGACTTCTTCCACAAGTTGACTTAACCTCATGTCTTAGCACCGTTACATGTTCATTTACGCACTAGACCCCTCACATTAAATTAACAACTTGTGGACGCTGGATTTGCCGAGCGGTTCCGGGCATACTTCTACCACAAGTTGACCTCGTGCCTAAGTGCAGTTACAGTTTTATATTTACTGTAAATTTTCTATATAATTTAGGCATGTCCATTCTTTCAAATTTTTACAGTAATCTATATTTTACATGTCATCATATTAAGCCCATGTTATGTCGCATGTTCTTTCTAACATGTAATTAATTATATTCTAACATGTATCATTTAATCATGTAATTTCCCAAATCTAACAAATTGACATGTAATTTTCTCAACTCTACCGTTAAGAATTCAACTACATAATATGCCACAAGTTAATCATGTAATTAGAAAATGTATGTATACAACAGTAATTGCTACACATATTTTTACAAGCTTACGTTTAAACATATGAACATTTCAGCATATCAAACGTTTCAGCATATGAATTTTCAAACATATTAATGTTCTAGCATATTAATATTTCAACATGTTATATTAGCATTTCATCACTTTAATCATTATAGAAGATTTACATTGCATATTAACGGGGAATATCAAACGATAATATACCACTATCAAAAATGATATAACTTAAATCCACTTACATTATTTGCTTTCCAAATCCTGAATCTGGTCCAGATCTAGCATTCCATGGTTTCCCCTAACTGGATTTAGAACCAAACAACCATGGATGCACAATTCTTACTAAAAGAAAAAGGGAAGAAAGGGGAGAAAATTGAAATAGACCAGATCTAAAAAATTACCTTACTTCGAATATGATTCTGAACACCTTCTTATTAATAGTGATTCTTTTCCTCCAGATCTTGATTCATAATTTTCCTAAACTAATTATCTTATTTTAATGAAGAGATTTTAGGAGGAAGAATAATGGCATAGTATAAACATCGTCTCAGAAATATGAGATTTAGGCTTGGCTCTGCAAGCCTACTTATAGGTGTTCAAGATCTTATCGTATACACAACGCTGAGTCAACATTGAACCTAGTTAAGAAAACAGTCCAGATTCATGGATGAATCTAGCTGGATTTGGGGGGTATTGACCACAGTGTCGACCCATCTACAGGGGTGTACATCCCAGTGTCGACCCCCCTATAGGGGTGTCGACCCCTGGGTCGACCCCATAGTGGGTCCCGCGAGCTGTTTTGGCGTAGAAGTACTAGTTTTGAACTTTCAAATTTCTGAAATGTATTTAGCTATTATATTTACATACAATCTCCTTATATGTATACAAATCTTCTAATAAACATTTTGCGTGTATATATATGCACACAACTTTTATTTCGTTTTCAAAATTCAAATGGTGTTGTACCGTTATTTAATTCTTGCCATATTTCTTTGATTACAGCCTTATCTCTTGTGTGTGTATATATATATATTTCTACAAATATATACGCGTATATTTACATATACATGTATACATATATTTTTCTATACTTCCTTATATGTATATTTTTCCATAAATGTGTGTTTTTAAGTATTTTCTCTTTAGAACATGTGTTATTTTAGTTGTTCCCTTAAAACAAAAATATGACTCTGGTGGGGATCGAACTCTGTACCTCTTCTATGAAAGCCACATGCTCTAACCAGCTGGAATACTAAGGCTATTGTTAACGAGGCTTAAAACAATGGTAGTTATTGTTCTCTTCTTGTTCCTCTTTTTCATGTTTGTTACAATATTTCATTTATACCGTTTCTCGATTTGTGCGTGTCATCCTTGCGCAGGGGCCATGCTAAACTTTTCTTCTTTTTCAGTTCATGTATTTATTACATGCAATCACATATTATCTTTATTTTATTCTTCATATATTTATATCCATGCATATATATACATACGCATTATTTAATTATTAAATTGTCATAAAATGCGGGGTGTTACATTCTCTTACCCTTAGGAAATTTCGTCTTCGAAATTTGATAAGGGTCAAAAGTCAAATAACCCCTCGTATAATATACATCCATCATGTGTGCATCCAATTTTTGCAAACATTGTGCACTTGTGCAAAGTGAAATACAACATAATAATGCATGTATGCCTAAGCGGTACCTCCTATGTGTGTGCAAGTTTTTCAAAAATTCTTTTAAAATATGATGCTAACATCCTAAATATACTGGCAGTTCTACATGAATGCAATATTTTGAAAATCAAAAATGCATTTTCATCCAAATTTTCCCATACTCTTACTGAGCAAGAGCGTAGTTCATCCAATTTTTGCATCGAAAACCCTACCAAGCAACGTTATTTTTTGAATTTCAGAAAAATCTAATTTTATAAATCCGATTTCTTATGTTACAGAAAGGTGGAAAAAGGAAAACTTCCCATCTTCCATTTTTTTCCGACCGTTTTCCAACCGTGCTTGGATTTCATGAAACTATGTATTAAAGATTCTCCTATTTTACTATCCAAGCACAGCCCACATAAGAAATTTTTCTTTGTTACAGCTTTTCTTTTTCGTCTTATCTTGGAAATTTTTATTTTCATCCATCTTTTCTCATAATTTTTCATATTTCTTTCACTTTCATGTTTGTTTCTTTATTGAATTTGTTGTTTCCTTTTAAGTTGTACCATTTCTCTTTTCTTAGCTTATTTAATCATCAGATCTAAGTTTAGTTTTCAAATAAGCCTTCTAGTCTTTCATCTAAAATAGGAAAACAGACACCCAACACAACTACTACTAAGTGCCAAGAATCTTGGGACTATGTCCCCCTCATATAGAAAATTCCAAACCATGGGATCCACGACAGGTTTAGGTGCTACCCTAACTACCCGACAAGAACGAAATAACGGAACAATCCCAAAAAAAATGTAATAACGGTTTTACCCCTAACATGAAAATTAACAACAGGATCTAAACACTAACTTGCCCTTTTTCTATCTAGTAGTCACCACTAATTCTAGCTGTGTGACAATAATCATTTCAAGCAACATCCTAGGCTTTTCAATGCTTACGCATTCTACGGGAACTTACGATTATTCCAAGATAATTCTCGTTATTTACTTTATAGCCACAAAACTTTTCCTGTCTTCCCTAGGCACTAATCTTTACCTACTCCATACTTTTGAAACATGGTTTGGCCTTTCATTTCACTTTTCTTCCAAAAGCCAAAAATATCAAAATTTTATTTTTCCTCCCCAAAACCTACTTTTGCCAAACCATAAAACATGTCATTTTATATAAAAAAATGTAAATCATTTTTCACAAAAACTGGAGTAGATAAGGACAACTATTTCATAATCAGGTTTACAACTTGTTCTTGCCCATAAAGTCCGTTGAGTCTCTTACTACATGGTGCAAACATCTACGCTATTCTTAATTTCTACAACTTATTTTGTCCACTAAACAAAATTTTCTCTTTTAAAACAATTTATCAAAAATGATTGTCAAAAGAATTGAGATTTCAAAACTATCTTTACTAAAAATTCTAGCTTTCAACAAAATGCAATATTTTCTAAGTTTTGCTTTTTAATCCTTTCATGCAATATAACAAGAAAACTAGCGAGCTATACACGCTCCATAATATGCACTTTTTACTAAGAGAATTTATTTTATACAAAATTTTCGCAAGAAATCAATATTTACAAAATATACCCCATTTCACTTCAAAACCCAATATGTACTTCTATACATATTTTTAAAACTATAACTTTTAAGATTAAAACTTGAAAACACCATAAACCATAGTCCTAAAGCTTTTATAATTTCAAGTTCTTAAAAGTTAACAATGGTTTTAGACTCAAAGCGGGTTTCCAATTTTCCTATGCTTTCCTAGACACTCCCACAAATTCAATTCTCTCAACTATATATATTCCTAATCCATTTTTCTCATTTTAACCTTTTCCAATTTATAAGGTTTTACTGCCAAACCCACTAACCCAAAATACTAATAATATGGGATTCACCTTCCTACCATACAAAGTATATTGTACACTTTCTACCCAAATTACCTAAGGGTCTCAAATTTCTATATACATTCCTTTATTGTACAAAACAGAAATCCCAGTTCTTACCACATTATACTCTTTCTATTTATTAGGTTTTTTATGGATCTAGGTATATGTGTAATATATTTATATCTAAAAAAAATACAAATGCGTTAACTCACTATTTATACAGGAATCCTAACCCTAAGCTCCGATACCAAATGTAACAACCTGAATTCCGACAAACCGAATTTTTTTTCAAAATGCTAATCCATCAAAACTCGTATTATTTGATTTGGTATCCTGTTGGAGATGTAATCCTACTGTTAAATATGAGCAATGGTTGTTAGTGATAAAGACCTATTTAGGCATAACTTTGGCAACGTCTTGGTATGGCCAAGATTGGATCCCTTTTTCAGTTTGAGAGCATGTTGTATTTACAGATTTTTTGGAGGGATTTGGGACAAGCCCACTTGCAAATAGCTTTATAATCTTATATCGACCTATACTTAGAAACCTCATAGCAAAATGCATCAACCTGATGGGTCGATGCCGAACTAGGTCGGCACCGACCCATTAGGTTGATGTATTTTTCTATGAGGTTTCTAAGTATTGGTCGACACATGATTATAAAGCTCTTTACAAGTGGGAGTCTACATATAGACTTCTACTTGAACTCATATTATTATAGAGACTTCAGAGAAAATTGACCTTACCCGTAGATGTATGAAGACAGCTCAGGACAGGCAGAAGTCCTATGCAGATAAGAGAAGGACGAATATTGAGTTTAAGGTGGAAGGCATGGTTTTCATCAAGGTATGACCTTTGAGGATTGTGGCTCGCTTTGGATCTATAGGGAAATTGGCACCAAGGTTTGTAGGGCAATTTCCTATGACAAAAAGGATTGGTGTAACGACCCGCATTCTACATATCGGAGGATCATAGAATATTTATTTTATTTTCATACGAGGTTGTATGGTCGTGTAGCTTTGGGAAACGACTATTAGGGTCATTTCCCATGTTCAAGAATTTTGCCGAATTTTAAATGATCGTTTTGCCCCTGGCGAATCTTATTTCTCCTATAACTTTTTTTTGGCAAGGAGTTTTGACTTGAAACCACTTCCATTGGAGTCAGATGATTGTTTAACTTTCCGTAGAGTGGTCACATTGATCAAACGGACTTACCGTTTTGGAGATATGGCTGAAACAAGGTTTAGATGGTGAAAAACTGCTTAAACATGCTTAATAAGGTAATTAGTGGATGGGCCCACAACCCATTTCGGGATTAGAGTTATGGGGAGGCTAAAATGAGTTAGGAAACCATCTCATTTCATTTTCTCAGCCGCCACTTTCATTTCTTCAAACCTAGTAATGGCCTTCACCTTCTAAACTACCTCCTAATCACCGTTTAATCACATATTAGCCAAATATACATAAAATCAAGTCAAATTGACATCAAATAAGAGTTAGAGCTACTACTACACATAGGAATTCGACCCATAACAGTAGAGTTTTAGATCTGAGATTTCATTTGTGGCTAAGGTGAGTGATTAGCATGTTTTTACACTAATTACAGCTAATTAGGGGTGATTAGTGATAATTCGCCAAATTATGCATGATAAAAATATGGAAAAATAGGTAAAAAAATTCTTAAATAATATTTTTTGCCTTTATTATAAATTTGGGTTAATTTCGATTAAGTTTGCTAATCCTATAGTAAAACATGGTTAAGGGGATTAAGGGGAAAATCATGCTTTTTGGGTATGTTTGATCTTAAATAATTCATGTGATTGATGTTTTCGATTAAACCCATATGTTGTTACTACTATTTGGAATGTTTTATGATTGATTAGAAAAGTCAAGATGGTAGAAAACGCCGTCGTATGGCGAGAATGGACGAAACAAGCTTACTGGAAAGTATGCAGAGTTCTGGATCAGATCGGATGGGTCCGAACCGAGCAGGGTAGCCGAAACGAACATGAGCCTAAGCATGAGGAAGCATGGCAAGAGGAAGGCCATCTGAATCGAATTGGAGTAGGGAATCGGATCGGAGATGGAGGAGAGGACCGGACCGGAACTAGGAGGTGAAGAGGAAGTACCGAACCGAACCGTAGTGTAGAGTAGCGAACCGAACTGTAGTATGGAACACCGAACTGAACCTTAGTGTTGGAGCACCGAACTGAACTAAAGATAGGAGACCGAACCGAACCGGGGACAAGGGTCTGAACCGAACCTGATATGGAGGCCGGACCGAATCGAATTTGGAACTACTACTCTAAGC
Organism: Allium sativum; assembly: GCA_030737875.1. NCBI lineage: Eukaryota > Viridiplantae > Streptophyta > Magnoliopsida > Asparagales > Amaryllidaceae > Allium > Allium sativum. The sequence goes on from CM060911.1 coordinate 76,531,229, forward strand.
GATGACTGTTCTGAAGACCAACTCCAATACATCCAAAACCCGAGATGCAAAGGAAGTCCATATGGGAGGTTATTACTCAGGATTCAGTTGGGATCCAATGAGTTAACTTCAAGAGTTGGGATTTGCTGCGAGACGCGTGCAAAGGGGTTATCGATATCTATAACTTTGATTTACTATTGATGGAGGGGCATTGACTATGTACCAGTGTGGTAGGGTCAAAGTTGTATGGAGTCGAACTCCATCAAGACCGCCGTGAGTGAAGTGGTCGTAGTACGGTTGTACGGAGCTGGGCTCCGTTAAAGCCCGAAATGGTTCTGGTATTCAATGCGGTGGATATCGTATACTTTACGCACCAAGTGAGAGACCTTCGGATGATTGCTATGTTTGATTGTTTGCTATCACCAAGACATGCACACTTCCACATTACACTTTCTGTTAGTGTTACCTTAGAGTATTGTACATCTTGTTCTGCTAACTCTTTGGTTGTAGGTCCAGGTTCAAGTATAATTATTTATACCTGTTATTCCATTGTTTTACTGCTATCGCTCATACCAGACTTTTGTCTGACCCAGAGTTTTATGTCTCTTCTTATTACTCTGGGTGCTCCTAAACGAGCAGACTAGAGACAGGTCAGGTGATTATGCACGAGTAGCTATCCGGAGACGAGCAGGAGGCTTCCACGTACTATCTACATATATTCTTCCTGTGTTGTTGCGGGTGACTACTTTGGGCATTAGTAGTGTACCTTTTCTACTTTTCTTTAGAGACAATATTTTGCAGTTGTAATAATGGTTGGATCATAAGCTATATTTTGGATTAGCGTTGTTATGATGGACATGGTTTAGTTTTCAGCTTATGCACTGTCTCGCCTGTTTTATGTCAAGTTATGTTATTATTATATTTTGTTTCATGCGCTGTGAGATGTACTACAGGTTCTTTAGTGATTCATAGTTCAACACCTTTCTCATTTGGCGACCGTTCCGTGTTAGTCGGGCATCGGTACAGCGCATTTCGGGGAAATGTCTGCTGATATGGGGCGGTCCATCACACTTGGTACCGAGCCTGGGTTGCGTAGTTAACCGAGGGGAAGACATCTGGGAGAGATAGCATACGTACATGAGAGCGCGTATTTGTGATATTTTGGTTTTCAAAAGCTATATATATATACACACTATTAGTATATCTAAGGATGGAGTCGCACTGCACTGGCACCACTAAGGAGATGGTTAATCATTTTCTCTCTTTACAGATTTGACGATGAGACGAAATATGAGGAGTACGGGTTCAGGGGCCAATAATTGGAATATCCCTGATATGAGGACGATGTTTACTACCTTCATGCGAGAGATGCTTAAGGATGTTCAGGGTGCAGTACAAAATGCAGCAAATGGCGGTGGTGCAGCGGTGCAGGCGCCTAGAGCAGATTTCGCCGAGCTCTGCAAGGATTATACTAGTCTTGGTGGAAAGTCTTGGTGGAAAGTCGTTCCACAGAACGTACCTGTATGTGATGTTGAATCATGTCTATTCTATCATATATGCCTGTGAACTGCTGTGGTTTATCGAACCTATCATGTTACGTAGAAATTAGTGAATGATTATATGATGTTGTATAGGATTTTGGAAATAAAATTATCATGTTTAGTGATTCTATCTTGTTAGGCTACATGCAATTTTTAGGCTAAATAATGTCCTTATATGCCTAAATGGTTAGATCCATATGCCTACATATTTAGATCTACAACCTTATATGTTTAGATCCATGTTAATTAGATCCACTTCGACACAAGTTCACCTTTACATGCCTAATTGGAATTGTGCAGTTCTATGTAAATTCATATGCTTAGAATTCATGTAAATTGGATCTAAAATGCAAGTTCACATCTACATGCCAAAACGAGTTTGTGTAGTTCTATATAAACATTCATTTATATGCTTATGGTTCATGTCGATTAGGTTCAAAATTTCAAGTTCATGTATATTGATTCTATGCCAAATTTATGTGACATATGTTGGATCCATATTATGCTTGTTTGAGTACTACATGTTTCTTCCTTTTCCCTATTGATCTTGTGTTAGGCCAAATTGCGAAGCCTAGCAATTTATGTAGTTTATGCGAACGTTAACGGGGATAACGTTGGGAAAAACTTGAAGTTACATGTTATTGGCATATTTTAAATTGTGACATTGAAATGGTATAATTTATATACCTAAAATTATGAACTTGATTTAGAGGGAAATTGGGCATGACTTGAATTAATTGATAATTTACATATAAGCATAAAAGGACAAATATGTAAATTTAGAAAAAGACGAATATGCCTAACCCGAGGTTAGATTGAGTTACGGTATAAGACTGCATGGAACCGCTCGGCAAATCCAGCAATCGTAACAATATAGATCTAATGTGGGTGGTAAGCGCATTGAGCCCAAAAGGACCCGAGGTTAGACGGAGTTACGGTGTAAAGCTGCCCGAAACCGACCGGTAGATCCAGTGACCACAAAAATACCGGTCCAATGTGAGTGGTTGGAGCTTTAATGAATGAATTAAAGCTAAGTCAAGATTGGTAGGGTTAAGTTAAATAAGGAAACACTAAACCAATTCAACATGTTAGCTAAACTGATGGGTGGGGTTAGGTAAATTTGGACACTTAACCAATTTAACATGTTGATTAGGAAACCCTAGTGACGGAGACCCATTTTAGCAGTAACCCACGTAGATGTATCATGGTACCCTGAACTAGGAAGGGTGGGGCATGATTACTGGGCTGATTATAAGTAGTCAAAACAAAGGCGGGTGGTGCGTCAGTGTAGGTTCCGACGGAGTACCGGCGTGCACGTACTCCGGAGTGGAAAAAGCAGGCACTGGGCATCAGTAGTCATACACTGTGCATCTTGAATCTTGTCGGGTTGCAACCATAGGATTTGATACATCCCATGGTGGGACCAACACAGGTATCTACTATCAAGCGGGGGTCGAATGACACACGTGATAAATGCATGCGAGTAGGCGCCGATCGATAAAAGGGGATCATTTCACCATGAATATGGGGTGACCATTAGAACGAGTATAAATAGGTGCAGAGAAATAGAATTGGGTGCGATAGTATATTGGGTTTACACTGCCTTAGCTTGGTTTGTGTTAGCTTGTTAGCTTGGTTTATGACAGTTTATTCCTGTCATGATCTTTTCCTTGTTTACACACTGAAAAATCACTGGACTTACCAAACTTATGTATGACCATTTTTTCTTTCGTCTTCTTGTCTTCCGTTCCCCCTCCCCTCCCCCTAGTTTGCAGGGAGGGAATACTCTAGCTTAGATCAGACCCTTTGCAAGCTTGAAGAAAGTAGATGTATTTCATGGACTCTCTTTCCTTGGGCTATGGCTTTGGACACATTCTATGGGGATTTATGCTATTTTATTATTGTTCTATGCTTCTTTATATTTTAATCATGATAAAGATTTTGATGTAATAATTTGGAAATTGTTTTGAGATAGTTTGTTGTAATGTTTTTGTTATGAACCACGTATGAAATAAATGTTGTTTTTCCGCAGCTTATATATCTGTCTTGTAAATTATCTGAGTCTTTTACCTATAATGCTCCACCGAAGTTAAGGCATTCCCTTTGTGAGTGACCTTAACGGAGGTGGGGTGTTTCACTCATTACATTCATCATAAATCTCTCAGTCTCCTCTTTTTGATTTAATAGAAGTGGTTAGAGAAATTAGCGAGACCCTCCAAGTATAGAAATTGGCAGAGTAAATCTAGAGTAACTTGAACACTTAATCGGATTTCTTTAGTTCCACGATTGATTCGGAGTTAGATCTTTGATTAGAGGTGGTTGGAGATGATAGGATCACTTAGAAATGATTGAGAATAAGATTGGACAACCCTTCAGGATCCTAAGATTCGGTCCCCATTAATGTGGAGCTCACCCTCTATTTATAGGTGTGAGGATTGGCCAATATATAATGTGCATGTTTTGGGTCGGCTCAAACTTATTTACAGAAATGCCACTGCTAATTGTCTATAGCTGTCACTTCAGACCGACCAGAAGTTAGAGCCGACCGTCCAGATTCGAATTGATCGACCCATTCCGTTGCAACAGGACAGACCTTATGTTCTGAGTTAAGGTCGACCCTTGTGTGTAGTTTGGTACCAACCTTTTGTTTACTATTTCTGACCGACCCACTGCTCTTGCAACCGGATCGACCCGATGTTATAAAGTTAAGGCCGACCCATTGTTTAGAAGTTAAGGCCGACCCATTGGTTCTTAAACCGGACCGACCCACCTTTGAGGATTCAAGACCGATGTAACACACCATATTTCTGTTAACACTAAAGTAACGAATTAAAGAATAATTAATTTTAATTGTGAGAATTAAGGGAAATAAGTTATGCCATTATGTTCATCTCGGAATTCTAGTTGAGATAGAGTCTGAGTTTGTGTGAATTGGACTTCGTATGAAGATGTTATGGCTGTCGGAAGTTTCCAGAAATTCAAATTTAAATTCAAAATCAACTTCAGACTCAGAACCGGGCAGGGCTGGAAATTTCCCGCTCCAGTCCAGGTCTACCAGGAGGTCGACCTTAGTGTCTACCTGCAATACAGGTCGACCTGGGGGTCGACTTACCCCCTCGAGCAGAATTGTATTAAGCCCAATTCTGATCAACTGCTAAGTCATTAGGGTTGAGTTGGCTATTTGGATGGTTTAGGCTGCTTCTAGGCTGATCAAATGGCCTAAATTAGTCCTAATCTCTATATAAACACATGTAGACTCAAACCCTAAACCTAATCAGAATTAAATCAATGGTCGTCATGCTGTCAATCCAAAATCTAGAGTAGCCGCCACCAATTAGAAGTGAAGTAAAGCAACTCAACTCAATTCAACTCAAGTCTTTAACAAAAACTACAACAAATTTGTCTACATCAAAGGCGGGCTAATTCAACTACAGAATACAGATCCCAGAACTCAAGACCTTCTCTAAGTTGTGAGTTCGATTTTATTAACAAGATAATTAAAAAGTTAATTAGGTTGAGTTGTAAATTGGTTTATAAGTCTATGTTTGTGAATAATTGGAAAATATGATATTTTGTGAATATATGCTGGTTGTTCATGATGATAGTTTTTGTTAATTTGTGTTACTAGATCCCTTTTCATATGCCCAATCACCTATGTTCAACTTGATTCATTTTATGACATCAATTTATATGCAAGTATGGGTGTTGGGTTATATGCTAGTTTTATGTGGATTGTACACAATTTTACATGTGAATCAAGTAAAAATGGCTATACGCAAGTTTACACCTTTATGTTTAGATCTATGACATACATAGTTTATGCAATTTTGTGACCATTACCTATCCAAGTTTGGGTGAAAACCATATTCATACATGCAAGTTCACACTTTTATGTTTAGGTCTAAATTTAGATCCATGGAAAAAATATAATTTATGCAAGTTTATGTTTATTATGTCCCTTTGCCTATGCAAGTTATTGGCTATGCAAACTTATGTCATAATGCTTATTTGCAAGTTGGCCTGTTTTCTGTGTTATGAAAATTGTGTTGTTTCCTCTCTTTTATGAGTTAGACCATTTGAGGATTTAATATATATTTTATGTTAAGCGAATGAACGACACGAGGACAAGGGGACAATATTGAATATACACAAATTGTGAGTTGGCATGAAATGGCCTTAAAAGGCAAATTATCATTTGAGACATTAATTGGTAAAAATTGGTATACCTGAAATAAATGGACATAATTTAGGTGACAATTATGGACATAAGTAAATTTGGAATTTTATTGACAAATTTGAATAGGGATATTAATTCAAATTGGGGTAAAGATTATGTGTAATAATCAATGCCTAAGACCCGAGGTTGGGCTCATTTGTGGAGTAAGATTGCCCGGACCCGCCAGCAAATCCAGCAACCACAAATGGTAGTCCAATGTGAGATGTCATAGGACCAAATTAAATGCGTAACAAATGTATGGACACGAGGTTAGGCTCATTTGTGGTGTAAGACTGCCCGGTCCCACCCGAAAAATCCAGCATCCACAAAGGGTGGCCTAATGTGAGAGGTCGTACAGGGTTACGGTTAGAATAAATTAAGTAACACATAACCAAGAGAAACATGTAGTGGTACATGAGGTTTAAGTGGGTGACATTTGGGTGACATGTGTAAATACAAATAGTAATACATAACAAAATTGGAACACGTAAGTGGACATGAACAAGAGGGGGTGAAGTAGGAAATTCTAGAGGGGACCAAGCGTAGGTGGAAAGCTTAAGTCAAGCATGGGGGCCTTTTTCAGACCAGTAACCCATTAAGTATCTTTGTGGGCTCGACCCAAGTGTAGGACGGGACATGCATACTGGGTTTGATTGTAAGAGGTCAAAACGGGTTAGCGGTGGCAACGCAAGTCCAACGGGTTCATGTGCGTGCGTGTACCCGTGCTAGTAGGTAAGACGTTGTTGCATCGTGTAGGTATAAGCCGTGCATCTTTAGTGGTATCGGGTTGCCACTTTGGGGACTGATACACTCCACTGTGGGACCAACACGGGTACTACGAGTTAGGGAGCCGATCGCATGGGGGTAGTGGGTACACCTATTGGAGATAGGGGCAGGCTGCACCTATGTAGACAGTTAGGGGTACACAAAATTACTATTATGATTTCTAAGTTAAGTAGGTGGGATCAACTTTTAGGGTGTTCGGTGTGGTGCAGTGTAGTAATTGTCCTATAGCGATTATGTGCGCAGTTAGTGTTATCTTTGTTTATCTTGATTTCTTTGTCATGCCCAGTTGTTTCACAGTCATTTCCTTATTTACCAGTTTATACCTTATCCTCGTTACTTTAATGATTATATTGTTAAGGTTATTGGACTCGCCAGACTTTATGTCTGACCCCCTTTGTTTCCACCTCTTTTCTTCCTTCCTTCCCTCCCCCCCCCCCCCGGGTTCTCAGGGTGGACCTAGTACTAGTGGAGCTTGATTAGGATCGCTTTCTCTCTCTTTTTGTAAGAACTTGGATTTGCTGAAGTAATGTTCAGATCTTTTTATTTATGGCTATTTTATGTTGGGGTCATGTCTTTTATTTTAGGTACTCAGGAAACTTATTTGTCAAGATGGATAATAAGTGTATTTGGCTTTGTAGTTGTTTTTTGATATGATGTAACCAAACTATTTCTCCGCTGCAATAAAGTTGTTTTTAATTTTCCAAGTACCATTATATTTATCTATTTTTTTTACTTTTCTGTTCTATACACACTAAAATGATCCACCGAAGTTAAAGCATTCCCTTTGTGAGTGACCTTAATGGGCGTGGGGTGTCACATGTGGTATCAAAGTTGAAGTTTACCAGAACAGATAAGAGATTTTGAAAAAAAAAATTAGAAAAAAAAGCAATTTTATAAAGAATATTTTCAAAGCTATGTTTTAAGGATAATATTTTCAAGAGGAAAGTTTATTTTAAAAACATAACCCACAAGAGCCATATATCTTTCCTTCGATTCCTTGTTTTGAATCTTTCCTTTTTCGTTTCAGTATGTCTGTGGATCTTAACCTTCCTGAGGGCGTGCCGGTACCTGGCTGGTTCAGAAGGTACCGTGAGGCTAGGGCCAACAATGCAGGCCTAGCAGAAGTTCCTCCTCCCCCAGCTGCACCCGCTCCTCCTCCTCCCCATCCTCGTGTTGACACTTTTGCAAATATATGTAAGGACTTTAGGGCAATGGGAGGAAAACCTTTTCACGGGTCTGAGACATCTGTTGAAGCTCGAAATTGGATTAAGGAGGTAGAAGAGTTGTTTGGAATCTTTGAGGTAGAAGATTGAAGAAGGGCCCAATTGGCTGCTTGGTTAATGAAGGACGAAGCCTCGTTTTGGTGGGAGGTTACTAATGGAGAGCGTCTGGTTGAGACATGGGCTGATTTCAGGCTCAGGTTCGAAGCTAAATTTCTCTCACGGGCCGAAGAGAATCAATATATGGAAAGGTTCTTAGCGTTGAAGTAGGTAAATCTATCAGTGAAAGAGTACGTCAACAAGTTCAATCAATTCGCGAGGTTTGGCTTAGACTTGGTAAACACTCCTGAAAAGAAGGCTCTGAGGTTTGTTAAGGGTTTGAATGAGCCGCTACATGCCATGACCCACATTCCTATGGGGGCACCTTTGAGAGACTGGTTAACATGGTGCTTATGCATGAAGAGGAGAAAGGCGCCAATGCTAATAATGCACTCGAGAGGAAAAGGGATCAAAAGAAACCACAACAGCAACAGCAAAACAAGAAGGGTGGTAAAGACAACAACGACAAGGGAAAGAAGAGATGCTTTAACTGTGGGACCCCAGGCCATCTGAGAAAAGACCGTAGGTAGAAAAAGAAGATTGGTTGTTTTCATTGTGGCGAAGCAGGGAATCTGATTAAGGACTGCTCAAAGAAAGGGCAGAGGGCAGGGTCTGCTTCTGGAGGGCAGGTTCAGGCTCTCATAGCACCAGGGCCGGTAGGAGGGCAGGTTTAGGCTCTCAAGGCCCCACCGCTACAAGAACGAGGTAGAACTATTTCCGTTGAAAGCTTAGTTTATGTTTTTGATCATCCTATTCGCACACTCTTTGATTTTGGTGCATCCCACTCTTTTATATCTACTACTTTATTTGAATCACTGCACCAAGACACCTTTATAGTAGAGGATCCCTTAGTTGTTTCAAATCCAATTGGGGGCCCAGCTTATTTTTCGATAATTTGTTTGGTTTTCAAAATTTCTACACTTAGTGTTGGGTTTAGATGTGATGCTTATGTTTTGGGCTTCACGGGCTATTGGCTAATTCTAGGCATGGATTGGTTATTCAGTAATGGTACCATCCTAGATTGTGAAAAGAGAGAGGTTAGACTCATGACTCGCTTTGGTAACACTCCTGAAATTTCTTGTTGTAACACCCCGTGTATTCTATAACAGTGAAATTCATAAATTAAAGTATAATTAAATTCAAATCAAAGAATTAAGGGAAACGGGATACGCTATTGCGTTCGTATCGGAATTTTGCTTGAGATAGATTCCAATTTTGCGTAAAACGGACTCCGTATGAGATAGATATAACCTCCGGAAGTTTCAGAATTTAGTTTAAAATTCAAACAGACAAACACAGCTCAGAAAACAAATTCGAATTTCAAAAATCGGACCAGATTGGGCTGGGCGGGAATTTTCCCGCCCAAGGCACCCAGTTCGACTGGGTAGTCGACCTGGGGCACCCAGGTCGACTACCTAGTCGACCTGGGGGTCGACTGGGTAGTCAACTTGGCCCCTGAGCCAAGTCGAACCCAGCCCCTCCTGGCTGGCCTGGTTTGTGCTTGGCCGAATTTCTGAGTCTTGCCTTGTCACTGGGGCTAGGTGTCAGCTCCTGATTGGTCTCTCCTTCAAACGAACGGCTAATATTAATCTAAGCTCCATCGACGGTCCTAATCAATTCACAAACTCTATAAAAAGGATCTAGGACTCCACTTAATTCACACAAATAAAAATGAGAATGAGACCGTCATGCTGCTGAAGAAAGTATAGGAGCAGCCGTCAAAATTGAGAGACGATTAGGAGTCGATTTAAGAGCTTAAAGCAACGACAACTAAATCAAAACAACGCCTACAACAAAGGATAGCATCTCCAAATTCAGAATTCAGAAACCTGAATTGAAGATTCATCATACGTTGTAAGTAGAGTGCTATTCTGATGTGAATGAATAATTGTGTTTTGGTTTGTGTAAAATGAAAAATGGAATTGTACTTAATTTGTGGTGATGATAATTCATAATCGTATGTTGCTATGACTCTAATTGTGAATAGATTTGGGATGTTGTGGTATAATGATGTTAGACCTATTGGATATTTGCAAATATATGATTCATGTTGAAAGTTAACGACTATATTTTTGTGGTAGTTTATCACAACACCTATTGGATATTTGCAAATATATGATTCATGTTGAAAGTTAACGACTATATTTTTGTGGTAGTTTGTCACAACACCTATTGGATATTTGCAAGTATATGATTCATGTTGAAAGTTAACAACTATATGTGTGTGGTAGTTTATTTAAACAAAGTTGAGATTCATGCAAGTATGTGATTCACAATTTATGCCAACATGACTTTAGACCCTTCTATGTATATTTTTATGATCATGTTTAGTGTAGTTGGATACATTTGGGTATTATGATTCATATGAATTTATGATGAAATAGGAATAATGATTCTAGTGTAAAAACATACTATTGTATTAGTGACAAAAGTAAGCATCTTCGTGAACTTGTGTTGACTCTATGAACATGACTAGATTACATTTGGTGTTATGCCAAATTGAAAATATGTTTTAGGCCTATGTTGGTATCAAAATCATGTGATAATATATGCGACACATAATGCATGTTTACATGACTAGATAAAAATCATGATTCATGTTTAAGTATGTTTTATGTCATGATTTTATGCAAGTTCACAAGTGCCTAATTTATGTTAATTAGATCGTTATGTTGCAAGTTCATGCGTTCACACTCCCTTTTATGATATTACTTAGAATATATAAACACCATGTTCTAAGCGTCCCTTTTTTATGTGGCTAAGTTGGGTTTAAATGTTAAACTCAACATATGTTATGTTATAGCAAACGTATAAAACGGGGGTAATAACGTTGGGTTAAAATATAAAACATATATGTTGGCATGTCTGACGCATGCCAATGACTTTGAGAACATTTAAGGGGTATAAATTAATTTTACCCAATAAAGATGAATTTGAATACTGGGCTGCAAATATTTACATATAAAAAGAAAAGAGACAAAATATGTAAACTTAGAAAATACGATGTGTTCAACCTGAGGTTAGATTGAGTTGTGACGTAAACCTGCCTGGAACCGCCCGGCTGTCCAGTAGTCACAACAATACCTATCCAATGTGGGTGGTTAAACATTGAGCCCAATAAAGACCCGAGGTTAGACTGAGTTATGACGTAAGACTGCCCAGAACCAACCGGCAACAGGCAGTCACAACAATACCTGTCTAATGTGAGAGGTCGAGGCTTTAATAAGATAATTAAGGATGAGTCAGGATTGATAGGATTAAGTAAATTAAATTAATACTTAATCAAATTGAACATGCTAAACTATACAGACTGATTGGGGGTTAGGTTTACAAAACACTTAACCAACTTAGCATGTTGGCTAGAAATAGAAAACCTAGTAGCGGGGGACCCTTTTCAGCAGTAACCCTACAAGGTGTATCAGGATACCCTGAACTAGGCAGGGCGGGGCACGATTACTAGGCTGACTGTAAGAGGTCAAATCGACGGCGGTGGTGCAGCAGTGTAGGTTCTAACGGGGTGCGGACGTGCACACACTCCGGCGTAGAAAAATTAGGCACTGGGCAGCAGTAGTATACCTGTGCATTCTAGAATTGTGTCGGGCCGCCACCATGGGACTTGATACACCCCATGGTGGGACCAGCATAGGTAACTACAACATCGGGGGCCGTAAGACACATGTAACTATGCGAGTAGGAGCCGATCATTAGAAATGAATCACTTCACCTTGATTATGTGGTGCCTGTTGGGAACTAGTTTATAGGGGCGTAGAGATTAATATGGGGTACGATAGTAAATTCGACCCTAGACAACTTAACTTAGCTTATAGTGCTTTCCCATTTCTAGTTTATACTTATTGTAACATCCCGGATTTTTGATCGTTGAATATTGAATATTTAAATTATTTCAAATATTGATTCGAATATAAATGGATTTTTATTATGGAATTTATCGGGTTAATAATCGGTATACAATTCAATATCGAGTATAACGATAATACTTGAATTCAAATTTAAAACTGAATAAAAACAGTTCAGTTGATTTATATAAATTCTGTTTGGATTAGAAGGATAATAATAATTTATTTTCATTGAATTCTATTTTCGGAAATCATTTTATTTATTAAATCAAAATTTATTTAAATCGTTAATTTAAATTGTTTTCTGCTTTATACAGTTGAATTAAAATTCCAGAATCAATCCCGCGGAGTTCAAAATAACGTTATAATCCGAGAACATCGGTCGTTAGTTTAGAGTGGCGGTTTAGAATTTCAGGTCTAAGGACTCCGAGATATTTGGTTGTTAAAATTAGATCACTTCAAACTCACATCGAATTAATTTAAAAAATTTAGAGCCGACCTATATTTTTTTCCGCAAGCCTACCTTCTAGCTTCAACCTCTTCTTTCATTTCACAGACAATATTGTCTCCCACGCTCAACATCGCAGACTTATTTTGCATCGAGCTGACAAATTTGTTTCTCCTTAGTTCTTAAGTAATAAGAGAATTTAATGGCGTTGTACGAGGTGTCTCTATTCGGGCCTATATAATGAACTGATAGCCATCCTTCTTCAACCTGTAAATCCCTCCAAAGATATCAATTCGAGTCCATCTTCTCCCTTTCTATATTGTTTTTCCCAATCATCGCGAAATCGAAAAAAAAAGTAATCGAAATCAGAATCCGCAGTATGAAATCTCGGGGTCTTCTGAAGCTCGACACCCAGTTGAGGACGCTCGCGAGGTCAGGTGCGATCTTGATTTTCTGGAACATCACTGTCGTGAGTTATTTGAAGACTATTGTGAGGACCTCGACATGCGAGAAGAGTGCGATTGTTTTAGTTTGGGAAGGAGTTCGATTGGGATTTGGGGAGAGGAGTATTAAGGGGAGTTCGGTCTTTGTCTTGGTACGGGAATGAAGAAGCTGGGGTGATGAGGAGCGAGATCTCCTATTTTTGTGGGTTTCGCATTGTGTAAAATGGTGGAGTCTGGTGACGGCTTTTGTTAGAGCATGTAAGAGGGAATGGCAATGGGATTAGAGAGGACGACCGGACTGGGATGTTCAGCAGTAAGGCGAGGCAATAGTATTGGTTAGTGAGGAGCAGTGCAGGCTGATGGATGTATTGTAGACAGTTTGTGGTTAATGAACTAAAGGCGTTTGATGAAATGTCAGAATGGAACAAAGGTGCTTTCGGACTGATTTCAGTGAAGGGGATCAGCGATTTATGAGGATAAGTTCGTGAATTAATCGAGTGGTGCATTGGCAGTAAGGTATATTTTATTTATTTTTGAAACTTAAATTGTATATAGAAAATTAGTTATATAATTAGTAGTTGATTAAATCAATTTGAATAAACTTGTAGAATTAGCTAGTAAAGTAATTAAATTGTAAACAAACCATTTAATATGAGATTAAGGAGAGTTTGACTTTTTAATTTCATCATTTAAAATCATGGATTGAATGTACGGTAATTAATAAGGTCATTAGTGGATTAATTAATTAAATTAACTCGTTCAATAATGCGACGACAAGGAATTTCTGTAATGGCGCCTTTTGTTAGCTGTCGAATAATTAATTTATTTAATTATTTATATATCGATTTGGCGATATCGATAACTTAAAGTACAACGTTCGAACTTAAAATTTATAATTATAACTAAAACGAACCTAAAACGTCGCGGCAGTTCGCAATTTGGCGATTTGAACTTCAACTGAATGTACATGATTCATTCTAAGCCGGATTTCTGTGAAACAAGAAACGTGTGGAGCTGGTGGAGTATATCTTTCTAGTGGAAGAGAAAAATCGGGATTTCGTCATGTAGATTTTTATGTACGTCCAAATCAAATTATAAAATAGTCGCTATAGAATCGTTTATCGACCGTAATGGTTTATTTGAAATAACTAGATATTAGGCGTGAATTTAGACAAGGTTCTTTTGGGACATAACGATAATTTAATTTTTAGAATTTTTCTATAATTTTTAATTAATTAAATAAGCAACTTTTATTTTGAAGTGTTTTGCACCCTGTACCAATATTTTTGGGTTTTCACAATATGAGTCAAACTACCGATATTATTATATTTTTGGGATCACGGCACATTTCTCGATTTAATGATATTTTCGTATCAGTCCGTGAACAAACAAAGTTCCGCATAATTGGTTATTCTCAAGTGTAAAACAATTATCCTAACCTGGTCTTCATTATGTGGATCAAACAAAGCCATGTTCATCACTCACGTGGCCCTATATTCTCATCACTTCATTACAAGGTAAAAACTGCATTCACTTGTCCATCGATTGGCCAGGTAAATAAATCAAAACAATAAAGTGTGTCGAGAGTTTCGGAAAACAAACACAAATTAAAGGTCCACCCCACTTCATTCTTTGAGCCGCCATTTTCGTTTACCAGAAACCGCAAACTTCAATAATAATACAAACCATATATCGTTTAAATCCCCAAGTCAAGCTAATCATTCCCATGCCCTTTCTACAAGGTGCGAACACAACCCTAGGGAGGGAAAACTGACGGGATTTGGTTGGGTAGTACCGCGACGCAGTGAGTACGAGAGTCGGATGGATTTGGGGTTATTCGCGTTTGATTCTTTTCCCTGTGAACCCTCGTTTGGCTGAGACGTGGGTTCAAGTATGGATGCAAAGGGAAGCTCACCGACTGAAAAGGGAGAAGCAGCAGTAGCAGACTGAAATTGATGGAGGGAAGGAAGGGTCGTCTCTGACTTTGAGGGTTTCGGATCTTCGCCTGGGAATAGAGGCGTTAAGTGTTTGATGGGAGAATGAGAATAGTGTTCGCTAGTTGGTCTGTGCGCTAGGAAGTTGGTACGGGTGCTGGGTGTATTTTGAATGGCAGGAGCAGTTGAAGGAAGCTGCTGTGCTTAGCAAGGATGGAGAGGTGATTTTTCTGATGGAGTTTGAAGCTTTCAAGCTTCGAACTGGCTATGGATATGTTATCTGTAAATGAGCTGTTTTGCGGGTTCAAATATGAATGGACTGAAACATAGTAATATTGAAAGAAGATAGAGTATCAGTTTGTTTCAAGAAATGGGCAGTATTCATTTTGGAGAGAAAGATGGGATCAAAGACATTGGAACCGGTTCAGAGTGATGTGGAGCTGGTCTGGATGTAGGACAGAATAAAATGACTGAACTGAATCAACATTTCGTAAATCGTTAGTTAACGATGATCATCCAATGTGAGTAAATCTCACTAACTCTGAACAGTTTATAATTTCATGTTGTATTGTTAGAACTGTTAAAATTGTCTGTTTGACTGTGTGTTGATTGTTTGATTGAACAGCTAGTCAGTTAGTTAAATTTCTATATTGATTCTGTTTAACAGAATATATCATATGGAGCTGAAAGTGATGCTATCTATATTGTCTAACATCGGTGATGCAGGGAAACAGGGTGGAGAAATCCGACTGGATTCCTCAACAGTTATTTTATTGTTTTTCATATATTGTGATATATGATGTGTTATGAAATCTGTTATTGATTTCATATGTTTGAATGATACCGATCATTGTTATACGACACGTTAAACATCGTAGGTGATACTAGAATGTAAAAAGGGAATTTTCAATGTTTATATTGAAAATAAATCTTATTTATAAAATCGATAGGATTTTATAAAATGAAAACATTTATTTATTTAGGAAATAAGTAAAGGAACATTTATTTAGATTATAAATAAATGGAATAAAGGAATATTTATTTAGGGGATAAATAAAGGAACACTTGTTCGGAAAATAAATAGAATTATACAAGGATAGATTTAAACACATGCTTCGCACACGGTATAACACGATCTGGATTTGAATGAGATATTAAATAGGAAATCTGTTTTAAACAGATAAATTGAAGTAGATTAATTTATATATAATGTTTTATAAATTAAATAAATTATTTATCGTTGATAAATGGAATATATATAAGTCTGGACTTATATAGAGAAGTAGAAACGTTATTAAAAGGACATTTATAAAGTGAAGAACCGTTACTAAAAGTAAATCTGTATAAATGGATAAACGTTGTAAAAAGTAAATCTTTATCAATGGATAAACGTTGTAAAAAGGAAATCTTTTGAAATGAATAAACGTTAATAAAAGGAGTTAATCGAATTTAATTATTCGAAATGAGTTATTCGAATTAGATATTTGAATAGAGTTAAACACATTAGAGTGATTGGAATTACTTATTCAAATAGAGTTAAACAAAGTAATTTGTTAGGTTAACCAAAGCAAGTTAGTCGAGTTAATCAAAGTAATTGGTTAAGTTAACCCAAGTAAATTAGTTAAGATAAACTAAGAGGTTAATCGAAGTGAATTAGTCAAGCAAAACTAATTGGTTAATCGAAGTAAATTAGTTGGGTTAATCAAAGTGAATTAGCTGAGTTAAACTAAGTAAATCGGTTAGAGTTAATCAAAGTGAATTAACTAAGTTAAACTAAGTGGATTAGTTCAGTTAATCGAGACAAGTAAATCAAGTTAGGTTAGACCATTTGAGTTAACCAGTTAGGTTAAACCATTTGAGTTAACCAGTTAAAATTTACCAGTTAAAGATAAACAGTTAAAGTTGACCAGTTAAAGTCGACCAGTTAAAGTTGACCAGTTAGAGTTAATCAGTTAGAGTTACTCAGTTAGAGTGACAAGTTAGAGTTGACCAGTTAGAGTTATCCAAGTGGAGTTAATCGAGTAGAGTTGCCGAATATCACTTATTCGAAGTAGAGTTATCGAATATAGTGTATTCGAGGGAAGAGTAATCGAATATAGTTTATTCGAGTGGAGAAATAAAATGTTATTCATTTGAGAAGAGTTACCGAATATTATTTATTCGAAGAGTAGTTATCGAATATTGGTTTTTCGAAGTTAGTTAATCCAAAGGAGTTATTCGAAATTAGTTAATCCAAAGGAGTTATTCGAAGTTAGTTAATCCAAAGGAGTTATTCGAAGTTAGCTAATCCAAAGGAGTTATTCGAAGTTAGTTAATCCCAAGGAGTTAGTCGAAGAGTTAATCGAATATAGTTATTCGAAAGAAGGTGTTAATCGAATATAATTATTCGAGTAAAGTTAAAAGAGTTAATCGAATTTAGTTATTCGAAATGAGTTATTCGAATTAGATATTTGAATAGAGTTAAACACATTAGAGTGATTCGAATTACTTATTCAAATAGAGTTAAACACGTAAGAGTTAATTGAATATTAGTTATTCAATTAGAGTTAAATCGAATTTAGTTATTCGAAAGGAGTTAATCAATTTGAGTTAAGTTAATCGATTTGAATTAAGTTGAATCGAAATGGAGTAAATCGATTAGAATTAAGTTAATCGAGTTAGAGTAATTCTAATATTGGTTATTCGAAGGTAAGTTATTCGAATTAGTTATTCGAAGGAGTTAATCAAATGAGTTGATCCAAAGGAGTTAGTCGAATATTAGTTATTCGAATAGAGTTAAAGGAGTTATCGATTTTATTTTGATCGAAAGGAGTTATCGATTAGTAAATCGAAAGGAGATTTTCGAATATAGCATATTCGAAAGAAAGAGATCGAATATTGTTTATTCGAAAGAGAGAGATTTCGAATATGAGTTATTCAAAGAGAGATAATCGAATATAGGTTATTCGAAGAAGAGTTAATCAAATAGAGATTACTCGAAAGAGAGTTATACGTCGAATTCGATTATAGCGAATTCGGGAAAGTACTATTTACTTTCCAGGGTTTAAATCAAGATTTAGTTATTGATTTAGAAATTAGGTGTCTGTTAAATTATTCGAGTTAGAAAATAAATTTATAATTTAGGTTAGATATTTTAGGGGTAGGAATTATAACGTTATTGTTATAATCAAACGTTGTCATATAAGAAGTGGATTCGTAACCTGAATCCGAGAATTTGCGTAAACAGATGATTGTAAAAAGTGAGTGATGAGCTTCATCTATTTCACAGTAAAGGACGTTAAATTAAGGTCTGAGAGGTAATTATACCCCAACTTGATTGACTTCAGAATTAACAAAGGAATAGTTGTGGTTCGATCTAAAAGGTTGATTAGGAATAAAGTTAAGGAATAAGCGATAAATGGATTAAGCGAAACGATGTTTTATACAACGTTCATTGGAAATCCGTAAATGAGTTTTGGAAACGTTTTCCAAATATAGTCAGATATGTTTTCTAAACATAGAAAATGAGATGTTTTCATGATAAGAATTTAAGAAATAGAGTTAAGCAAATTCAGAAACTGACTGGAGAGGGTAAGTTGAACGGTTTTCTAAGTGACGATCTGATGTTGGTTTCGACCTTCCGGATTGATACTTAGAGAATTGTTCTCATACTAGTTACAGTTAGGGACTGATAGTTGCGAAATAATAGTGATGTGAAAATAAGCTATGGAAATGTTTTCCAATGATTAATAACATATATTTCTAAATATATGAAATAAGGAAATATGAACATATATATATATGATGATTGATCGATCGAATTTCCATTTGGAAATAAGATCGTTGTTTGTACACCGACATGTTTTCATTTGATAGTTGAATCATAGACTATCAAAGTTTTGACCCTATTTACGTTGTAAATATGGAGAGACCGGTTGGATTATTATCCGAAGAACCACTCCGTATTAGCATAAGCGTTGTGAATCAAGTACGCTGAAGATAATTGAAGACGGAGTGAAGTGCAAGGGCTATTGTGAAAAGCCTAGGTAGGATGGATTCACTGAATAGTGCCTTCGGTTTGTTCAGTCCCAGGACAACGTATATGGACGAGTGTCTAACAAAGTATTCTTAACGAATCATATATGTTGATCTCTTTAAACGTATTACGTTGGTGGCGGAGAAATTCGTTTCTCTTAGCTTTTATACTCGTGATGCCTTGCGAAATCGATAATGATTTGGTGGGTATGACGATGTGGCATTCAAAGTAATTGAAGAAATAATCTGTCAAAGTGATAAACGTGACCTCTAACCTCACAACCGGGAAATAACAGAAGTTGGGCTAGGCAGCATGGCTAGTTGGGCCATACCCAAGCAGGGTGTATTATCACCATCTAGAGAATATTCAATTGTACTTCTTTATAATCTATTTCAATGCTGTCCCTTATCGGGAAGGATGGTTGCTGATCCCAACCATCGGTGATAATATATTCGTCACACTCAAGCTAAATGAGTGGACGGTCATGCGTGGCCGGGTTGCAAGACGTTCTTGTTGAACCCTAGTGTATCTCCTCTAGAGTACACTGATCGGAAGGTGCTCCCATACCTTGTCTGTTGGAATCCAATCTCCAATAAGCGCTCACGGTTTTATTTGTATACTATGTATGTGGAACGTGAGATGCAAGCGTTCTGCTAGATTGATATCTATTTGTATTTAGACATTATTATAATATCAGAAAGATATCCTTTATTTAACCAAGTGTTGGAGTTTTATTCACACCAGTCCCATGACTGACCCGGAGTTTATTTTGTTTTGTTTCCCCTAAACTCTTGGGTGCCTAAATTTGTACGGGCAGTCAAGTAGTCGGGATTTTACAGATACACTTGGAGAGCTTGGAGCAGGAGACTTCAGGATTATAGCTATTATTATTCCGCTGTGTTGTTAAGTGTTGTACTTTGAAATGGTATGTATATACGAGTACTGATTTGTATTTCAAAGTTATGTTATATTTTATTCGTTCCGCTGTGAGATTCGTGTTTACTCTGATGATGTAAGTTCTTCTTCTTCTTCTATTCTATTAGTTCTATCTTTTCTTCCTCACCCTCTACTTTCTTTCACTAACGTCCCGGAATTTTCGACTCTCGAGGAGTCGAAAATTCCCAGCCGTTACAGTTGGTATCAGAGCTTAAGTTAGGTGATTACCTTTGCTCTGTGGCATAACTCGATAGAGATGGGATTAGTAATATCCTAGATTGAGTTTGAGTGTATATATATGAGCGCGTAATTGTTATTTAATATAAAGTGATTTATATTATGGAGAATCATTGGTTGAGTGGCTTATGAATTCTGGTCGATCAGTTTGATCCACTGTATCGATAAGGGTTACTAAACACTCGAATACGATGAACCGTCATGGTATGTTTTGAAAGAGGGTAAATGAAATAATTTTTCCCAAAATATATTTGTTTATAGAAGAAATATATCTTGAAATTATTATAGTATATTGATTGTGTTGGTTGTTATTATAATCAAATAAGATTATAAAAGGGTGAAATGGTTATAAATGACCAATCAGAATTCATATGAATATAATATATGAAATAGATAAATTAAATATGAATTTAAATCAGATTTGGAATTTAAAATAAGGAAATTTTAAGTTCCTGGGAGATTTTGAAAATGTTTTTCAAATTGAAAATGATATAGTATTTAACTCACTTCGATAGCTGGAAAATAGATTCTGATGATGAATCTAGACATCATCAGTGTTCATTTTCGAGTTCTAAGTGACGGATTACTACCAAAGATTTTGTTTTTGAATTGTTTTGAGAAAACAAGTTGTTTAGGAATTCAAGGGTTTTGAATTGGCATTATGATTTCAAATTGATTTGAAAGAAACCCAGGAACTTAAGTTCTGGAATTAAAATTTAACTAATGAAGTTAAATAAAATGAGATGGTAAAAATAAATTGAAATTTAACTTGAATCGAGTTAAATAAAATTGAATTGGATTAGAGATAATCTAGAATGGAACCAAATTGATAAGTCAATAATTTGGAATTTGATATTGGAGTTTGAATGGAATTCGGCTTGGGTATAAGCGAATGATTTGGTTTGAGGATATAAACTGAGTGGAATGACCATGATATATGCAGAAGTGATAACAGATCAAAAGGATATAATGATACGACCGACAAAAAGGTACAAGTTTATATTATATATGAGTTTGGATTTTATGAGCCGAAGTGGCAAGCCGCTTGGCTGTTTGATTTCCTTTTGGATTGGAGAAGGCCTAGAGAGGCGAGTTGTGGTTTGACGTATTGAGCCGTACAAAGGAGGTTATTGCGAAATTTTTCGAAAATTTAAGGTGTTAGAAAATTTTTAGAATTTTTTGAAAATTTTAGTTGGTCGGAAATGAATTAATAAATAAATTAAAATTAAATGGGTCCAGTCGAAACTGAAATTTAGAGGTAAACAAAAAAAAGGATTTTTAAATCTAGTTAGTAGAGTTAGTAGCATTTTTCTAACCTAGCAATTTCGAGGACGAAATTATTTTAAGGGGGGAAGTCTGTAATGGCGCGTTTTGTTAGCTGTCGAATAATTAATTTATTTAATTATTTATATATCGATTTGGCGATATCGATAACTTAAAGTACAACGTTTGAACTTATAATTTATAATTATAATTAAAACGAACCTGAAACGTCGCGGCAGTTCGCAATTTGGCGATTTGAACTTCAACTGAATGTACATGATTCATTCTAAGCCGGATTTCTGTGAAACAAGAAACGTGTGGAGCTGGTGGAGTATATCTTTCTGGTGGAAGAGAAAAATCAGGATTTCGTCGTGTAGATTTTTATGTACGCCCAAATCAAATTATAAAATAGTCGCTATAGAATCGTTTATCGACCGTAACGGTTTATTTGAAATAACTAGATATCAATCCTGAATTTAGACAAGGTTCTTTTGGGACATAACGATAATTTAATTTTTAGAATTTTTCTGTAATTTTTAATTAATTAAATAAGCAACTTTTATTTTGAAGTGTTTTACACCCTGTACCAATATTTTTGGGTTTTCACAATATGAGTCAAACTACCGATATTATTATATTTTTGGGATCACGGCACATTTCTCGATTTAATGATATTTTCGTATCAGTCCGTGAACAAACAGAGTTCCGCATAATTGGTTATTCTCAAGTGTAAAACAATTATCCTAACCTGGACTTCATTATGTGGATCAAACAAAGCCATGTTCATCACTCACGTGGCCCTATATTCTCATCACTTCATTACAAGGTAAAAACTGCATTCACTTGTCCATCGATTGGCCAGGTAAATAAATCAAAACAATAAAGTTTTTCGAGAGTTTCGGAAAACAAACACAAATTAAAGGTCCACCCCACTTCATTCTTTGAGCCACCATTTTCGTTTACCAGAAACCGCAAACTTCAATAATAATACAAACCATATATCGTTTAAATCCCCAAGTCAAGCTAATCATTCCCATACCCTTTCTAGAAGGTGCGAACACAACCCTAGGGAGGGAAAACTGACGGGATTTGGTTGGGTAGTACCGCGACGCAGTGAGTACGAGAGTCGGATGGATTTGGGGTTATTCGCGTTTGATTCTTTTCCCTGTGAACCCTCGTTTGGCTGAGACGTGGGTTCAAGTATGGATGCAAAGGGAAGCTCACCGACTGAAAAGGGAGAAGCAGCAGTAGCAGACTGAAATTGATGGAGGGAAGGAAGGGTCGTCTCTGACTTTGAGGGTTTCGGATCTTCGCCTGGGAATAGAGGCGTTAAGTGTTTGATGGGAGAATGAGAATAGTGTTCGCTAGTTGGTCTGTGCGCTGGGAAGTTGGTACGGGTGCTGGGTGTATTTTGAATGGCAGGAGCAGTTGAAGGAAGCTGTTGTGCTTAGCAAGGATGGAGAGGTGATTTTTCTGATGGAGTTTGAAGCTTTCAAGCTTCGAACTGGCTATGGATATGTTATCTGTAAATGAGCTGTTGTGCGGGTTCAAATATGAATGGACTGGAACATAGTAATATTGCAAGAAGATAGAGTATCTGTTTATTTCAAGAAATGGGCAGTATTCATTTTGGAGAGAAGGATGGGATCAAAGACATTGGAACCGGTTCAGAGTGATGTGGAGCTGGTCTAGATGTAGGACAGAATAAAATGACTGAACTGAATCAACATTTCGTAAATCGTTAGTTAACATTGATCATCCAATGTGAGTAAATCTCACTAACTCTGAACAGTTTATAATTTCATGTTGTATTGTTAGAACTGTTAAAATTGTCTGATTGACTGTGTGTTGATTGTTTGATTGAACTGCTAGTCAGTTAGTTAAATTTCTATATTGATTCTGTTTAACAAAATATATCATATGGAGCTGAAAGAGATGCTATCTATATTGTCTAACATCTGTGATGCAGGGAAACAGGTTGGAGAAATCCGACTGGATTCCTCAACAGTTATTTTATTGTTTTTCATATATTGTGATATATGATGTGTTATGAAATCTGTTATTGATTTCATATGTTTGAATGATACCGATCATTGTTATACGACACGTTAAACACCGTAGGTGATACTAGAATGTAAAAAGGGAATTTTCAATGTTTATATTGAAAATAAATCTTATTTATAAAATCGATAGGATTTTATAAAATGAAAACATTTATTTATTTAGGAAATAAATAAAGGAACATTTATTTATATTATAAATAAATGGAATAAAGGAATATTTATTTAGGGGATAAATAAAGGAACACTTGTTCGGAAAATAAATAGAATTATACAAGGATAGATTTAAACACGTGCTTCGCACACGGTATAACACGATATGGATTTGAATGAGATATTAAATAGGAAATCTGTTTTAAACAGATAAATTGAAGTAGATTAATTTATAAATAATGTTTTATAAATTAAATAAATTATTTATCGTTGATAAATGGAATATATATAAGTCTGGACTTATATAGAGAAGTAGAAACGTTATTAAAAGGACATTTATAAAGCGAAGAACCGTTACTAAAAGTAAATCTGTATAAATGGATAAACGTTGTAAAAAGTAAATCTTTATCAATGGATAAACGTTGTAAAAAGGAAATCTTTTGAAATGAATAAACGTTAATAAAAGGAGTTAATCGAATTTAGTTATTTGAAATGAGTTATTCGAATTAGATATTTGAATAGAGTTAAACACATTAGAGTGATTGGAATTACTTATTCAAATAGAGTTAAACAAAGTAATTTGTTAGGTTAACCAAAGCAAGTTAGTCGAGTTAATCAAAGTAATTGGTTAAGTTAACCCAAGTAAATTAGTTAAGATAAACTAAGCGGTTAATCGAAGTGAATTAGTCAAGTTAAACTAATTGGTTAATCGAAGTAAATTAGTTGGGTTAATCAAAGTGAATTAGCTGAGTTAAACTAAGTAAATCGGTTAGAGTTAATCAAAGTGAATTAACTAAGTTAAACTAAGTGGATTAGTTCAGTTAATCGAGACAAGTAAATCAAGTTAGGTTAAACCATTTGAGTTAACCAGTTAGGTTAAACCATTTGAGTTAACTAGTTAAAATTTACCAGTTAAAGATAAACAGTTAAAGTTGACCAGTTAAAGTCGACCAGTTAAAGTTGACCAGTTAGAGTTGATCAGTTAGAGTTACTCAGTTAGAGTGACCAGTTAGAGTTTACCAGTTAGAGTTATCCAAGTGGAGTTAATCGAGTAGAGTTGCCGAATATCACTTATTCGAAGTAGAGTTATCGAATATAGTGTATTCGAGGGAAGAGTAATCGAATATAGTTTATTCGAGTGGAGAAATCAAATGTTATTCATTTGAGAATAGTTACCGAATATTATTTATTCGAAGAGTAGTTATCGAATATTGGTTTTTCGAAGTTAGTTAATCCAAAGGAGTTATTCGAAGTTAGCTAATCCAAAGGAGTTATTCGAAGTTAGCTAATCCAAAGGAGTTATTCGAAGTTAGTTAATCCAAAGGAGTTAGTCGAAGAGTTAATCGAATATAGTTATTCGAAAGAAGGTGTTAATCGAATATAGTTATTCGAGTAAAGTTAAAAGAGTTAATCGAATTTAGTTATTCGAAATGAGTTATTCGAATTAGATATTTGAATAGAGTTAAACACATTAGAGTGATTCGAATTAATTATTCAAATAGAGATAAACACGTAAGAGTTAATTGAATATTAGTTATTCAATTAGAGTTAAATCGAATTTAGTTATTCGAAAGGAGTTAATCAATTTGAGTTAAGTTAATCGATTTGAATTAAGTTGAATCGAAATGGAGTAAATCGATTAGAATTAAGTTAATCGAGTTAGAGTAAATCGAATATTGGTTATTCGAAGGTAAGTTATTCGAATTAGTTATTCGAAGGAGTTAATCAAATGAGTTGATCCAAAGGAGTTAGTCGAATATTAGTTATTTGAATAGAGTTAAAGGAGTTATCGATTTTATTTTGATCAAAAGGAGTTATCGATTAGTAAATCGAAAGGAGATTTTCGAATATAGCATATTCGAAAGAAAGAGATCGAATATTGTTTATTCGAAAGAGAGAGATTTCGAATATGAGTTATTCGAAGAGAGATAATCGAATATAGGTTATTCGAAGAAGAGTTAATCAAATAGAGATTACTCGAAAGAGAGTTATACGTCGAATTCGATTATAGCGAATTCGGGAAAGTACTATTTACTTTCCAGGGTTTAAATCAAGATTTAGTTATTGATTTAGAAATTAGGTGTCTGTTAAATTATTCGAGTTAGAAAATAAATTTATAATTTAGGTTAGATATTTTAGGGGTAGGAATTGTAACGTTATAGTTATAATCAAACGTTGTCATATAAGAAGTGGATTCGTAACCTGAATCCGAGAATTTGCGTAAACAGATGATTGTAAAAAGTTAGTGATGAGCTTCATCTATTTCACAGTAAAGGACGTTGTTAAATTAAGGTCTGAGAGGTAATTATACCCCAACTTGATTGACTTCAGAATTGACAAAGGAATAGTTGTGGTTCGATCAAAAAGGTTGATTAGGAATAAAGTTAAGGAATAAGCGATAAATGGATTAAGCGAAACGATGTTTTATACAACGTTCATTGGAAATCCGTAAATGAGTTTAGGAAACATTTTCCAAATATAGTCAGATATGTTTTCTAAACATAGAAAATGAAATGTTTTCATGATAAGAATTTAAGAAATAGAGTTAAGCAAATTCAGAAACTGACTGGAGAGGGTAAGTTGAACGGTTTTCTAAGTGACGATCTGATGTTGGTTTCGACCTTCCGGATTGATACTTAGAGAATTGTTCTCATACTAGTTACAGTTAGGGACTGATAGTTGCGAAATAATAGTGATGTGAAAATAAGCTATGGAAATGTTTTCCAATGATTAATAACATATATTTTCTAAATATATGAAATAAGGAAATATGAACATATATATATATATATATATATATATATATATGATGATTGATCGATCGAATTTCCATTTGGAAATAAGATCGTTGTTTGTACACCGACATGTTTTCATTTGATAGTTGAATCACAGACTATCAAAGTTTTGACCCTATTTACGTTGTAAATATGGAGAGACCGGTTGGATTATTATCCGAAGAACCACTCCGTATTAGCATAAGCGTTGTGAATCAAGTACGCTGAAGATAATTGAAGACGGAGTGAAGTGCAAGGGCTATTGTGAAAAGCCTAGGTAGGATGGATTCACTGAATAGTGCCTTCGGTTTGTTCAGTCCCAGGACAACGTATATGGACGAGTGTTTGACAAAGTATTCTTAACGAATCATATATGTTGATCTCTTTAAACGTATTACGTTGGTGGCGGAGAAATTCGTTTCTCTTAGCTTTTATACTCGTGATGCCTTGAGAAATCGATAATGATTTGGTGGGTATGACGATGTGGCATTCAAAGTAATTGAAGAAATAATCTGTCAAAGTGATAAACGTGACCTCAAACCTCACAACCGGGAAATAACAGAAGTCGGGCTAGGCAGCATGGCTAGTTGGGCCATACCCAAGCAGGGTGTATTATCACCATCCAGAGAATATTCAATTGTACTTCTTTATAATCTATTTCAATGCTGTCCCTTATCGGGAAGGATGGTTGCTGATCCCAACCATCGGTGATAATATATTCGTCACACTCAAGCTAAATGAGTGGATGGTCATGTGTGGCCGGGTTGCAAGACGTTCTTGTTGAACCCTAGTGTATCTCCTCTAGAGTACACTGATCGGAAGGTGCTCCCATACCTTGTCTGTTGGAATCCAATCTCCAATAAGCGCTCACGGTTTTATTTGTATACTATGTATGTGGAACGTGAGATGCAAGCATTCTGCTAGATTGATATCTATTTGTATTTAGACATTATTATAATATCAGAAAGATATCCTTTATTTAACCAAGTGTTGGAGTTTTATTCACACCAGTCCCATGACTAACCCGGAGTTTATTTTGTTTTGTTTCCCGTAAACTCTTGGGTGCCTAAATTTGTACGGGCAGTCAAGTAGTCGGGATTTTACAGATACACTTGGAGAGCTTGGAGCAGGAGACTTCAGGATTATAGCTATTATTATTCCGCTGTGTTGTTAAGTGTTGTACTTTGAAATGGTATGTATATACGAGTACTGATTTGTATTTCAAAGTTATGTTATATTTTATTCGTCCGCTGTGAGATTCGTGTTTACTCTGATGATGTAAGTTCTTCTTCTTCTTCTATTCTATTAGTTCTATCTTTTCTTCCTCACCCTCTACTTTCTTTCACTAACGTCCCGGAATTTTCGACTCTCGAGGAGTCGAAAATTTCCAGCCGTTACAATTTCGCTCGATCTGAATTAGTCGTTAAACCGATCTAGACCGTACGAAGCCCCTGATCGTTTGAGAACAGGACAAATCAGAACACAATCAGAAGAACATTTCACTGTTATTACAACAATTCCATTAGATACAAGAATATACGGAGTATAAATGAATAAATTACATAGCAGCGGAAAATAATACAAAGCACAACTGAAGGTGATATACGGATACAGAGCTTTCCGGATATCATTCCAGCTGTAAACCAGGATCCTGTGAATATAAATCTGCAAAACCAAAACTACTAGCTGCCCGTACGGAAAATAGGGGCACCCAGAGTTTAGGTTAAAACAATAAATTCCAGGTTAGTCATGTGACTGGTGTGAGAACTAAAACAGTTATTTAAAACTTTACTTTAAAAGAGAGTAATTCAAGGGACCACGCCGTATAACATGGAATGGGTTTCCTCCCAAGAATACCAGTGCATAGAATAAACAGCGCAGTGCTTTTTCGAAAAATGAAGCTATTATAAGACCTAGGTCCCATCACACAATGCAACGCAAGCCGGAGAATAGGGTTTTCCCTTATAATAGCCTAACATGCTTGGTACGTTTAAAACAAATCATTTGATACTATAATAAGTGTATAGTGTCAAAACAATTTCAATCATAAATATCAATCATAGGCGGCATGGGTACCATCTATCATGTCGCCATACTAGTTCTACAATTAAAACCGCAATACACGTATTGGAAATTGGATTTCCGTCATGAGTCGAGGCAAGGGGCAAGATCCTCTCCGCTTCGAGACACTCTAGCAAATGCCTCGGGACTACACACTCTGGACAACCCCGGATGCGGCTGGGCCGGTCCTCACTTACATTAGAGGATTGGCAATTCCTGAACACACGTTTCCCGGTCCTTACAGACCTAAAATCGAGGCGCCTCATTCCAACAACCACAAAGGTGAAAAGTATATAAATGTCAGGGCTGTTAAGTCACTGACACCACCATACCTAGAAAGAAACGTCGCGCTCTCCCAGCGGTCCGTATCCCGTTTTTAACTCATACCGAGGTGTGAGGTTCGCGAATTCACGTTATACACAAAGCTACGCCACAAAGGCCGTGCTTTGATCATCAACCACAAGACTTTGCTTTTCAACAGAAGCCTTGATCTATGCAACTCAGCATGCCACACTGGCAGTTCATGCCATGCGATTGATGTCTATCGATATACAACCTCTAAGCTCGTACGTCTCAGAGAAGGGCGTTAAGCAAGAGAATAAATTCTCCGCCGCCAAACAGATATGTATTTAACAAAAATCAATCAACACAGAATAAAATCCAATGTCAGACACATAATCCATTTACAAGTTTGTTATGGGTCTGAACGAAACCGGAGGCACTTTCCTCGCATATCCATCCATCTCCAAGTACGTCTGGAAGACCACCAACTATTTCCATCCTCTTGGGTGTACAGCCCAATCAGGATTGTCAGTAATTACCCAAACGATGTGAAGACTTCCGGTCTTCGACCACCGTCTTCATCTTCGACTTATCGTCGAATCGGTTATTCAGAATGGGTATAAACCCGGCCTTTCCGAACAACCCGCGTATATTAAAACAAATGTTACATAAACACAACATACGCCTCATTCCAATTCAGAATATTCTTTTATTCACAAAATTACATTTTTAGGGAAAGGTTCCCATTAATTTTATCCAAGATAAATTCTTTAAAATTTATCCTTTAATCTTCCTTTGGATGCCATTTCAAACTAAATTATGGTTTTCTAAACTAGTCGAGATTAGCGAACCACACCGAAGTAATTATTTATTTTATTTCCCAATCCCAACCTATTCATCCCATGAAGCAAAACTGGTAATACTCCATATCTAATACTATGGTGTTATCGGTAAAATTAATTACCATTTCACGTTCAAATCTAATTAAAGATTTAACTATCGCTTTGGAGCAAAACTGGCGATACTCCATATCTAATACTATGGTGTTATCGGTAAAATTAATTACCATTTCACGTTCAAATCTGATTAAAGATTTAACTATCGCTTTGGAGAAAAACTGGCGATACTCCATATCTAATACTATGGTGTTATCAGTAAAATTAATTACCATTTCACGTTCAAATCTAATTAAAGATTTAACTATCGCTTTGGAGTAAAACTGGCGATACTCCACATCTAATACTATGGTATTATCGGTAAAATTAATTACCATTTCACGTTCAAATCTGATTAAAGATTAAACTATCGCTTTGGAGCAAAACTGGTGATACTCCATTCTCGCTCAATTTCTAAATTTGATAATTTAGATTATCTATTCACATTTCAATCTAATTGCAGATTCATTAAACCACCTTTTACTAGGTTAAAGAACTAATGTCATTTAAAACACAGTTCACGACAAACCCAAATCGCATCCTATTTATTATCGGGTTAAAGAACAAGTGTTATTTAAAACACCGTTCACAATAAACCCACAAATCAATTCTAATTCAATTCAAATCAAATATAATAAGAATTCCGATTATTTAAAACCCCTTTTTAAATCTAATTTATTTATTTAAAAATAATTGGGTTTAAAATTTAGTTCAAAACTAGTTCATTTCGATAAAAATCCATTTTTATCTTTTCAAATATGGAGTTTTTTATCCCAATTTTTCCCAAATCATTTCTTATGATTTTACACAAATTATTATTATTTTTAGTAATTTTATCAAGGCCCGTACAGTCGATTTCCATCAACGGCCATCGAACTGCACTTACAGCGACCATTTTCAAATTTGATTTGGACGTATCTCCAAATCCAACCGTTAGATTTTAAATTTCTAATATTCGTTAGAAAGCTCTTTTCGATACGAACCCAATGGTTCCGGCTTTAGGAGAATCCGACGGTCGGATCTCCCGTAATTTCCGTTTGAAATAAATGGTCGAAATTCTCGAACTGCCGCGGCGCGGCGCGTTCTATTCAGGCCATTATATTATATATATAATATATATATATATAATATATATTTCGTCGATTCCGATTTAAAATGAATTTTATAAATAGTTTTGAATTCGTTTCACAAACAATTTCAACTTCCATTTCAATTCAAATCAAAATTAAATTTTTCCTTATAAATTCGTTTTAAAATTCATTTCTATTCAATTCAAATTTCAATTCAATTTGAATTCATTTCAATTCGTTTTCAATTCAATTCGAATTCATTTTCAATTCAATTCGAATTGGTTTTCAATTCAATTCAAATTGGTTTTCTATTCATTTTAAATCCAATTCTTTCGAAATCGTTTTACATTCAATTCATTTCGAAATCGTTTTATATTCAATTCATTTCAAAATCGTTTTACATTCAATTCATTTCGAAATCGTTTTATATTCAATTCATTTCGAAATCGTTTTACATTCAATTCATTTCGAAATCATTTTACATTCAATTCATTTCGAAATCGTTTTACATTCAATACATTTCGAAATCGTTTTACATTCAATTCATTTCGAAATGGTTTTACATTCAATTCATTTCGAAATCGTTTTTCAATATTCATTTTAAACTGAATAAAATCGATATAAATATCGTTCACGTCAAAATGGCGTGAATCTAATCAACACGGCTTCATATATTTCTATTTTCAAATATTCTATTTCAAAAATTTCTTTTTCAAAAATTTCCTATTCAAATATTTCTATTTCAAATATTTCGATTATCAAAATATTTCGTTCAAAACATGACTAGTCTCAACGGATGAGTACTGTCAACACACGAATCTTTATTTTATATTGATAAAGATGTAAATTTTATTAAAATATTTCGTTCAACACATGTCTAATCGCAACGGATGAGTACAGTCAACACATGAACCTTTATTTTATAATATTCTTTATTTTCTAAATTGGAATGAGGCCCAATCAATCACCATAAAATGTTAATTATATGGATTTTCATACATCACACGTATATAATTGCATTGAAAAATAATCAACCATCAACCAAAGTGCACTACACTGTATAAGCATCAAATATAGGTATCTAACGCTTATAAAAGCCTGTCAATCAATCGATCGACATATTTAATCAATCAGGATGAGTGAACTTCAAATTTCATCCCAACACCCATGTGGGGTTTTCAAACAATCAAACACAGATTTTATTTGTGCAGTTGGGCGATGTGTCAAATTTATCGTCCCAATTAATGTCAGTCAAATCAGTGTACATAAACAAACTGTCCGGTTTGTAAATGAATATTTATTTATTCACTTTCACTATATTCATATTCACATTAAAAATTATATTTTTAACGATAAAACATTTTATTTCATCACATGAATTTATATTCAGTTCATTTAAACAATAAAATGATATTCTTTATTTTTCTAACTTATTTTAGAAAATTTCAGCGGCATAACAGCACGATACTAGAAACGGGACAAGGCCTAGCCTTATCCCCGGTCTAGTGAAGGCCCACGCCATTCACACATCAATCAAACCAATTTCATTTCACCAATCAACTCAATTCAAACCAAATAAACTAACCAACTACACAACCAAACAATTTAACAAACAAGCCATCCATGGTTTGTGGATGACGTGTGTCGGGTGCTACTAAACACCGTCTGCATACTAGTATATATATATATAACTAGAAAATGAAATTGAAAGGTGAGAAATTCTCACCGATAGCTATCCCATCATCTTGACTCTTCTTTTGTAGAAGTCTTCGTCGTTCTCGCATCTTATCACTTTCGTTGCCCTTAGCCACTACATATGTAAAAATCATATTTTTACTTCGCTATTCAATATATAAAAATCAAAATTTTTACTTCGCTATTCAATATATAAAAATCGAATTTTTACTTCGCTATTCAATATATAAAAAACGAATTTTTACTTCGTTGTTCAATATATAAAAATCGAATTTTTACATCGCTATTCAATATATAAAAATCGAAATTTTACTTTGCTATTCAATATATAAAAATCTCGCCTTTTCAAATATAAAGATTTCATCACAATAAAAATCACCTCTTTATTTCAACGTATATATAATAAAAATCAGATTTTTATTTCGCTACATATACAAAGATGATATTTTCAATATCTTACCTATATAAAAATTATATTTTTATATTTCTACAATATAAAAGTGTAACAACCCGTAAAATCTGGGCCAGTTTAAAATTTTTATTTTGGCCATTTTAGCGAATTTAGATTATTTAAAATGAATTATTTTAAATAATATCGACGAGAAATTTATTTTGAATATATTCGAACGTATATATTATACGCGTCGTCGTTAGAATATAAATAATTATATATAATTATAAATAGAATTGAAAATGGCGCGGTAGTTCGATAATTCGATTTCAAACTTCAATTGAATGTACCGGGTGCAAAACAATCCGGATTTTAGTGAAACCAAAAATAATGGAATCTAATAGTGAATATCTTTCCAACGAACCCGAATGAT
The DNA here is from genome assembly GCA_030737875.1 of Allium sativum. Classification (NCBI taxonomy): domain Eukaryota; kingdom Viridiplantae; phylum Streptophyta; class Magnoliopsida; order Asparagales; family Amaryllidaceae; genus Allium; species Allium sativum. The sequence continues at coordinate 76,564,057 of CM060911.1, forward strand.
CAAAATTTCTTAGCGGGAATCAAAAGATATGTCCAGTTGAAAATTCTGAATAGTCGCTATGGAATTCAGGCCCTTAAAAATGGACATTTTGCAAACGACCTCGGATTTCGACGAAACCAGTTTTGTTGGGTCCGTGATGTAAAGTTATTGCTAGATTTCAAATTTCATAATTTTTCGAATCAATATGTGAGCGTGGCAAAGGAAAACGCGTTTGACCAGTTTCAGTTGATTTTAATCGACTGGAAATTGGCCATTTTTCTAACGGTCTCAGATTTCGACGAAACTAGTTTTGTTAGGACCGTATCGTCAATACGAAGCTAGAAAATATTTTTCTAGAATTTTTAAAGTTAGTATGTGACCCCGGTAAATTGAAATGTACGTTTAAAATTGAATATATAGATTTATACATTAATTTCAGCGAAAACTGAGCGTAACAGCCGAACTGGCTTATGAAACATATCCCATTGTATTCGGAATGGGGGTAATTAGCTAGGGACGACAGTCATTGGGCCTCGTTCGGAGATCGAAATTTAAAGTTACTTTATGGAGAAATTAATTATTTAAATAATTAAAATATTATATAACCCCCTTGAGCTCTCTCTTTCCTCACAAGTCAAACCACGGTCAAAATATAAAAAAAAAAAAAAAAAAAAAAACCCCTTCCAGTTTCAGATCGCGACGCCTCTTCCTCCCCCTTGCTGACGCCGACGATGGACCGCCGCTCCCCCCTAAAGTCGCGCCTTCCTCTCCCCTCTAGCTCATCTCCTTCCTCCCTTCGAATCGAAGACGAAAACGCCAGAGCTTTCCCCCCCCACAGTGATGACCGCCGACGAACTGAAGGCCGCCCCAACCCTCCGCCTCCTCCTGCCGCCGACCCAGAGCCACCCGAAGCCTCTCCGATGGTGGTGAACCCCCCCCTTTCGAACTGTAAGTTTTTACTTTATTTATAAAACTGATTTTTACTTAATTTATAAAACTGATTTTGTTAATATTAAAAACCGATTTTTATGTTTTTAAAATTCTGATTTTAGGTAGGTTTAAAACTGAATTTTATTTTAGGTTTAAGACTGAATTTTATTTTAGATTAGAAAACTGATTTTTAAATGATTTTTAAACTGAATTTTTAAATAAGGCAAAAACTGTATTTTTATTTTTTAAGTTATGAAAAAACTGCATTTTTATGAAAGCGAAAAACTGATTTTATTTTGAACTTTAAAATAGGAAAAAAAGTTTAATCTTTTAGTAGAAAAAGATTTGAACTTGCAAAAGAAAAAAAATTCGATTTTTATATATTGAATAGCGAAGTCAAAATTCGATTTTATATATTGAATAGCATAGTAAAAATTCGATTTTTACATATGTAGTGGCTACGGGCAGCGAAGATGACGAAGATGCGATAGCGATGAAGATTTCTATCAATGAAGTGCCGTGGAGCTAGGATAGCTAATCGGTGAGAATTTCTCACCTTTCTATTTATTTTCTAGTTATATATATATACTAGGATGCAGACGGTGCTTAGTAGCACCCGACACAATCGTCCACAGACCATGGACTTGTTTGTTTGACAGTTTGGTGATTGATTGCGATATTGTTTGAATGTGGTTTGTGGTGTGAAAAATCGAATCGATAAATTGGTTAGGATTAGACGTGCGCCGTTATAAGGCGAAGGAGTAAGGCTAGGTTAGATCCTTACTCCAAAGTTTGCGGTTTGCATAACGAATTGATTTGATTGATGTGTGAATGGCGTGGGCCTTCACTAGACCGGGGATAAGGCTAGGCCTTGTCCCGTTTCTAGTATCGTGCCGTTATGCCGCCGAAATTTTCTAAAACATGTTAGAAAAATAAAAATATCATTTTATTGAATAAATGAATTGAATAGAAATTCATAGGTTGAAATAAAATGTTTTATCGTTAAAAATATAATTTTTAACGTGAATATGAAAATAGTGAAGTGAATAAATAAATATTCATTTACAAACCAGATGGTTTGTTTATGTACACTTATTTGAATGATATTGATTGGGTCGATAAATTTCACACATCGCCCAACTGCACAAATAAAATCTGTGTTTGATTGTTTGAAACCCCACACGGGTGTTAGGATGAAATATGCAGTTCACTCATCCTGATTGATTAAATATGTCGATCGATTGATTGACAGGCTGTTATAAGCGTTGAATATCTGTATTTGATGCTTATGCAGTGTAGTGCACTTTGGTTGATGGTTGATTATTTTTCAATGCTATGATATACATGTGTTGTATGAAAATCCATATAATTAACTTTATATGGTAATTGATTGGGCCTCATTCCAATTTGAAAAATAAAGAATATTATAAAATAAAAGTTCATGTGTTGACAGTACTCATTCATTGAGATTGGTCATGTGTTGAACGAAATATTTTGATAATAACAACTATTTTGAAAAAGAAATATTTGAAATAGAATATTTGAAAATAGAAATTTATGAAGCCGTGTATGGACGCCATTTTGACGTGAACGATATTTATATCGAATTGAAAACGATTTCGAAATGAAATGAATTGAAAACGATTTCGAAATGAATTGAATTGAAAACGATTTCGAAATGAAATGAATTGAAAACGATTTCGAAATGAATTGAATTGAAAACGATTTCGAAATGAATTGAATTGAAAACGAATTCAAAATAAATTGAAAACGATTTCGAAATGAAATGAATTGAAAACGATTTCGAAATGAATTGAATTGAAAACGATTTCGAAATGAAATGAATTGAAAACGATTTCGAAATGAATTGAATTGAAAACGAATTCAAATGGAATAGAAAGCGAATTGAAATGAATTCAAATTGAATTGAAATTCGAATTGAATAGAAATGAATTTTAAAACGAATTTATAGAGAAGAATTCAATTTTGATTTGAATTGAAATGGAAGTTGAAAATGTTTTTGAAACGAATTCAAAACTATTTATATAATTCGTTTTAAATAGAAATCGACGAAATATATATTATATATATTATATATAATATAATGGCCTGAATAGAACGCGCCGCGCCGCGGCAGTTCGCGAATTTCGACCATTTATTTCAAACGGACATTACAGGAGATCCGACCGTCGGATTCTCCTAAAACCGGAACCGTTGGGTTCGTATCGAAAAGAGCTTTCTAATTAATGTTAGAAATTTGAAATCTAACGGTTGGATTTGGAGATACGTCCAAATCAAATTCGAAAAAGGTCGTTGTAAGTGCAGTTCGATGGCCATTGTTGGAAATCGACTGTACGGGCCTTGATAAAATTATTAAAAATAGTAATAATTTGTGTAAAATCATAAGAAATGATTTGTGAAAGTTTGGGGTGAAAATCTCCATATTTGAAAAGATAAAAAAATGGATTTTTATCGAAATGAACTAGTTTTGAACTAGAATTATAATTCTATTTATTTTTAAATAAATAAATTGAATTTGAAATGGTTTTGAAAATAACCAAAATTTCCAATGATTGCATTGGAGTGGATTTGAATCGAAATTGTCTTCGGAATATTTCGATGTTGGAATTCGTGACATTACAGGTGTTGTTATGGAAATTTGAAAGATATATATTTGTATCGTTATTTCCAATACGACATTTGTTAGTCGTAGAATTCGATATTGAATATAAGCCGATATATTTTCTATTCAGAGCCTTGTATTGAATATCGAATGTGATTTGGGTTTGTCGTGAATGGTGTCTTCACTAACACTGTTCTTGAACCCAGTTGAGAAAAGATTAAATCTTTTTATTTAGATTTAATGAAGTGTACCAATTAAATGATATTTAATTGGAATTGAATTGGTATTGATTTTTGGGTTTATCGTGAACAGTGTTTTAAATAACACTTGTTCTTTAACCCGATAATTAATGGAATGTGATTTTGGGTTTATCGTGAATCGTGTTTTAAATGACACTGATTCTTTAACCCAGATAATGATTAAAACTAAGTGGAGTTTTAATGAATCTTTAATTAGATTGAAAAGATCGAGAATGGAGTATCACCAGTTCTTGTTGCTGGCCCTGAGTAGGCCGGGTACACATGATAGGGGGTTCTCGCTTCGCGGTTTGGTGGCGAACGGGAGACTCTTACCCCTACATGGCGCCGGGGAGGGCGTTGGTTCGCCAATAGGCGCGAGACTCGAGAGGGTCGCCGTAAAACAAGGGACTGGGGGACCATGTGGGAGCCACGGTGGGTATTACCTGCTGCTTGGGGGATGAAGGGATGGTTGCAAAGCCTACCGGAGTTCGTCGGCTATTTCACAGTTGGTATCAGAGCTTTGGTTTACAAAGCAGAGAACAAGACACATTAGAACCGTACGAAGGAATTCATCAGATATTGGATTAGTAATATCCAATGGAATGACTCGTTAGAGATGGGATCAGTAGTATCCTAGAACGAGTGTGAAGAGTATATTTTTAAAATGAAAACGATTTTTGATTTGAAAATTTAAATCAATTATTCGTATTTGATTATTTATTTTATATTGATTAGGACAATCCAAAATATAAAGATTTTTGCGTATGCGCCTAGCTAGCGTGTATTCGAAGTTTTAATATATTGGATAGATATAGCACCACACCCTAGTCGCCCGGAGATGATATTGATGATAGCGATCGCATCATCAACATTTATGTTCGTGTTTCGAAGGTTTGATATCTATATATTTCCTATTGACTGGTGTGAGAACCAAAATTAGATAGGGCTAATTGTTGTGATTTGGCATCAAAAATCTGATTTTTGTATATATATCGAAATTATGAATTTGAAACGTTAATCCACTAATTGATTGAAGTTTGTGTTGTTTGTTTAATTGTTTGCTAATTTTGAACAATTATGCCTAATTGAATCAAATATTGAACTCTATTGAAAATTGGTCGCATTTGTTTGCATATACATATATATCATTGAACAGGTCATAGCAAGGAGGCTAGAGCAGAGAATAAAATTTGTTTGCCCGACAAATAGGTACATGTTTATTACATAATTTACTGTTTTGTTTGGGTGATGATGATTTTATGAGCCTATTGGCTAGCCGCTTGGCTTTTTCTTTTTCTTTTTGAGATCTGAAGGACCGGGAACGCTATTTGCAATTTCCCGATGCTCCCGGTGCAGGGGAGGTTATGGCGAAATTTTTCAAAAATTTAGGGTGTTAGCCAAATTTTTGAAATTTTAAAAATTCTCAGAAACTAAAGAGTTGGAGAATGGAAGCCAGATCAAATGTGGAGCTGAATAATCAAACCACTTTCGACTTTGTTCCTTTTCGGGGACGAAAAGTTTTAAGTGGGGGAGATTGTAACAACCCGTAAAATCTGGGCCAGTTTAAAATTTTTATTTTGGCCATTTTAGCGAATTTAGATTATTTAAAATGAATTATTTTAAATAATATCGACGAGAAATTTATTTTGAATATATTCGAACGTATATATTATACGCGTCGTCGTTAGAATATAAATAATTATATATAATTATAAATAGAATTGAAAATGGCGCGGTAGTTCGATAATTCGATTTCAAACTTCAATTGAATGTACCGGGTGCAAAACAATCCGGATTTTAGTGAAACCAAAAATAATGGAATCTAATAGTGAATATCTTTCCAACGAACCCGAATGATCAAAATTTCTTAGCGGGAATCAAAAGATATGTCCAGTTGAAAATTCTGAATAGTCGCTATGGAATTCAGGCCCTTAAAAATGGACATTTTGCAAACGACCTCGGATTTCGACGAAACCAGTTTTGTTGGGTCCGTGATGTAAAGTTATTGCTAGATTTCAAATTTCATAATTTTTCGAATCAATATGTGAGCGTGGCAAAGGAAAACGCGTTTGACCAGTTTCAGTTGATTTTAATCGACTGGAAATTGGCCATTTTTCTAACGGTCTCAGATTTCGACGAAACTAGTTTTGTTAGGACCGTATCGTCAATACGAAGCTAGAAAATATTTTTCTAGAATTTTTAAAGTTAGTATGTGACCCCGGTAAATTGAAATGTACGTTTAAAATTGAATATATAGATTTATACATTAATTTCAGCGAAAACTGAGCGTAACAGCCGAACTGGCTTATGAAACATATCCCATTGTATTCGGAATGGGGGTAATTAGCTAGGGACGACAGTCATTGGGCCTCGTTCGGAGATCGAAATTTAAAGTTACTTTATGGAGAAATTAATTATTTAAATAATTAAAATATTATATAACCCCCTTGAGCTCTCTCTTTCCTCACAAGTCAAACCACGGTCAAAATATAAAAAAAAAAAAAAAAAAAAAAACCCCTTCCAGTTTCAGATCGCGACGCCTCTTCCTCCCCCTTGCTGACGCCGACGATGGACCGCCGCTCCCCCCTAAAGTCGCGCCTTCCTCTCCCCTCTAGCTCATCTCCTTCCTCCCTTCGAATCGAAGACGAAAACGCCAGAGCTTTCCCCCCCCACAGTGATGACCGCCGACGAACTGAAGGCCGCCCCAACCCTCCGCCTCCTCCTGCCGCCGACCCAGAGCCACCCGAAGCCTCTCCGATGGTGGTGAACCCCCCCCTTTCGAACTGTAAGTTTTTACTTTATTTATAAAACTGATTTTTACTTAATTTATAAAACTGATTTTGTTAATATTAAAAACCGATTTTTATGTTTTTAAAATTCTGATTTTAGGTAGGTTTAAAACTGAATTTTATTTTAGGTTTAAGACTGAATTTTATTTTAGATTAGAAAACTGATTTTTAAATGATTTTTAAACTGAATTTTTAAATAAGGCAAAAACTGTATTTTTATTTTTTAAGTTATGAAAAAACTGCATTTTTATGAAAGCGAAAAACTGATTTTATTTTGAACTTTAAAATAGGAAAAAAAGTTTAATCTTTTAGTAGAAAAAGATTTGAACTTGCAAAAGAAAAAAAATTCGATTTTTATATATTGAATAGCGAAGTCAAAATTCGATTTTATATATTGAATAGCATAGTAAAAATTCGATTTTTACATATGTAGTGGCTACGGGCAGCGAAGATGACGAAGATGCGATAGCGATGAAGATTTCTATCAATGAAGTGCCGTGGAGCTAGGATAGCTAATCGGTGAGAATTTCTCACCTTTCTATTTATTTTCTAGTTATATATATATACTAGGATGCAGACGGTGCTTAGTAGCACCCGACACAATCGTCCACAGACCATGGACTTGTTTGTTTGACAGTTTGGTGATTGATTGCGATATTGTTTGAATGTGGTTTGTGGTGTGAAAAATCGAATCGATAAATTGGTTAGGATTAGACGTGCGCCGTTATAAGGCGAAGGAGTAAGGCTAGGTTAGATCCTTACTCCAAAGTTTGCGGTTTGCATAACGAATTGATTTGATTGATGTGTGAATGGCGTGGGCCTTCACTAGACCGGGGATAAGGCTAGGCCTTGTCCCGTTTCTAGTATCGTGCCGTTATGCCGCCGAAATTTTCTAAAACATGTTAGAAAAATAAAAATATCATTTTATTGAATAAATGAATTGAATAGAAATTCATAGGTTGAAATAAAATGTTTTATCGTTAAAAATATAATTTTTAACGTGAATATGAAAATAGTGAAGTGAATAAATAAATATTCATTTACAAACCAGATGGTTTGTTTATGTACACTTATTTGAATGATATTGATTGGGTCGATAAATTTCACACATCGCCCAACTGCACAAATAAAATCTGTGTTTGATTGTTTGAAACCCCACACGGGTGTTAGGATGAAATATGCAGTTCACTCATCCTGATTGATTAAATATGTCGATCGATTGATTGACAGGCTGTTATAAGCGTTGAATATCTGTATTTGATGCTTATGCAGTGTAGTGCACTTTGGTTGATGGTTGATTATTTTTCAATGCTATGATATACATGTGTTGTATGAAAATCCATATAATTAACTTTATATGGTAATTGATTGGGCCTCATTCCAATTTGAAAAATAAAGAATATTATAAAATAAAAGTTCATGTGTTGACAGTACTCATTCATTGAGATTGGTCATGTGTTGAACGAAATATTTTGATAATAACAACTATTTTGAAAAAGAAATATTTGAAATAGAATATTTGAAAATAGAAATTTATGAAGCCGTGTATGGACGCCATTTTGACGTGAACGATATTTATATCGAATTGAAAACGATTTCGAAATGAAATGAATTGAAAACGATTTCGAAATGAATTGAATTGAAAACGATTTCGAAATGAAATGAATTGAAAACGATTTCGAAATGAATTGAATTGAAAACGATTTCGAAATGAATTGAATTGAAAACGAATTCAAAATAAATTGAAAACGATTTCGAAATGAAATGAATTGAAAACGATTTCGAAATGAATTGAATTGAAAACGATTTCGAAATGAAATGAATTGAAAACGATTTCGAAATGAATTGAATTGAAAACGAATTCAAATGGAATAGAAAGCGAATTGAAATGAATTCAAATTGAATTGAAATTCGAATTGAATAGAAATGAATTTTAAAACGAATTTATAGAGAAGAATTCAATTTTGATTTGAATTGAAATGGAAGTTGAAAATGTTTTTGAAACGAATTCAAAACTATTTATATAATTCGTTTTAAATAGAAATCGACGAAATATATATTATATATATTATATATAATATAATGGCCTGAATAGAACGCGCCGCGCCGCGGCAGTTCGCGAATTTCGACCATTTATTTCAAACGGACATTACAGGAGATCCGACCGTCGGATTCTCCTAAAACCGGAACCGTTGGGTTCGTATCGAAAAGAGCTTTCTAATTAATGTTAGAAATTTGAAATCTAACGGTTGGATTTGGAGATACGTCCAAATCAAATTCGAAAAAGGTCGTTGTAAGTGCAGTTCGATGGCCATTGTTGGAAATCGACTGTACGGGCCTTGATAAAATTATTAAAAATAGTAATAATTTGTGTAAAATCATAAGAAATGATTTGTGAAAGTTTGGGGTGAAAATCTCCATATTTGAAAAGATAAAAAAATGGATTTTTATCGAAATGAACTAGTTTTGAACTAGAATTATAATTCTATTTATTTTTAAATAAATAAATTGAATTTGAAATGGTTTTGAAAATAACCAAAATTTCCAATGATTGCATTGGAGTGGATTTGAATCGAAATTGTCTTCGGAATATTTCGATGTTGGAATTCGTGACATTACAGGTGTTGTTATGGAAATTTGAAAGATATATATTTGTATCGTTATTTCCAATACGACATTTGTTAGTCGTAGAATTCGATATTGAATATAAGCCGATATATTTTCTATTCAGAGCCTTGTATTGAATATCGAATGTGATTTGGGTTTGTCGTGAATGGTGTCTTCACTAACACTGTTCTTGAACCCAGTTGAGAAAAGATTAAATCTTTTTATTTAGATTTAATGAAGTGTACCAATTAAATGATATTTAATTGGAATTGAATTGGTATTGATTTTTGGGTTTATCGTGAACAGTGTTTTAAATAACACTTGTTCTTTAACCCGATAATTAATGGAATGTGATTTTGGGTTTATCGTGAATCGTGTTTTAAATGACACTGATTCTTTAACCCAGATAATGATTAAAACTAAGTGGAGTTTTAATGAATCTTTAATTAGATTGAAAAGATCGAGAATGGAGTATCACCAGTTTTGCTCCAGGCGATAGATAAATCTGTAATTAGATTTGAATGTGAAATTTAGAAACTAACTGGCGGTTAGCCAAGCAGAATGGTTTTCTGGATATTGATCTGATGTTGGTTTCGGCCTTCGGGGTTAATATTTGGGGAATTATTCTCTTGATTAATTTACGGTTAGTGACTAATGAATTGGAATGAGGCGTATGTTGTGTTTGTGTAACACTTATTTAAAATATACGCGAGTTATTCGGAAAGACCGGGTTTATCCCATTCTGAGTAACTGATACGACGATAAGTCGAAGACGAAGACGATGGTCGAAGACCGGAGGTCTTCACGTCGTTTGGGTGATAACTGATGATCTTGATTGGGCTGTACACCCAAGAAGATGGAAACAGTTAGTGATCGTCCAGACGTACTTGGAGATCGATGGATATGCGGGGTACTAGGTGCCTCCGGTTTCGTTCAGACCCAGAACGGACTTGTAAATGGACTGTGTGTCTGACATCGGATTTCATTCTGTGTGACTGATATCGGTTGCATAGGATGGCTTGCCTGTGTGGCATGCTAAGATGCAAATGATCAAGGCTTCTGTTGAAAAGCAAAGTCTTGTGGTTGATGATCAAAGCACGACCTTTGTGGCGTAGCTTTGTGTAACGTTTGATTCGCGAGTTTCACACCCGGTATGAATCAAAAACGGGAGACGGACCTCAGGGAGGGCATGCGTTTCTTTCTAGTTAGAAGTGGCGTCAGTGGTTTTACACGCCCTGACGAGTTTGACTTATGTTGTTGTTGCTGTTGCGAGGCGCCTCGGTTATATCGGTTTCGGCCGAATGCATTCTGGTCGGCTGACGGACCAGACTTACACCCCATAGGGTGGGGAGACGTATTGTTCAGGCATAATAATCCACTCCGTGTGGACCGGCCCTGACGATCCAAGGGGCAGTTGCGGCTGTTCCTGAGGGGCGGGCTAGAGCGTCTCGAATCGGTTGAGGATCTTGCCCCTAGCCTCGGTTCATAGATGGAAACCCAATTTCCAAATACGTGACATTTGCGGTTTTATTTGTAAACCTATATATGGCGACATAGTGGTATGGGGCATTCATGCCGCCTATGATTGATACTTATGATTTGAAGTTGTTTTATACTCTATGCACTTATAATAGTATCAAATGATTTGTTTTAAACGTATCAAGCATTCTTTGGCTGTTATAAGGGAAAACCCTATCCTCGACTGCGTTGCATTGTGTGATGGGACCTGGGTCTTATAACAGCTTCATTTTTCTTTATTTAGCATTGCGTTGTTTGTCTTATGCACTGGTATTCTTGGGAGGAAACCCGTTCCGTGTTATACGGCGTGGTCCCTTGTTTTACCTAGCTTTGAAAATAAAGATTTATAACTGCTTTAGTTCTCACACCAGTCACATGACTGACCTGGAGTTTATTGTTTTGACCTAAACTCTGGGTGCCCTTATTTTGACACGGGCAGCTAGTAGTTTTGGTTTTGCAGATTTATATTCACAGGATCCTGGTTTACGACTGGAACGATATCCGGGAAGCTTTGTATCCGTATATCTCATTCTAGTTGTGTATTGTATTATTTTCCGCTGCTATGTATTTAAATGTAATTTAAATCTCTGATATTTCTGTGTAATATTCTTTTATACTCTGTATATTCTTGTAATCTGATGCATTGTTGTTATATACAATGAAATGTTCTTCTATATGCGTTCTGTTGTGGTTTGTTCTCGAACTATCCGACGCTTTCCTTTACGGGGAAGTTACGGGTCTTCACAAAAAGATTATATTTTTATTATCTATATAATATGAAAATTATATTTTCTACCTCCCTATAATATAAAAATTATATTTTTAACCTTCCTGAATAATAAAATTTATATTTTTACTAAGCAAAGATCATATTTTTGATTTCATACCTAAACATGACCATTTTACGTTCATGAATAAACAACAATTAAAAATCATATTTTTATGTTTTTATTCAAGGATATATATAAAAAAACAGATTTTTATATTAATGAAACGAAATAAAATCAAGGAAAACTCACTGTACTTTAACGGAGGAGAGGGCTGGGCGGTTTACTGTTGAACGGAGAAGGGGAGGAGGCCTTGCGCGTCGACACTCAGGCGAAGGAGGGAGGTCTGAAGCGGTGGTCGGTTCCAGGGCGTAGGAGGCTTCGGTTTCGTGGCAGGAACTGGCGGAGGCGGCTTCAGGTGGCTCCGGCGCTGAGGGGTGGTGGTCGCGGTCCTCGAAATGGGGGTTTAGGGTTTTGCTGGTTGGGGTTTTGGGGCTGCGGCTAGAGGGGGAAACGAAGGGGAGGAGGAACGTGCCCGATGAAGGGGGCGGCGGCACTCAAGGAGGGGGAGCGGCGGTTGCTCCGCCCCGTCCTTCTTAAGTTTTTTTTTAAAACTGAATCGAAATGAACCGGGGGGGGGCCTGAGAGATAAAGGGAGAGAGTTTTATATTTTTTTTTTAAATTTATTTAATTTCTAAAAGTTGACTTTTTCATACGACCTCTAAACGAGGCCTACCGCCTGTCGTCCATAGCGTTTTACCCCCATTCCGAACACAATGGGATATGTATCGTAGGCTGATTCGATCGTTACAATCAGTTTCCGTCAAAATCAACATATAACTCTATATATTGAATTTGAACGCGCATTTCAATTTACCGGGGTCACGTACTAACTCGAAAAATTCCCAAAAAATATTTTCTAGCTTCGTATTAACGATACGGTCCTAATAAAACTAGTTTCGTCGAATTCTGAGAACGTTGGAAAAATCGCCATTTTCCAGTCGATTAAAATCAACTGAAACTGGTCAAACGCGTTTTCCTTTTCCACGCTCACATATTGATTTAAAAAATTATGAAATTTGGAATCTAGCAATAATTTGAAATCAAAGATCCAACAAAAGTGGTTTTGTCGAAATCCGAGGTCGTTTGCAAAATTCCCATTTTTAAGGGCCTGAATTCCGTAGCAACTATTCAGAATTTTCAACTGGACATATCTTTTGATTCCCGCTATGAAATTTTGACTTTTTGGATTCGTTGGAAAGATATTATCAATTAGATCCTAATGTTTTTGGTTTCACTAAAATCCGGATTGTTTTGCACACGGTGTGTTCAATTGAAGTTTGAAATCGAATTATCGAACTACCGTGCCATTTTTAATTCTATTTATAATTATATATAAATATTTATATTCTAACGACGACGTATATAATATATACGTTCGAATTATATTCAAAATAATTTTTTTGTTGATATTATTTAAAATAATTCATTTTAAATATTCAAAATCCATTAAAATTGCCAAAATAATAATTTTAAACTGGCCCAGATTTTCTGGGTTATTACAAATAATTTATATAAAATCATAACTTGTTTTATAATATTAGATTCGAGCAAGGCAAAGTGTACTGGAACAGGAGCGACAAATATTAAACCTGGTTTGGGCTAGACTGGAGCTTGTTGGTATTTTTGATTAAATTAAACACTCGTTTAATTTAATCAGGAACCAATGGTTATTTCGACAAATAAAATCGAGGTGAGTAAATCTCACTCATAGTTTTATATTTAAATTAATTTTTATCGTTAAAAATAAATTTGTTGTTTGTTTGGGTGCATGAATGAATTGTTGAATTATTGTGGTGATTGGATTGATGCTCGCAGTATCATTAGCGGATGACCCCACGCCCACGTATATAAGTGGATCCACTTTTATACCGCGATATCCTGCATTGAAGCAAGATTGGTATTATTTTTGTTGACTAACATCTGTGGATGCAGGGAAAACAGGTTGGAGGAATCCGACTGGATTCCTCAAAATATATTATCTGTTTGTTTGTTAGTTATTTGCTTGATTTCATATATATTAATATATGACGTGTTGAAAATCAAATGATTGAAATTTGGGTAATTTGATTGTTTTAAATATCACTGGGCCAAGTGTTAATTTATTAAAATATAATGAGAAGAAAATTTGAGGTTTAAAAAGGAAATTCTATTTTTTTTCAAATAGAATTTGAAATTCAAGTAGAATTTAAAAATGTAGAATTTAAAAATGGAACTTCGAAATAGAATTTCAAAATAGGATTTTGAAATGAAATTTCAGAATAGAACTTGGAATAGAATTTTTAAGTGGAAACTCAAATAGAATTTAAATATTAGAAAGGAGTTGGAATATTTGAAATTTAAAAGCAAATTCAAATAGAATTTGAAATGGAATTTTTTGAAATATACTTCAAATAAAATTTGAGTATAACATTAGAATGTCGAATTTGAATAAAGAAATTTCAAAATAGAAATTGAATATAGAGATTCAAATAGAGTTTGAATAAAGGAAATTCAAAAGGGGATTTAAATAATAGAATTTGAATAATTGAAGTCAAATGGGATTTGAATAGTAGAATAAGAAAAGGAGTTTAAATATTTGAATTTTAAAATAGAAAAGAAAAGGAGTTTGAATATTAGAAATTCAAATAGAAGTTCAAATAGAATTTGAATATGCGAAATTAGAATGAAATATAGAACTTGAATTCAAAGGAATAAAAAAATAGAGTTTGAATCCATAGGAATTCGAATAAAAAAAATTCAAATAGAGATTTGAATATGAAAATTCAAATGGAGTTTGAAATGGAAAATTGAAAATTCAAATAGAGATTTGGATTAAAAATTCAAATGGAATTCAAATATGGAATTTGAATATAGAGATTCAAATGAAATTGAACATTTAAATTCAAGTATGAATTTCAAATACAGAAATTCAAAAAGAGATTTGAGTAGAGGAATTAAAGTAGAATTTAAATAAAAAAATTTCAAATTGAATTTGAGAATTGGAATTTGAATATATAATTCAAATATAGTTGAATTGGAATTTTAATATAGAATTCAAATAGAGTTGAGTCGAATTTTAATATAGGATTCAAAGGGAGTTGAATTCATTTTTACGAAGTTTTAAAAGTTTATATATATATATATATATTTATTTATTTAAAACAAACTCACTGTAGCGCTGCAGTTCGTAAATTGTCCTTTCGAACTTCAATTGAGTATAAATAATTCAATTGAAGTCGGAATTCTTTGAAACAAGAAACGTAAGGACCGATTTGATAATAGTTTTCTAATGGAGGAGAAAAATCTGAATTTCGTCGTATAGATTTTGAATTATTTCAAAATCAAAATTTCAGAAAAAACAGCGCCATAACCATTATAAAACCATAACGGGTTATTTAAATAAATTAAAGGATTTTAAGCAAAATAAAATCCAAATTTCCATTTAGAAAAATTCAGATTTTAGTTAGAAAATATATTGTAACACAAGTGGAGTAATGAATTGATTTTTGAAGCAGAAAATCAGATTTTGATTATTGAATAGAATTAACTGGTTTGAATAGAAATTAGTTAATCAGATTTTAAACTGATATTGTGCTTTGAATAAGTAAATTCGATTTGAAAATTTATATTCGAAATTGAAAAGAAAACTAGAATTGAAATTGAAACTGAATTTAGTTATGAGCAAGTTCTTTTGTTTGAACATGTTATGTTCAACAAAGAAATGGAATAGGAAAAATAGCTAATTAAAGAGCGAAACTGAAATCAAACAATTGGATTGTGTTGAATTGAATTGAAAACAGGTGAACATGTGTTAGACAGGTATTGGATGAAGTACATGAAGGTTTAATTTATGTGCCCGACAAAAAGGTACATGTTTAAATTCATATATGAAATTTTATGCGCCGTATCGCCAAGTCGCTTGGCTTTTCCTTTTTCTTTTGGATCGGTAAGGGTCATTGGAGGCTATTTGAAATATCCCGAAGCTCTCGGTGCAGGGGAGGTTATGGCGAATTTTTCCAGGAATTTAAGGAATTAGAATATTTTTAAGAAATTTGATAGTCGGAAATCAATATATCAATATAGATTGAATTCAATAAGGAAACGAATTCTAAGATAGAATATTATAAACAAAAGGGGAAATCTATTAATTAGAAATAGAAAGAGAACTTTATGCATGTTTAAAATTGAATAATTGGGTTTTTATAGTGTGTTTATTCGAGGTTAGTGGTTTTGCCGTTTTGAAGTTGAGGATGTTTTCAGTTAAGGTCTGAGAGTTAATTTTACCCCAACTTGATTGATTTCATTTTTAATGGATAAATAGCAAGATCCAGTCTCGAAGAGAAGTGTTTGAAAAAGAGTTAGTTGAATAAAATATTTTGGGTTGTTGTAACGATGTTTTACACAAAATTCGTTTTAAACCCAAGTGATGGAATTTTGGAAATATAACAGTAAATATTTCCTGAGTATAATTAAAATAGTCGGGATAGAGATAAGTGATTGTAATTGTTTTCAATTGCAAATAGGGATATTTTCTAATATATAGAAAATAAAGGAATTTGATATTTGGAAACGTTTTCCAAATGGCATAAGAAACCAAGATGATTATTGGAAATATATGGCTAACAAATATTGATAGGGAAGTGGAGAAGATATTTAATTAATGAAATATTAATTAAAGAGCCCAGTGATTTTGATTGATATGTTGTATGAACACTTGTTTTTATTCGATAGTTAAATCACAGACTATCGAAGTTTTTACCATCGTTGTCAATATGGAGAGACCGGTTGGATTATTATCAGTGAACCACTCTGTATTGGCAGTAGCGTTGCGAATCAGATTATATCAAGAAAATTGAAGATGGAGTGAAGTACAAGGGCTTTTTCTATTAATAGAAATTGTGCCTTCGGTTTCGTTCAGTCCCAGAATGAACGTAAATGGACGAATGTCTGACAAAGTATTTCCAAAAAACTAATGAGTTGGTCTATGTGAATATATATGGTTGCAACGGATTTATTCCCTTAGCATAATATCCAGAATATTTGTGCAAATCAATTAGTGATTAACGGATCTGATGATGTGGCATTCAAAGTGATTGTGCTATCAGAAAATGATAAGTAATCGTAGCCTCAGGCCTCAACAACCGGGAAATGACAAAAATCGGGCAGGCAGCATGGCTATGTGGGTCGCTCCCATTAGGATGTATAATCACCTATCTAGAGGTTCATTTAATTTCTTATTCTATTAGATGTTGTCCCAGTCGGGAGACGGTTGTTGATCCCAACCGTTGGTGATATACATTCAATACACTCAAGCGAAATGAGTGGTCGGTCATGTGTGGGCCGGGTTATAAGATGTTCTTGTTGAACCCAGTGTATTCCTCTCTAGAGATACACTAGCGGAAAGTGGTTCCATACCTTGTCATGTTGGAAATCCAATCTCTAATAAGCGCCATGCGGTTTTTGATTTTATACTATGTATGTGGAGCGTGAGATGCAAGCGTTATGCTATTTGGTTATTTACTTGATGTAGACATTATTATAATATCACTAGATTTTTGTATCAAAGTGTTTTGGGTTATAGTAAGGTAAAAACCGTCCATGTTTATGTGTGGGCTGGTCTTACTACTATCTTTTCTTTTGAAAGGATTTTTAAAGTTAAACAAGTGGTTGGAGTTTACTCACACCAGTCCCATGACTGACCCAGAGTTTATTTTGTTTGTTTTCACTAAACTCTTGGGTGCCCAAATTTGTACGAGCACTCAAGTAGTCGGGATTTTTCAGATTCATTTGGAGGAGCTGGAAGCAGGAGGCTTCACCAGTTAGCTATAGACTATCATATATTCCGCTGTGAACCATGTTTGAAACTGGAAACAGGTGTTTATGACTGTTCTAGGAATAACTGTTGTGCTCTGATGATGGTATGTATATAAAGTTACTGATTTGTATTTCAAAAGTTATGTTATATAACATATTTTATTCGTTCCGCTGTGAGACTCGTCTTCTTTGTTTTCTTCTATTCTAATATTTCTTTCTTACTATTTCTCATCCTCTAACTTCTTTCTAATAATGATTCGTATTTCTGTGCAATCGGGTTGGACATGTAGTGTTATTAGTCAACTCAAATAGTACGGATTTGCAGGATGTTACAGTGGTATCAGATCTTAGGTTGAGCGAATACCTAGGCTTGTGTGGCATGTGCTCATTAGAGATAGGGCCAGTTGTACCCTAGAATGAATTGAGTGTATATATGAGAGAGCGTATTTGTAATGGATATAAAAAAATTGTTTTATATTGTGTTTGCTTGTTTATTGAGTGGTTTATGAATTCTGATCGAATCGTGGGATGCCACGACGTCGATAGGAGTTTCTAAACACTTGAACAGAAAAATTGACATAATATTGTTTTAAAGTGGGTAAATGAATTTTTTTTTACCCAAAAGGATATTTTTATATAAAAGATAAATAATTTTCTAGAATTATTCATATAAGGATGAGTTGGTTGCTATTATTATCATCAGGATGTGATTATAAGAATTTAAATGGTTATGGATAACCAAATAAAATTTGTGTATACAAGTGAGATGTAATTGATTTAGATTCAAACCAGAATTTGAAATTTAAATCCTGGGAAGTTTGAAAATATTTTCTAAAGTATATTAAAATAATATAGCTTTGGTTTGAAGGGATTTGAATAAAAATCACTTTGAATGGACTTTGAAATTGATAAAGCACTGAACTCACTTCAGTGGCTGAAAAATAATTCTGATGATGACTACAGCATCGTCAGTGTCCATTTTCGAATTTCTAAGTGATGGATTGCTATCTTAGAAAAGTTTTTGATGAAATTTGTTGAAAGAAAACAAATTTTTTAGGAAAGTTCAAATTTGAGATGAAAACAAATATATGTATATATATTTATATGATTTGAAAAGAATTTGAAATAAAGACCAGGCATTTGAATTCTGGAATCTAAACTTAACTTAAGCAAGTTAAATAATACAAAATAATGGAAACCAGTTAAATAAACTAAAATTAAATATTCCCATGAGGACTTAAAATTGTATGGAACTTGAATTATAGAATTTGAAATACTGAGTTATAAAAAAATTGGCTTTTGAAAAAGTTAACGTGTCTGTAGCATTTCTTCTGCCTTAGTAATTTCGGGGACGAAATTCTTTTAAGGGGGAAGGAATGTAACATCCCGGATTTTTGATCGTTGAATATTGAATATTTATATTATTTTAAATATTGATTCGAATATAAATGGATTTTTATTATGGAATTTATCGGGTTAATAATCGGTATACGATTCAATAGCGAGTATAACGATAATACTTGAATTCAAATTTAAAACTAAATAAAAAAAGTTCAGTTGATTTATATAAATTCTGTTTGGATTAGAAGGATAATAATAATTTATTTTCATTGAATTCTATTTTCTGAAATTGTTTTATTTATTAAATCAAAATTTATTTAAATCGTTAATTTAAATTGTTTTCTGCTTTATACAGTTGAATTAAAATTCCAGAATCAATCCCGTGGAGTTCAAAATTACGTTATAATTCGAGAACATCGGTCGTTAGGTTAGAGTCGCGGTTTAGAATTTCGGGTCTAAGGACTCCGAGATATTTGGTTGTTAAAATTAGATCACTTCAAACTCACATCGAATTAATTTAAAATTTTTAGAGCCGACCTATATTTTTTTTTTCCACAAGCCTACCATCTAGCTTCAAACTCTTCTTTCATTTCGCAGACAATATTGTCTCCCACGCTCAACATCGCAGACTTATTTTGCATCGAGCTGACAAATTTGTTTCTCCTTAGTTTTTAAGTAATAAGAGAATTTAATGGCGTTGTAAGAGATGTCTCCATTTGGGCCTATATAATGAACTGATAGCCATACATTTTCAACCAGTAAATCCATCCAAAGATATCAATTCGTGTTCGTCTTCTCCCTTTCTATATTGTTTTCCCAATCATCGCGAAATCGAAAAAAAAAACTAATCGAAATCAGAATCCGCAGTATGAAATCTCGGGGTCTTCTGAAGCTCGACACCCAGTTGAGGACGCTCGCGAGGTCAGGCGCGATCTTGATTTTCTGGAACATCACTGTCGTGAGTTGTTCGAAGACTATTGTGAGGACTTCGACATGCGAGATGGGTGCGATTATTTTAATTTGGGAAGGAGTTCGATTGGGATTTGGGGAGAGGAGTATTAAGGGGAGTTCGGTCTTTGTCTTGGTACGGGAATGAAGAAGCTGGGGTGATGAGGAGCGAGATCTCCTATATTTGTGGGGTTCGCACTATGTAAAATGTTGGAGTCTGGTGACGGCTTTTGTTAGTGCATGTAAGAAGGCATGGCAATGGGATTAGAGAAGATGTCCGGACTGGGATATTCAGCAGTAAGGCGAGGCAATAGTATTGGTTAGTGAGGAGAAGTGCAGGCTAATGGATGTATTGTAGACAGTTTGTGGTTGATGAACTAAAGGCATTTGATGAAATGTCAGAATGGAACAGAGGTGTTTTCGGACTGATTTCAGTGAAGGGGATCAACGATTTATGAGGATAAGTTCGTGAATTAATCGAGTGGTGCATTGGTAGTAAGGTATATTTTATTTATTTTTGAAACTTAAATTGTATATAGAAAATTAGTTATATAATTAGTAGTTAATTAAATCAATTTGAATAAACTTGTAGACTTAGCTAGTAAAGTAATTAAATTGTAAACAAACCATTTAATATGAGATTAAGGAGAGTTTGACTTTTTAATTTCATCACTTAAAATCATGGATTGAATGTATGGTAATTAATAAGGTCATTAGTTGATTAATTAATTAAATTGACTCGTTCAATAATTTATATAAAATCATAACTTGTTTTATAATATTAGATTCGAGCAAGGCAAAGTGTACTGGAATAGCAGCGACAAATATTAAACCTGGTTTTGGCTAGACTAGAGCTTGTTGGTATTTTTGATTAAATTAAACACTCGTTTAATTTAATCAGGAACCAATGGTTATTTTGACAAATAAAATCGAGGTGAGTAAATCTCACTCATAGTTTTATATTTAAATTCATTTTTATCGTTAAAAATAAATTTGTTGTTTGTTTGGGTGCATGAATGAATTGTTGAATTATTGTGGTGAATGGATTGATTCCCGCAGTATCATTAGCGGATGACCCCACGCCCACGTATATAAGTGGATCCCCTTTTATACCGCGATATCCTTCCTTGAAGCAGGATTGGTATTATTTTTGTTGACTAACATCTGTGGATGCAGGAAAACAGGTTGGAGGAATCCGACTGGATTCCTCAAAATATGTTATCTGTTTGTTTGTTTGTTGTTTGCTTGATTTCATATATATTAATATATGACGTGTTAAAAATCAAATGATGGAAATTTGGGTGATTTGAATGTTTTAAATATCACTGGGCCAAGTGTTAATTTATTAAAATATCATGAGAAGAAAATTTGAGGTTTAAAAAGGAAATTCTATTTTTTCTCAAATAGAATTTGAAATTCAAGTAGAATTTAAAAATGGAACTTTGAAATAGAATTTCAAAATAGGATTTTGAAATGAAATTTCAAAATATAACTTGGAATAGAATTTTTAAGTGGAAACTCAAATAGAATTTAAATATTAGAAAGGAGTTGGAATATTTGAAATTTAAAGGCAAATTCAAATAGGATTTGAAATGGAATTTTTAAATATATACTTCAAATAAAATTTGAGTATAACATTTGAATGTAGAATTTGAATAAAGAAATTTCAAAATAGAAATTGAATATAGAGATTCAAATAGAGTTTGAATAAAGGAAATTCAAAAGGGGATTTAAATAATAGAATTTGAATAATTGAAGTCAAATGGGATTTGAATAGTAGAATTAAAAAAGGAGTTTAAATATTTGAATTTTAAAATAGAAAAGAAAAGGAGTTTGAATATTAGAAATTCAAATAGAAGTCCAAATAGAATTTGAATATGCGAAATTAGAATGAAATATAGAATTTGAATTCAAAGGAATAAAAAAATAGAGTTTGAATCCATAGGAATTCGAATAAAAAAAATTCAAATAGAGATTTGAATATGAAAATTCAAATGGAGTTTGAAACGGAAAATTGAAAATTCAAATAGGGATTTGGATAGAGAATTCAAATGGAATTCAAATATGGAATTTGAATATAGAGATTCAAATGAAATTGAATATTTAAATTCAAGTATGAATTTCAAATACAGAAATTCAAAAAGAGATTTGAGTATAGGAATCAAAGTAGAATTTAAATAAAGAAATTTCAAATGGAATTTGAGAATTGGAATTTGAATATATAATTCAAATATAGTTGAATTGGAATTTTAATATAGAATTCTAATAGAGTTGAGTGAAATTTTAATATAGGATTCAAAGGGAGTTGAATTCATTTTTACGAAGTTTTAAAAGTTTATATATATATATATATATATAACTAAAACAAACTCGCCGCAGCGTGCAGTTCGTAAATTGTCGTTCCGAACTTCAATTGAGTATACAGAATCCAATTGAAGTCGGAATTCTTTGAAACAAGAAACGTTAGGACCGATTTGATAATAGTTTTCTAATGGAGGAGAAAAATCTGAATTTCGTCGTAAAGATTTTGAGTTATGTCAAAATCAAAATTTCAAAAAAAAAAAACAGCGCCAGAACCATTATAAAACCATAACGGGTTATTTAAATAAATTAAAGGATTTTAAGCAAAATAAAATCCAAATTTCCATTTAGAAAAATTCAGATTTTAGTTAGAAAATATATTGGAACTCGAGTGGAGTAATGAATTGATTTTTGAAGCAGAAAATTAGATTTTTTTTTTTTGGTAAAGCGAGAAAATCAGATTTTGATTATTGAATAGAATTAACTGATTTGAATAGAAATTAGTTAATCAGATTCTAAACTGATATTGGGCTTTGAGTAAGTAAATTCGATATGAAAATTTATATTCAAAATCGAAAAGAAAACTAGAATTGAAATTGAAACTGAATTTAGTTATGAGCAAGTTCTTTTGTTTGAACATGTTATGTTCAACAAAGAAATGGAATAGGCAAAATAGCTAATTAAAGAGCGAAACTGAATTCAAACAATTGGATTGAGTTGAATTGAATTGAAAACAGGTGAACATGTGTTAGACATGTATGGGATGAAGTACATGAAGGTTTAATTTATGTGCCCGACAAAAAGGTACATGTTTAAATTCATATATGAGATTTTATGCGCCGTATCGGCAAGCCGCTTGGCTTTTCCTTTTTCTTTTGGATCTGTAAGGGCCATGGGAGGCTATTTGAAATATCCCGAAGCTCCCGGTGTAGGGGAGGTTATGGCGAATTTTTCCGGGAATTTAGGGAGTTAGAATATTTTTAAGAAATTTGATAGTCAGAAATCAATTTATCAGTATATATTGAATTCAATAAGGAAACGAATTCTAAGATAGAATATTATAAAAAAAAGGGAAATCTATTAATTAGAAATAGAAAGAGAACTTTATGCATATTTAAAAATGAATAATTGGGTTTTATAGTGTGTTTATTCGAGATTAGTGGTTTTGCCGTTTTGAAGTTAAGGATGTTTTCAGTTAAGGTCTGAGAGGTAATTTTACCCCAACTTGATTGATTTCATTTTTAATGGATAAATAGCAAGATCCAGTCTCGAAGAGAAGTGTTTGAAAAAGAGTTAGTCTAATAAAATATTTTGGGTTGTTGTAACGATGTTTTACACAACATTCGTTTTAAACCCAAGTGATGGAATTTTGGAAATATAACTGTAAATATTTCCTGAGTATAATTAAAATAGCCGGGATTGAGATAAGTGATTGAAATTGTTTTCAATTGCAAATAGGGATATTTTCTAATATATAGAAAATAAAGGAAGTTGATATTTGGAAACGTTTTCCAAATGGCATAAGAAACCAAGATGATTATCGAAAATATTTGGCTAACAAATATTGATAAGAAAATGGAGAAGATATTTAATTAATGAAATATTAATTAAAGAGCCCAGTGATTTGATTGATATGTTGTATGAACACTTGTTTTTATTCGATAGTTAAATCATAGACTATCGAAGTCTTTACCATCGTTGTCAATATGGAGAGACCGGTTGGATTATTATCAGTGAACCACTCTGTATTGGTAGTAGCGTTGCGAATTAGATTATATCAAGAAAATTGAAGACGGAGTGAAGTACAAGGGCTTTTTCTATTAATAGAAATTGTGCCTTTGGTTTTGTTCAGTCCCAGAACGAAAGTAAATGGACGAATGTCTGACAAAGTATTTCTGTGAAAACCCGTAACTTCCCAGTAAAGGAAAGCGTCGGATAGTTCGAGAACAAGCCACAACAAAACGCAGACAGAAGAACATTTCATTGTATATTACAACAACGCATCAGATTACAAGAATATACAGAGTATAAACAAATAAATATTACACAGAAGTATCAGAGATTACAATAAATTACATAGCAGCGGAAAATAATACAATACACAACTAGAAGAGATATACGGATACAAAGCTTTCCGGATATAGTTCCAGCTGTAAACCAGGATCCTGCGAATATAAATATGCAAAACCAAAACTACTAGCTGCCCGTGTCAAAATAAGAGCACCCAGAGTTTAGGTTAAAACAATAAACTCCAGGTCAGTCATGTGACTGGTGTGAGAACTAAAACAGTTATTAATCTTTATTTTTAAAGTTAGGTAAATCAAGGGACCATGCTGTATAACACGGAACGGGTTTCCTCCCAAGAACACCAGTGCATATAAGTAAACAGCGCAATGCTTTTCTAAAAATGAAGCTATTATAAGACCCAGGTCCCATCACACAATGCACGCAGCCGAGGATAGGGTTTTCCCTTATAATAGCCAAACATGCTTAGTACATTTAAAACAAATCATTTGATACTACTATAAGTGCATAGTGTATAAAACAACTTCAAATCATAAGTATCAATCATAGGCGGCATGAATGCCCCATAACACTATGTTGCCATATATAAGTTTACAATCAAAACCGCAAGACGTCGTATTGGAAGTTGGGTTATCATTTATGGTATGAAACGAGGCTAGGGGCGAGATCCTCAACCGATTCGAGACAATCTAGCCCATGTCTCAGGACCCAGACTCAGGTGGGCCTTGGATCGTCAGGGCCGGTCCACCGATGTGGATTATTATGCCTGAACACTACGTTTCTCCTCCCTTTGGGGCGTAAGCCTGGCCCGTCAGCCGACCAGAAGCATCGGCCGAAACCGATATCACGAGGCGCCTCGCTTTTCAGCAAGTAATAATAAGCAACATCCACATGAGTCAAACTCGTCAGCCAGTTCAAGCACTGACGCCACTCCTAACTAGAAAGAAACGCATGTCCTCCCTGATGTCCGTCTCCCGTTTTTGATTCATACCGGGTGTGATACTCGCGAATCAACATTACACAAAGCTACGCCACAAAGGCCGTGCTTCGATCATCACCACAAGACTTTGCTTTTCAACAGAAGCCTTGATCATTTGCATCTTAGCATGCCACACAGGCAATTTCACTCCATGCGATTGATATCCATCAATATATAACCCCTGAGCTCGTACGTCTCAGAGAAGAGCGTTAAGCAAGAGAATAAATTCTCTGCCGCCAATCAGATATATATTTAATAGAGATCAATCACACGGACTAAAATCCAATGTCAGACACACAGTCCATTTATAAGTCCGTTCTGGGTCTGAACGAAACCGGAGGCACCTAGTACCCCGCATATCCATCGATCTCCAAGTACGTCTGGACGATCACTAACTGTTTCCATCTTCTTGGGTGTACAGCCCAATCAAGATCATCAGTAATTACCCAAACGACGTGAAGACCTCCGGTCTTCGACCATCGTCTTCATCTTCGACTTATCGTCGTATCAGTTATTCAGAATGGGATAAACCCGGTCTTTCCGAATAACTCGCGTATATTTTAAATAAGTGTTACACAAACACAACATACGCCTCATTCCAATTCATCAGTCACTAACGGTAAATTAATCAAGAGGATAATTTTCCAAATATTAACCCCGAAGGCCGAAACCAACATCAGATCAATATCCAGAAAACCATTCTACTTAGCTAACCGACAATTAGTTTCTAAATTTCACATTCATAGGGAAAGGTTCCCATTAATTTTATCCAAGATAAATTCTTTAATTTATTCTTTAATCTACTTTTGAATATCAATTCAAATTAGTCGGGATTAACGAAACTTACCGAAGTAACCATTTGTTTTAATTTCCCAATCCCAACCTATTCATCCCATGAAGTAAAACGGGTCTTACTTCATATCTAACACCACGGTGTTATCGGTAAATTCAATTACCATTTCACGTTCAAATCTAATTAAAGATTTAACTATCGTCTGGAGCAAAACTGGTGATACTCCATTCTCGATCATTTCAATCTAATTAAAGATTCATTAAAACTCCACTTAGTTTTAATCTTTAACTGGGTTAAAGAATCGGTGTCATTTAAAACACAGTTCACGATAAACCCAAATTCACATTCCATTCATTATCGGGTTAAAGAACGAGTGTTATTTAAAACACTGTCCACGATAAACCCAAAAATCAATATCGATTCAATTCCAATTAAATATCATTTAATTGGTACACTTCATTAAATCTAAGTAAAAAGATTTAATCTTTTCTCAACTGGGTTCAAGAACAGTGTTAGTGAAGACACCATTCACGACAAACCCAAATCACGTTTGATATTCAATATAAGGCTCTGAATAGAAAATATATCGGCTTATATTCAATATCAAATTCCACGATTAACAAATGTCGTATTGGAAATAACGATATAAATATATATCTTTCAAATTTCCATAACAACATCTGTATAATCACGAATTCCAACATCGAAATATTCCGAAGACAATTTCGATTCAAATCCTCTCCAATGCAATCATTGGATATTCTGGTTATTTTCAAAACCCTTTGTAAATTCAATTTATTTAATTAAAAATAAATAGAATTATAATTCTAGTTCA
The DNA here is from genome assembly GCA_030737875.1 of Allium sativum. Lineage (NCBI taxonomy): Eukaryota > Viridiplantae > Streptophyta > Magnoliopsida > Asparagales > Amaryllidaceae > Allium > Allium sativum. The sequence continues at coordinate 76,590,587 of CM060911.1, forward strand.
AAACTAGTTCATTTCGATAAAAATCTATTTTTATCTTTTTAAATATGGAGTTTTTCATCCCAATTTTTCCCAAATCATTTCTTATGATTTTACTCAAATTATTACTATTTTTAATAATTTTATCAAGGCCCGTACAGTCGATTTCCATCAATGGCCATCGAACTGCACTTACAACGACCTTTTTCAAATTTGATTTGGACGTAACTCCAAATCCAACCGTTAGATTTCAAATTTCTAATATTCGTTAGAAAGCTCTTTTCGATACGAACCCAACGGTTCCGGTTTTAGGAGAATCCGAAGGTCGGATCTCCCGTAATGTTCATTTGAAATAAATGGTCGAAATTCGCAAACTGCCGTGGCGTGGCGCGTTCTATCCAGGCCATTATATTATATATATAATATATATAATATATATTTCGTCGATTTCTATTCAAAACGAATTATATAAATAGTTTTAAAATTGATTTCAAAATCTATTTCAACTTCCATTTCAATTCAAAGCAAAATTGAATTCTTCTTTATAAATTCGTTTTAAAATTCATTTCTATTCAATTTGAATTCATTCCAATTCGCTTTTAATTCAATTTGAATTCGTTTTCAATTCATTTCGAAATCGTTTTCAATTCATTCCATTTCAAAATCGTTTTCAATTCATTTCATTTCGAAATCGTTTTCAATTCATTTCATTTCGAAATCATTTTCATTTCACTTCATTTCGAAATCGTTTTCAATTCATTTCATTTCGAAATCGTTTTCAATTCATTTCATTTCGAAATCGTTAAAATCGATATAAATATCGTTCACGTCAAAATGGCGTCAATCTAATCAACACGGCTTCATAAATTTCTATTTTCAAATATTCTATTTCAAATATTTCTTTTTCGAAATAGTGTTATTATCAAAATATTTCGTTCAACACATGACCAATCTCAATGGATGAGTACTGTCAACACATGAACCTTTATTTTATATTATAAAGATGTAAATTTTATTACTAAAATATTTCGTTCAACACATGACCAATCTCAATGGATGAGTACTATCAACACATGAACCTTTATTTTATATTGATAAAGATGTAAATTTTATTACTAAAATATTTCGTTCAACACATGACCAATCTCAGTGGATGAAACTGTCAACACATGAACCTTTATTTTATATTATAAAGATGTAAATTTTATTACTAAAATATTTCATTCAACACATGACCAATCTCAATCGATGAGTACTGTCAACACATGAACCTTTATTTTATATTGATAAAGACGTAAATTTTATTACTAAAATATTTCGTTCAACACATGACCAATCTCAATGGATGAAACTGTCAACACATGAACCTTTATTTTATATTATTCTTTATTTTTCAAATTGGAATGAGGCCCAATCAATTACCATATAAAGTTAATTATATGGATTCCATATAACACATGTATATAATAGCATTGAAAAATAATCAACCATCAACCAAAGTGTACTACACTGTATAAGCATCAAATATAGATATCTAACGCTTATAACAGCCTGTCAATCGATCGATCGACATAGTTAATCATTTAGGATGAGTGAACTTCAAATTTCATCCTAACACCCGTGTGGGGTTTCAAACAATCAAACACATATTTTATTTGTGCAGTTGGGCGATGTGTAAAATTTATCGTCCCAATCAATGTCTTTCAAATAGGTGTACATAAACAAACCATCCGGTTTGTAAATGAATATTTATTTATTTACATTCACGTTAAAAATTATATTTTTAACGATAAAACATTTTATTCAACCTATGAATATTCTATTCGGTTCATTTATTCAATAAAATGATATTTTTATTTTTCTAACATATTTTAGAAAATTTCGGCGGCATAACGGCACGATACTAGAAACGGGACAAGGCCTAGCCTTATCCCCGGTCTAGTGAAGGCCCACGCCATTCACACATCAATCAAATCAATTCGTTTCACCAAACAATTCAATTCAAACAAAATATTCTAACTAACCACACAACCAAACAATTTAACAAACAAGTCATCCATGGTCTGTGGATGACGGGTGTCGGGTGCTACTAAACACCGTCTGCATCCTAGTATATATATAAATAGAAATGAAATTGAAAGGTGAGAAATTCTCACTGACAGCTATCCAATCATTTGGACTCATCTTTGATAGAAATCTTCACTGTTCTCGTCTCATATCACTTTCTTCGCCCGTAGCCACTACATATATAAAAATCGAATTTTTACTTCGCTATTCAATATATAAAAATCGAATTTTTACTATGTTATTCAATATATAAAAATCACATTTTTACTTCGATGTTCCATATATAAAAATCATATTTTTACTATGTTATTCAATATATAAAAATCACATTTTTACTTCGATGTTCTATATATAAAAATCATATTTTTACTATGTTATTCAATATATAAAAATCACATTTTTACTTCGATGTTCTATATATAAAAATCATATTTTTACTTCGATGTTCTATATATAAAAATCATATTTTTATACTGCTATTATATAGATAAAAATTCTATATTTACACCGCTAAAAATCGCATCTTTTCTATTTTAAAATTATAATCTTTTCTATAACAACATTATCTTTTCACCTCTAATAATCATATGAATATTTTTCTAAGCAAAATTCTTTTATTTTTCAAAGCAAAATTCTTTTATTTTTCAACCATGGTCTTTTTATTTTTAAAACAATGCACTTTTCATATTTTTAAAACATATGCTATTTTTCTATACAAAAACAATGCTATTTTCCTATACAAAAACAATGCTATTTTCCTAAAAAAAATCAATGGAAATTTTATATTTATAAAATAATGCAAATTTTATATTTATAAAATAATGCAAATTTTATATGTAAAATGTGACGACAAGGAATTTCGCTCGGTCCGAACCAGTCACTAAACCGATTCAGGCCGTTCGAAACGCCCTATCGTTTAAGAACAGGACAAAGTAGAACGGAAACAGAAGAACATTTCATTGTATATTACAACAATGCATCAGATTACAAGAATATACAGAGTATAAATGAATATTACACAGAAATATCAGAGATTTTAAATTACATTTAAATACATAGCAGCGGAAAATAATACAACACACAACTAGAAGGGATATACGGATACAAAGCTTTCCGGATATCGTTCCAGCTGTAAACTAGGATCCTGTGAATATAAATCTGCAAAACCAAAACTACTAGCTGCCCGTGTCAAAATAGGGGCACCCAGAGTTTAGGTTAAAACAATAAACTCCAGGTCAGTCATGTGACTGGTGTGAGAACTAAAACAGTTATTAATCTTTATTTTAAAGTTAGGTAAATCAAGGGACCACGCCGCATAACACGGAACGGGTTTCCTCCCAAGAACACCAGTGCATAAAACAACAGCGCAATGCTAAATAAAGAAAAATGAAGCTATTATAAGACCCAGGTCCCATCACACAATGCAACGCAAGCCGGAGGATAGGGTTTTCCCTTATAATAGCCAAACATGCTTGGTACGTTTAAATCAAATCATTTAATACTATAATAGGTGTATAGTGTCAAAACAGTTCAATCATAAATATAAATCATAAATGGCATGGGTACCATATATCATGTCAACATACTAATTCTACAATTAAAACCGCAATACACGTATTGGAAATTGGATTTCCATCATGGTGGCTCCTGATTCGAAAGATCGATCGTGGAATGCAATTCACCACTGCTTACATCCCCACAAGAGAAAACACCGTCTGCATCCGCACATTTGGGACCAGAGTACCACCGCGACTTACGTCCCAGCGAGAGAAAACACCGCTTACTCTATATATCCCTGAGTACTAGGCTCATCTCGGTCGACCGAATCCACGACACCACTAAGGTGCCCATCCACGAAAAAGCATACTGATCAAACCATCAGTTTGCCACCATACCGGGGTGTGAGGCTCGCGGATCAACGCTATACACAAAGCCATGCTATATCAGCTGCGCTTTGATCTTCAACCACCAAACTTTGCTTTTCAACAAAAGTCTGGATCACTGCATCTCAGCATGCCACACTATCAATCCATATCGTACCACTGATTTCTGCCAATATATAACCTCTGAGCTCATATGTCTCAGAGAAGGGCGTTAAGCAAGAGAATAAATTCTCCGCCGCCAAACAGATATATATTTAGCAGAGATCAACAAATACAATATAAAGGAATACAATGTCAGACACACCATCCATTTACAAGTCCGTTCTGGGTCTGAACGAAACCGGAGGCACTTTCCTCGCATATCCATCCATCTCCAAGTACGTCTGGACGACCACCAACTATTTCCATCCTCTTGGGTGTACAGCCCAATCAGGATCGTCAGTAATTATCCGAACGATGTGAAGACTTCCGGTCTTTAACCACCGTCTTCATCTTCGACATATCGTCGAATTGGTTATTCAGAATGGGTATAAACCCGGCCTTCCCGAACAACCCGCGTATATTAAAAACGAATGTTACACAAACACAGCATACGCCTCATTTCAATTCATTAGTCACTAACCGCAAATTAGCAAGAGAACAATTCCCCAAACATTAACCCCGAAGGCCGAAACCAACATCAGATCAATACCTAGGAAATCATTCTTCTTAGCCAACCTACAGCTAGTTTCTAAATTCCACATTCTTAGGGAAAGGTTCCCATTAATTTTATCCAAGATAAATTCTTTAAAATTTATCCTGAAATCTTCCTTTGGATGTCGTTTAAAACCAAATTATGGTTTTTCCAACTAGTCGAGATTAGCGAATCACAACGAAGTAATTATTTAATTTATTTCCCAATCCCAACCTATTCATCCCATGAAGCAAAACTGGTAATACTCCATATCTAACACCACAGTGTTATCGGTAAAATTAATTACCATTTCACGTTCAAATCTAATTAAAGATTTAACTATCGCCTGGAGCAAAACTGGTGGTAATCCATTTTCGATCTTTTCAATCTAATTAAAGATTCATTAAAACTCCACTTAGTTTTAATCTTTAACTGGGTTAAAGAATCAGTGTCATTTAAAAACACAGTTCACGATAAACCCAAAATCACATTCATTAATTATCGGGTTAAAGAACGAGTGTTGTTTAAAACACTGTTCACGATAAACCCAAAAATCAATATCAATTCAATCCCAATTAAATATTATTTAATTGGTACACTTCATGAAATCTAAATAAAAAGATTTAATCTTTTCTCAACTGGGTTCAAGAACAGTGTTAGTGAAGACACCATTCACGACAAACCCAAATCACATTTGATATTCAATATAAGGCTCTGAATAGAAAATATATCGGCTTATATTCAATATCAAATTCTACGATTAACAAATGTCGTATTGGAAATAACGATATAAATATATATCTTTCAAATTTCCATAACAACATCTGTATAATCACGAATTCCAACATCGAAATATTCCGAAGACAATTTCGATTCAAATCCACTCCACTGCAATCATTGGGAATTCTGGTTATTTTTAAAACCCTTTTCAAATTCAGTTTATTTATTTAAAAATAAATAGAATTATATTTCTAGTTGAAAACTAGTTCATTTCGATAAAAGTCTATTTTTATCTTTTCAAATACGGAGTTTTCCATCCCAATCTTTTCTAAATCATTTCTTATGATTTTACACAAATTATTACTATTTTTAAAAAATTTATCAAGGTCCGTACAGTCGATTTCCATCAATGGCCATCGAACTGCACTTACAGCGACCTTTTTCAAATTTGATTTGCACGTAACTCCCAATCCAACCGTTAGATTTCAAATTTCTAATATTCGTTAGAAAGCTCTTTTCAATACGAACCCAACGGTTCCTGTTTTAGGAGAATCGGACGGTCGGATCTCCCGTAATGTCCGTTTGAAATAAATGGTCGAAATTTACGAACTGCCGCGGCGCGGCGCGTTCTATTCAGGCCATTATATTATATATATAATATATATATAATATATATATAATATATATTTCGTCGATTTCTATTTAAAACGAATTATATAAATAGTTTTAAATTTGTTTCAAAAGCAATTTCAACTTCCTTTTCAATTCAAATCAAAATTGAATTCTTCTTTATAAATTCGTTTTAAAATTCATTTCCATTCAATTCAAATTTCAATTCAATTTGAATTCATTTCAATTCGCTTTCAATTCAATTTGAAATCGTTTTCAATTCAATTCATTTCGAAATCGTTTTCAATTCAATTCATTTCGAAATCGTTTTCAATTCAATTCATTTCGAAATGAATAAAATCGATATAAATATCGTTCACGTCAAAATGGCGTCAATCTAATCAACACGGCTTCATAAATTTCTATTTTCAAATATTCTATTTCAAATATTTCTTTTTCAAAATAGTTGTTATTATCAAAATATTTCGTTCAACACATGACCAATCTCAATGGATGAGTACTGTCAACACATGAACCTTTATTTTATATTGATAAAGATGTAAATTTTATTACTAAAATATTTCATTCAACACATGACCAATCTCAATGGATGAGTACTGTCAACACATGAACCTTTATTTTATATTGATAAAGATGTAAATTTTATTACTAAAATATTTCGTTCAACACATGACCAATATCAATGGATGAGTACTGTCAACACATGAACCTTTATTTTATATTGATAATGATGTAAATTTTATTACTAAAATATTTCGTTCAACACATGACCAATCTCAATGGATGAGTACTGTCAACAAATGAACCTTTATTTTATATTATTCTTTATTTTCTAAATTGGAATGAGGCCCAATCAATTACCATATAAAGTTAATCATATGGATTTTCATACATTACACACATATAATAGCATTGAAAAATAATCAACCTTCAACCAAAGTGCACTACACTGTATAAGCATCAAATATAGATATCTAACGCTTATAACAGCCTGTCAATCAAACGATCGACATATTTAATCAATCAGGATGAGTGAACTTCAAATTTCATCCCAACACCCGTGTGGGGTTTCAAACAATCAAACACAGATTTTATTTGTGCAGTTGGGCGATGTGTAAAATTTATCGTCCCAATCCATATGAGTCAAATGGGTGTACATCAACAAATCGTTTTGATTTGTAAATGAATATGTTATTTTATTCATTTCTAATAAAAATGATATTTTTATTTTTCTAACATATTTTAGAAAATTTCGACGGCATAACGGCGCTATGCTAGAAACGGGATAAGGCCTAGCCTTGTCCCCGGTCTAATAATGGCCACCGCCATACCCATATCAATCAAATCACTTTCGTTATGCAAACCACAAAATTTGGAGTAAGAGTCTAACCTAGCCTTACTCCTTCGCCTTATAACGGCACACGTCTAATCCTAACCAATTTATCGATTCGATTTTTCACAACACAAACCACATTCAAACCAATATCGCAATCAATCACCAAACAGTCAAACAAATAAGTCCATGGTCTGTGGACGATTGTGTCGGGTGCTACTAAGCACCGTTTGCATCCTAGTATATATATATTACTAGAAAAAGAAATTGAAAGGTGAGAAATTCTCACCGATAGCTATCCAATCATTTTGACTCTTCTTTGATAGAAATCTTCATCGTTTTCGTATCTTCGTCAGCTTCGTCGCCCATAACCACTACATATGTAAAAATCTAATTTTTACTTCGATGTTCAATATATAAAAATCACATTTTTACTTCGCTATTCAATATATAAAAATCACATTTTTACTTCGCTATTCAATATATAAAAATCACATTTTTACTTTGATGTTCAATATATAAAAATCACATTTTTACTTCGATGTTCAATATATAAAAATCATATTTTTACTTCGATGTTCAATATATAAATATCACATTTTTACTTCGATGTTCAATATATAAAAATCACATTTTTACTTCGATGTTCAATATATAAAAATCACATTTTTACTTCGATGTTCAATATATAAAAATCATATTTTTACTTCGATGTTCAATATATAAAAATCACATTTTTACTTCGATGTTCAATATATAAATATCGTCTTTTTTTCCTATAACAATGCTATTCTTATTTTCAAAAATAATGCTATATTTATTTTCAAAAATAATGCTATACTTATTATTTTTAAAACAACATAGATTTATATTTTTCGATTCTAAAATAATGTATACTTTATATTCTAAAAATCATGCTAGTTTTATTTACAGAAATTTATTACTGCCTATATACCAAATTAAATTAGTCGATATAATTACAAAGGGAATAAGGGAAAAAATATAACCTTAATTTAATTAACCCCCAAATTAAGCACTGTCTTCCTCGTTTATCACTTTCAGGTGTTCACGCAGAAAAACCCATCCCGTTCACTTGCAAAAACCGTTGGCCGCACCACCTAAGGTCAATCAGACCACGATCCAACCACACGCCGTCGACCGGCTTCAAAGCTCCTCCCACCGCCAGTGATTGCACGGAACTCGAAACCCCCTCTAGCCCGCAAACTCGCTTCAAACATGCCCTGTTTAAACCCTAAAATCGAACGAACCAACAACCGTGAAACCATCACCGTGGTCTCAATTTGAAGATCACGCAAACCCCTTTTGATTTTCTCTTTAGGAGTGGAGAAATTATTGAATGGTTAGTGAGGAAAATCGAGAAAGAAACAAAAGCAAATCGGCCTTCGAAATCGCCTGGAGGCGCTGGGAAGAATAGTTGACAACGGGGAATGTTTTGACCAATAGGAAATTAGGGATTTGGCCCATATATATATAAATATTTAATTCGATAATAGCTTGTTAAATGTCACTAACTCCAATCTGAACTCACCGCCCGTCTCCCGTAGCCAAATACCCCTATTCCGAACACAATGGGAAATGTCTGGTAAGCCAATTCGACAGTTACATTCAGTTTTCATTAAAATCACAATATAACTCTATATATTGAATTTGAACGCGCATTTCAATTTACCGGGGCCACATACTGACTCTAAAAATTTTAGAAAAATATTTTCTAGCTTCATATTGACGATACGGTCCTAACAAAACTAGTTTCGTCAAATTCTGAGATCGTTTGAAAATGGCCATTTTCCAGTCGATTAAAATCAACTGAAACTGGTCAAACGCGTTTTCCTTTGCCACGCTCACAAATTGATTCGAAAAATTATGAAATTTGAAACCTAGCAATAACTTTACATCCCGGACCCAACAAAACTGGTTTCATCGAAATCCGAGGTCGTTTGCAAAATGTCCATTTTTAAGGGCCTGAATTCCATAGCGACTATTCAGAATTTTCAACTGGACATATCTTTTGATTCCCGCTATGAAATTTTGATTTTTCGAATTCATTGGAAAGATATCATCAATTAGATTCTAATGTTTTTGGTTTCACTAAAATCCGGATTGTTTTGCACCCGGTACATTCAATTGAAGTTTGAAATCGAATTATCGAACTACCGCGCCATTTTCAATTCTATTTATAATTATATATAAATATTTATATTCTAACGACGACGCGTATAATATATACGTTCGAATTATATTCAAAATAAATTTCCTCGTCGATTATCATTTAAAATAATCTATTTTAAATATCAAAATTCGTTAAAATTGCCAAAATAAAAATTTTAAACTGGCCCAGATTTTCGGGTTGTTACAATCTCCCCCACTTAAAACTTTTCGTCCTCGAAAAGGAACAAAGTCGAAAGTGGTTTGATCAATCAACTCTACGTTCGATCTGGCATCCATTCTCCAACTCTTTAGTTTCTGAGAATTTTCAAAATTTCAAAAATTTGGCTAACACCCTAAATTTTTGAAATTTTTTTGGCTAACACCCTAAATTTTTGAAAAATTTCGCCATAACCTCCCCTGCACCGGGAGCATCGGGGAATTTCAAATAGCTTCCCCGGTCCTTCAGATCTCAAAAATAAAATGAAAAAGCCAAGCGGCTAGCCAATAGGCTCATAAAATCATCATCACCCAAACAAAACAGGAAATTATGTAGTAAACATGTACCTATTTGTCGGGCAAACCAATTTTATTCTCTGCTCTAGCCTCCTTGCTATGACCTGCTCAATGTAAGTATATGTATATGCAAGCAAATGCGACCAATTCTCGATACAAGTCAATATTTGATTTAATTAGGCTAAATGGCTAAAAATTGGCAACCAAATAAACAAACAACACAAACATCAATCAATTAGTGAATTAACGTTTCAAATTCATAATTTTGATACATATACAAAAAATCAGATTTTTGATGCCAAATCACAACAATTAGCCCTATCTAATTTTGGTTCTCACACCAGTCTAATGGAAATATATAGATATTACACGTTCGTCACTCGAATATAAATTCTGATGATGATATATCAATCATCAGAATCACCCCCGGGCGACTAGAGTGTAATTCTATATCTATCCAGTATATTAAAATTTCGAATACACGCGGATCAGACGTATACGCAAAATCTATATATACTGGATTGTCCACATCAATATAAATAAATAACCAAATACGAATAGTTGATTTAAATTTTCAAAACAAAATTTGTTTTCATTTGAAAAATATACTCTTCACACTCGTTCTAGGATACTACTGATCCTATCTCTAACGAGTCATTCTAATTGGATTTTGCTAATCCAATATCTGATGAATTCTTTCGTATGGTTCTAATGTGTCTTGTTCTCTGAGCTTTGTAAACCAAAGCTCTGATACCAAATGTGACGACAAGGAATTTCGCTCGGTCCGAACCAGTCGCTAAACCGATTCAGGCCGTTCGAAACGCCCTATCGTTTGAGAACCGGACAAAGTAGAACGCAAACAGAAGAACATTTCATTGTATATTACAACAATGCATCAGATTACAAGAATTTACAGAGTATAAATGAATATTACACAGAAATATCAGAGATTTTAAATTACATTTAAATACATAGCAGCGGAAAATAATACAACACACAACTAGAAGGGATATACGGATACAAAGCTTTCCGGATATCGTTCCAGCTGTAAACCAGGATCCTGTGAATATAAATCTGCAAAACCAAAACTACTAGCTGCCCGTGTCAAAATAGGGGCACCCAGAGTTTAGGTTAAAACAATAAACTCCAGGTCAGTCATTTGACTGGTGTGAGAACTAAAACAGTTATTAATCTTTATTTTAAAGTTAGGTAAATCAAGGGACCACGCCGCATAACACGGAACGGGTTTCCTCCCAAGAACACCAGTGCATAAAACAACAGCGCAATGCTAAATAAAGAAAAATGAAGCTATTATAAGACCCAGGTCCCATCACACAATGCAACGCAAGCCGGAGGATAGGGTTTTCCCTTATAATAGCCAAACATGCTTGGTACGTTTAAATCAAATCATTTGATACTATAATAGGTGTATAGTGTCAAAACAGTTCAATCATAAATATAAATCATAGACGGCATGGGTACCATATATCATGTCGCCATACTTGTTCTACAATTAAAACCGCAATACACGTATTGGAAATTGGATTTCCATCATGGTGGCTCCTGTTTCGAAAGATCGATCACGGAATGCAATTCACCACGGCTTACGTCCCCACAAGAGAAAACACCGTCTGCATCCGCACATTTGGGACCAGAGTACCACCGCGGCTTACGTCCCAGCGAGAGAAAACACCGCTTACTCTATATATCCCTGAGCACTAGGCTCATCTCGGTCGACCGAATCCACGACACCAGTAAGGTGCCCATCCACGAAAAAGCATACTGATCAAACCATCAGTTTGCCACCATACCGGGGTGTGAGGCTCGCGGATCAACGCTATACACAAAGCCATGCTATATCAGCTGCGCTTTGATCATCAACCACCAAACTTTGCTTTTCAACAAAAGTCTGGATCACTGCATCTCAGCATGCCACACTATCAATCCATATCGTACCACTGATTTCTGCCAATATATAACCTCTGAGCTCATATGTCTCAGAGAAGGGCGTTAAGCAAGAGAATAAATTATCCGCCGCCAAACAGATATATATTTAGCAGAGATCAAAAAATACAATATAAAGGAATACAATGTCAGACACACCATCCATTTACAAGTCCGTTCTGGGTCTGAACGAAACCGGAGGCACTTTCCTCGCATATCCATCCATCTCCAAGTACGTCTGGACGACCACCAACTATTTCCATCCTCTTGGGTGTACAGCCCAATCAGGATCGTCAGTAATTATCCGAACGATGTGAAGACTTCCGGTCTTTAACCACCGTCTTCATCTTCGACATATCGTCGAATTGGTTATTCAGAATGGGTATAAACCCGGCCTTCCCGAGCAACCCGCGTATATTAAAAACGAATGTTACACAAACACAGCATACGCCTCATTCCAATTCATTAGTCACTAACTGCAAATTAGCAAGAGAACAATTCCCCAAACATTAACCCCGAAGGCCGAAACCAACATCAAATCAATACCCAGGAAATCATTCTTCTTAGCCAACCTACAGCTAGTTTCTAAATTCCACATTCTTAGGGAAAGGTTCCCATTAATTTTATCCAAGATAAATTCTTTAAAATTTATCCTGAAATCTTCCTTTGGATGTCGTTTAAAACCAAATTATGGTTTTTCCAACTAGTCGAGATTAGCGAATCACAACGAAGTAATTATTTATTTTATTTCCCAATCCCAACCTATTCATCCCATGAAGCAAAATTGGTAATACTCCATATCTAACACCACAGTGTTATCTGTAAAATTAATTACCATTTCACGTTCAAATCTTATTAAAGATTTAACTATCGCCTGGAGCAAAACTGGTGGTACTCCATTTTCGATCTTTTCAATCTAATTAAAGATTCATTAAAACTCCACTTAGTTTTAATCTTTAACTGTGTTAAAGAATCAGTGTCATTTAAAAACACAGTTCACGATAAACCCAAAATCACATTCATTAATTATCGGGTTAAAGAACGAGTGTTGTTTAAAACACTGTTCACGATAAACCCAAAAATCAATATCAATTCAATCCCAATTAAATATTATTTAATTGGTACACTTCATTAAATCTAAATAAAAAGATTTAATCTTTTCTCAACTGGGTTCAAGAACAGTGTTAGTGAAGACACCATTCACGACAAACCCAAATCACATTTGATATTCAATATAAGGCTCTGAATAGAAAATATATCGGCTTATATTCAATATCAAATTCTACGATTAACAAATGTCGTATTGGAAATAACGATATAAATATATATCTTTCAAATTTCCATAACAACATCTGTATAATCACGAATTCCAACATCGAAATATTCCGAAGACAATTTTGATTCAAATCCACTCCACTGCAATCATTGGGAATTCTGGTTATTTTTAAAACCCTTTTCAAATTCAGTTTATTTATTTAAAAATAAATAGAATTATATTTCTAGTTCAAAACTAGTTCATTTCGATAAAAATCTATTTTTATCTTTTCAAATATGGAGTTTTCCATCCCAATCTTTTCTAAATCATTTCTTATGATTTTACACAAATAATTACTATTTTTAAAAATTTTACCAAGGTCCGTACAGTCAATTTCCATCAATGGCCATCGAACTGCACTTACAGCGACCTTTTTCAAATTTGATTTGGACGTAACTCCCAATCCAACCGTTAGATTTCAAATTTCTAATATTCGTTAGAAAGCTCTTTTCGATACGAACCCAACGGTTCCTGTTTTAGGAGAATCCGACGGTCGGATCTCCCGCAATGTCCGTTCGAAATAAATGGTCGAAATTTACGAACTACCGCGGCGCGTTCTATTCAGGCCATTATATTATATATATAATATATATTTCGTCGATTTCTATTTAAAACGAATTATATAAATAGTTTTAAATTCGTTTCAAAAGCAATTTCAACTTCCTTTTCAATTCAAATCAAAATTGAATTCTTCTTTATAAATTCGTTTTAAAATTCATTTCCATTCAATTCAAATTTCTATTCAATTTGAATTCATTTCAATTCGCTTTCAATTCAATTTGAAATCGTTTTCAATTCAATTCATTTCGAAATCCTTTTCAATTCAATTCATTTCGAAATCATTTTCAATTCAATTCATTTCGAAATGAATAAAATCGATATAAATATCGTTCACGTCAAAATGGCGTCAATCTAATCAACACGGCTTCATAAATTTCTATTTTCAAATATTCTATTTCAAATATTTCTTTTTCAAAATAGTTGTTATTATCAAAATATTTCGTTCAACACATGACCAATCTCAATGGATGAGTACTGTCAACACATGAACCTTTATTTTATATTGATAAAGATGTAAATTTTATTACTAAAATATTTCGTTCAACACATGACCAATCTCAATGGATGAGTACTGTCAACACATGAACCTTTATTTTATATTGATAAAGATGTAAATTTTATTACTAAAATATTTCGTTCAACACATGACCAATCTCAATGGATGAGTACTGTCAACACATGAACCTTTATTTCATATTGATAAAGATGTAAATTTTATTACTAAAATATTTCGTTCAACACATGACCAATCTCAATGGATGAGTACTGTCAACAAATGAACCTTTATTTTATATTATTCTTTATTTTCTAAATTGGAATGAGGCCCAATCAATTACCATATAAAGTTAATCATATGGATTTTCATACATTACACACATATAATAGCATTGAAAAATAATCAACCATCAACCAAAGTGCACTACACTGTATAAGCATCAAATATAGATATCTAACGCTTATAACAGCCTGTCAATCAAACGATCGACATATTTAATCAATCAGGATGAGTGAACTTCAAATTTCATCCCAACACCCGTGTGGGGTTTCAAACAATCAAACACAGATTTTATTTGTGCAGTTGGGCGATGTGTAAAATTTATCGTCCCAATCCATATCAGTCAAATGGGTGTACATCAACAAATCGTTTTGATTTGTAAATGAATATGTTATTTTATTCATTTCTAATAAAAATGATATTTTTATTTTTCTAACATATTTTAGAAAATTTCGACGGCATAACGGCGCTATGCTAGAAACGGGATAAGGCCTAGCCTTGTCCCCGGTCTAATAATGGCCACCGCCATACCCATATCAATCAAATCACTTTCGTTATGCAAACCACAAAATTTGGAGTAAGAGTCTAACCTAGCCTTACTCCTTCGCCTTATAACGGCGCACGTCTAATCCTAACCAATTTATCGATTCGATTTTTCACACCACAAACCACATTCAAACCAATATCGCAATCAATCACTAAACAGTCAAACAAACAAGTCCATGGTCTGTGGACGATTGTGTCGGGTGCTACTAAGCACCGTCTGCATCCTAGTATATATATATTACTAGAAAAAGAAATTGAAAGGTGAGAAATTCTCACCGATAGCTATCCAATCATCTTGACTCTTCTTTGATAGAAATCTTCATCGTTTTCGTATCTTCGTCAGCTTCGTCGCCCGTAGCCACTACATATGTAAAAATCTAATTTTTACTTCGATGTTCAATATATAAAAATCACATATTTACTTCGCTATTCAATATATAAAAATCACATTTTTACTTCGCTCTTCAATATATAAAAATCACATTTTTACTTTGATGTTCAATATATAAAAATCACATTTTTACTTCGATGTTCAATATATAAAAATCATATTTTTACTTCGATGTTCAATATATAAATATCACATTTTTACTTCGATGTTCAATATATAAAAATCACATTTTTACTTCGATGTTCAATATATAAAAATCACATTTTTACTTCGATGTTCAATATATAAAAATCATATTTTTACTTCGATGTTCAATATATAAAAATCACATTTTTACTTCGATGTTCAATATATAAATATCGTCTTTTTTTCCTATAACAATGCTATTCTTATTTTCAAAAATAATGTTCAATATATAAAAATCATATTTTTACTTCGATGTTCAATATATAAATATCGTCTTTTTTTCCTATAACAATGCTATTCTTATTTTCAAAAATAATGCTATATTTATTTTCAAAAATAATGCTATACTTATTATTTTTAAAACAACATAGATTTATATTTTTCGATTCTAAAATAATGTATACTTTATATTCTAAAAATCATGCTAGTTTTATTTACAGAAATTTATTACTGCCTATATACCAAATTAAATTAGTCGATATAATTACAAAGGGAATAAGGGAAAAAAATATAACCTTAATTTAATTAACCCCCAAATTAAGCACTGTCTTCCTCGTTTATCACTTTCAGGTGTTCACGCAGAAAAACCCATCCCGTTCACTTGCAAAAACCGTTGGCCGCACCACCTAAGGTCAATCAGACCACGATCCAACCACACGCCGTCGACCGGCTTCAAAGCTCCTCCCGCCGCCAGTGATTGCACGGAACTCGAAACCCCCTCTAGCCCGCAAACTCGCTTCAAACATGCCCTGTTTAAACCCTAAAATCGAACGAACCAACAACCGCGAAACCATCACCGTGGTCTCAATTTGAAGATCACGCAAACCCCTTTTGATTTTCTCTTTAGGAGTGGAGAAATTATTGAATGGTTAGTGAGGAAAATCGAGAAAGAAACAAAAGCAAATCGGCCTTCGAAATCGCCTGGAGGCGCTGGGAAGAATAGTTGACAACGGGGAATGTTTTGACCAATAGGAAATTAGGGATTTGGCCCATATATATATAAATATTTAATTCGATAATAGCTTGTTAAATGTCACTAACTCCAATCAGAACTCACCGCCCGTCTCCCGTAGCCAAATACCCCTATTCCGAACACAATGGGAAATGTCTGGTAAGCCAATTCGACTGTTACATTCAATTTTCATTAAAATCACAATATAACTCTATATATTAAATTTGAACGCGCATTTCAATTTACCGGGGCCACATACTGACTCTAAAAATTTCAGAAAAATATTTTCTAGCTTCGTATTGACGATACGGTCCTAACAAAACTAGTTTCGTCAAATTCTGAGATCGTTTGAAAAATGGCCATTTTCCAGTCGATTAAAATCAACTAAAACTGGTCAAACGTGTTTTCCTTTGCCACGCTCACATATTGATTCGAAAAATTATGAAATTTGAAACCTAGCAATAACTTTACATCCCGGACCCAACAAAACTGGTTTCATCGAAATCCGAGGTCGTTTGCAAAATGTCCATTTTAAGGGCCTGAATTCCATAGCGACTATTCAGAATTTTCAACTGGACATATCTTTTGATTCCCGCTATGAAATTTTGATTTTTCGGATTCGTTCGAAAGATATCATCAATTAGATTCTAATGTTTTTGGTTTCACTAAAATCCAGATTGTTTTGCACCCGGTTCATTCAATTAAAGTTTGAAATCGAATTATCGAACTACCGTGCCATTTCAATTCTATTTATAATTATATATAAATATTTATATTCTAACGACGACGCGTATAATATATACGTTCGAATTATATTCAAAATAAATTTCCTCGTCGATTATCATTTAAAATAATCTATTTTAAATATCAAAATTCGTTAAAATTGCCAAAATAAAAATTTTAAACTGGCCCAGATTTTCGGGTTGTTACATAAAACAATGCAATTGAAATTTCAAACAATAATATTCTAAATGAATTTTAGATTTTAATCAATGTTGATTAATAGCATAGTAAAAACAAAGTTCACGGTACCTTCTTTGACTACACAGGAAAAATCTGAACTCGTCGTCCCCATTTAGGGTTCCGTCACCGCACCGCCAGGACAATGTCGGAGGTTGATCGGATGTGTCTGCGTCGAAGGGCTTCACGAGCTCCACAGGCGCCACCCAAACCCGGCCAGCTCGCACCACCGATTGCTCCTCAATCGCCCTTCGAAAGCTGCGACTTTGCAGCGCCGCCCAGGCCATTTCGTCGAACAAGAGCATATCACCACCGTCGGTTGGAAGGCCCTCTCGACGCTGAACGGTTCGGTGGTTATTAGGTTTTAGAATCGATCCGTGGATTGGTGGAATTTTGAGGAGGAGCTTCGGTGCTTTCTGGCCTTCCAGATCATCGAGAGCGGCTGTGTTTGTTTGGGGTTGACCGGGCAAAGTTAGTTTGACCTAGGGTTTTAAAAGTTAGGGTTATATATTAAATTAAATAATATATTTAATTCGCGAATTTATTTGTTTATTGATACGAACCCCAAACCACCCCCAACGACTGTCGCCTCTAGCTAAATACCACCATTCCGAACACAATGGGATGTGTATCGCAAGCCGATTCGATCGTTTCGATCAGTGTCCGTTAAATTTACATTTAAATCATTATACTGAATTTTAAACGTACATTTCAAATTACCGGGGCCACATATAGCCTCTAAAAATTCTCGAAAAATATTTTCTAGCTTCGTATTGACGATACGGTCCTAACAAAACTAGTTTCGTCGAATTCTGAGACCGTTTGAAAAATGGCCATTTTCCAGTCGATAAAAATCAACTGAAACTGGTCAAACGCGTTTTCCTTTGCCACGCTCACATATTGAATCGAAAAATTATGAAATTTGCAACCTAGCAATAACTTGACACCACGGACCCAACAAAACTGGTTTCGTCGAAATCCGAGGTCATTTGCAAAATGTCCATTTTTAAGGGCCTGAATTCCATTGCGACTATTCAGAATTTTCAACTGGACATATCTTTTGATTCCCGCTATGAAATTTTGATTTTTCGGATTTGTTGGAAAGATATTCACTGTCAGATTCCATTATTTTTGGTATCACTAAAATCCGGATTGTTTTGCACCCGGTACATTCAATTGAAGTTTGAAATCGAATTATCGAACTACCGCGCCATTTTCAATTCTATTTATAATTATATATAAATATTTATATTGTAACGACGGCGTATATAATATATACGTTCTAATTATATTCAAAATAAATTTCTCGTCGATATTATTTAAAATAATCTATTTTAAATAATCAAATTTCGCTAAAATTGCCAAAATAAAAATTTTAAACTGGCCCAGATTTTCGGGTTGTTACAATCACCCCCACTTAAAACCTTTCGTCCCCGAAAAGGAACAAAGTCGAAAGTGGTTTGATTAATTAACTCTACGGTCGATCTGGCTTCCATTCTCCAACTCTTTAGTTTCTGAGAATTTTCAAATTTTCAAAAATTTGGCTAACACCCTAAATTTCCGAAAAATTTCGCCATAACCTCCCCTGCAATGGGAGCATCGGGGAAATTCAAATAGCTTCCCCGGTCCTTCTGATCTCAAAAGAAAAAGAAAAAGCCAAGCGGCTAGCCCATAGGCTCATAAAATCATCATCACCCAAACAAAACAGGAAATTATGTAGTAAACATGTACCTATTTGTCGGGCAAACAAATTTTATTCTTCGGCTCTAGCCTCCTTGCTATGACCTATTCAATGTAAGTATATGTATATGCAAGCAAATGCCACCAATTTTCAATATAATTCAATATTTAATTCAATTAGGCATAATGGTTCAAAATTATCAAACAAATAAACAAACAACACAAACATCAATCAATTAGTGACTTTAACGTTTCGAATTGATAATTTTACTACATATAAAGAAAATCATGTTTTTGATGCCAATTTACAACAATGTATTCTAACTATATAAGTTTTGGTTCTCACACCAGTTTAATGGAAATATATAGATATCACACCTTTGAAACACGAAAATAATTACTAATGATGACGCGTCAATCATCAGAATCAGGTCCGTGCGACTAGATTGTGATTCTATATCTATCCAATATATTAAAATTTTGAATATACGTTTGCAAGGCGTATATGCAAATTCTTTATATACTGAATTGTCCAAATCTATATAAACTAAATAATCAAATACGAATAATTGATTTTAAATTTTCAAAAACAAAATTGGTTTTCATTTTTCAAATAAACTCTTCACACTCATTCTAGGATACTACTGATCCTATTTCTAACGAGTCATTCCCATTGGATATTACTAACCCAATATCTGATGAATTCTTTCGTATAGTTCTAATGTGTCTTGTTCTCGAGCTCTGTAAACCAAAGCTCTGATACCAACTGTGAAAACCCGTAACTTCCCCGTAAAGAAAAGCGTCGGATAGTTCGAGAACAAGCCACAACAAAACGCAGACAGAAGAACATTTCATTGTATATTACAACAACGCATCAGATTACAAGAATATATAGAGTATAAACAAATAAATATTACACAGAAATATCAGAGATTACAATAAATTACATAGCAGCGGAAAATAATACAATACACAACTAGAAGAGATATACGGATACAAAGCTTTCCGGATATCGTTCCAGCTGTAAACCAGGATCCTGCGAATATAAATCTGCAAAACCAAAACTACTAGCTGCCCATGTCAAAATAAGGGCACCCAGAGTTTAGGTTAAAACAATAAACTCTAGGTCAGTCATGTGACTGGTGTGAGAACTAAAATAGTTATTAATCTTTATTTTTAAAGTTAGGTAAATCAAGAGACCACGCCGTATAACACGGAACGGGTTTCCTCCCAAAAACACCAGTGCATATAAGTAAACAGCGCAATGCTTTTCTAAAAATGAAGCTATTATAAGACCCAGGTCCCATCACACAATGCACGCAGCCGAGGATAGGGTTTTCCCTTATAATAGCCAAACATGCTTAGTACATTTAAAACAAATCATTTGATACTACTATAAGTGCATAGTGTATAAAACAACTTCAAATCATAAGTATCAATCATAGGCGGCATGAATGCCCCATAACACTATGTCGCCATATATAAGTTTACAATCAAAACCGCAAGACGTCGTATTGGAAGTTGGGTTATCATTTATGGTATGAACCGAGGCTAGGGGCAAGATCCTCAACCGATTCGAGACAATCTAGCCCATGTCTCAGGACCAAGACTCAGGTGGGCCTTGGATCGTCAGGGCCGGTCCACTGATGCGGATTATTATGCCTGAACACTACGTTTCTCCGCCCTTTGGGGCGTAAGCCTGGCCCGTCAGCCGACCAGAAGCATCGGCCGAAACCGATATCACGAGGCGCCTCGCTTTTCAGCAAGTAATAATAAGCAACATCCACATGAGTCAAACTCGTCAGCCAGTTCAAGCACTGACGCCACTCCTAACTAGAAAGAAACGCATGTCCTCCCTGATGTCCGTCTCCCGTTTTTGATTCATACCGGGTGTGATACTCGCGAATCAACGTTACACAAAGCTACGCCACAAAGGCCGTGCTTCGATCATCACCACAAGACTTTGCTTTTCAACAGAAGCCTTGATCATTTGCATCTTAGCATGCCACACAGGCAATTTCACTCCATGCGATTGATATCCATCAATATATAACCCCTGAGCTCGTACGTCTCAGAGAAGAGCGTTAAGCAAGAGAATAAATTCTCCACTGCCAATCAGATATATATTTAATAGAGATCAATCACACGGACTAAAATCCAATGTCAGACACACAGTCCATTTACAAGTCCGTTCTGGGTTTGAACGAAACCGGAGGCACCTAGTACCCCGCATATCCATCGATCTCCAAGTACGTCTGGACGATCACTAACATTTTCCATCTTCTTGGGTGTACAGCCCAATCAAGATCATCAGTAATTACCCAAACGACGTGAAGACCTCCGGTCTTCGACCATCGTCTTCATCTTCGACTTATCATCGTATCAGTTATTCAGAATGGGATAAACCCGGCCTTTCCGAATAACTCGCGTATATTTTAAATAAGTGTTACACAAACACAACATACGCCTCATTCCAATTCATCATTCACTAACGGTAAATTAATCAAGAGAATAATTTTCCAAATATTTACCCCGAAGGCCGAAACCAACATCAGATCAATATCCAGAAAACCATTCTACTTAGCTAACCGACAGTTAGTTTCTAAATTTCACATTCATAGGGAAAGGTTCCCATTAATTTTATCCAAGATAAATTCTTTAATTTATTCTTTAATCTACTTTTGAATATCAATTCAAATTAGTTGGGATTAACGAAACTTACCGAAGTAACCATTTGTTTTAATTTCCCAATCCCAACCTATTCATCCCATGAAGTAAAATGGGTCTTACTTCATATCTACCACCACGGTGTTATCGGTAAATTCAATTACCATTTCACGTTCAAATCTAATTAAAGATTTAACTATCGTTTGGAGCAAAACTGGTGATACTCCATTCTCGATCATTTCAATCTAATTAAAGATTCATTAAAACTCCACTTAGTTTTAATCTTTAACTGGGTTAAAGAATCGGTGTCATTTAAAACACAGTTCACGATAAACCCAAATTCACATTCCATTCATTATCGGGTTAAAGAACGAGTTTTATTTAAAACACTGTCCACGATAAACCCAAAAATCAATATCGATTCAATTCCAATTAAATATCATTTAATTGGTACACTTCATTAAATCTAAGTAAAAAGATTTAATCTTTTCTCAACTGGGTTCAAGAACAGTGTTAGTGAAGACACCATTCACGACAAACCCAAATCACGTTTGATATTCAATATAAGGCTCTGAATAGAAAATATATCGGCTTATATTCAATATCAAATTCCACGATTAACAAATGTCGTATTGGAAATAACGATATAAATATATATCTTTCAAATTTCCATAACAACATCTGTATAATCACGAATTCCAACATCGAAATATTCCGAAGACAATTTCGATTCAAATCCACTCCAATGCAATCATTGGATATTCTGGTTATTTTCAAAACCCTTTTTAAATTCAATTTATTTATTTAAAAATAAATAGAATTATAATTCTAGTTCAAAACTAGTTCATTTCGATAAAAATCTATTTTTATCTTTTCAAATATGGAGTTTTTCATCCCAATTTTTCCCAAATCATTTCTTATGATTTCACACAAATTATTACTATTTTTAATAATTTTATCAAGGCCCGTACAGTCGATTTCCATCAATGGCCATCGAACTGCACTTACAGCGACCTTTTTCAAATTTGATTTGGACGTAACTCCAAATCCAGCCATTAGATTTCAAATTTCTAATATTCGTTAGAAAGCTCTTTTCGATACGAACCCAACGGTTCCGGTTTTAGGTGAATCCGACGGTCGGATCTCCCGTGATGTTCATTTGAAATAAATGGTCGAAATTCGCAAACTGCCGTGGCGCGGCGCGTTCTATTCAGGCCATTATATTATATATATAATATATATAATATATATTTCGTCGATTTCTATTCAAAACGAATTATATAAATAGTTTTAAAATTCGTTTCAAAATCTATTTCAACTTCCATTTCAATTCGAAGCAAAATTGAATTCTTCTTTATAAATTCGTTTTAAAATTCATTTCTATTCAATTCGAATTTCAATTCAATTTGAATTCATTCCAATTCACTTTTAATTCAATTTGAATTCGTTTTCAATTCATTTCGAAATCGTTTTCAATTCATTCCATTTCGAAATCGTTTTCAATTCATTTCATTTCGAAATCGTTTTCAATTCATTTCATTTCGAAATCGTTTTCAATTCATTTCATTTTGAAATCGTTTTCAATTCATTTCATTTCGAAATCGTTAAAATCGATATAAATATCATTCACGTCAAAATGGCATCAGTCTAATCAACACGGCTTCATAAATTTCTATTTTCAAATATTCTATTTCAAATATTTCTTTTTCAAAATAGTGTTATTATCAAAATATTTTGTTCAACACATGACCAATCTCAATGGATGAGTACTGTCAACACATGAACCTTTATTTTATATTATAAAGATGTAAATTTTATTACTAAAATATTTCGTTCAACACATGACCAATCTCAATGGATGAGTACTGTCAACACATGAACCTTTATTTTATATTGATAAAGATGTAAATTTTATTACTAAAATATTTCGTTCAACACTTGACCAATCTCAATGGATGAAACTATCAACACATGAACCTTTATTTTATATTATAAAGATGTAAATTTTATTACTAAAATATTTCGTTCAACACATGACCAATCTCAATGGATGAGTACTGTCAACACATGAACCTTTATTTTATATTGATAAAGATGTAAATTTTATTACTAAAATATTTCGTTCAACACATGACCAATCTCAATGGATGAACTGTCAACACATGAACCTTTATTTTATATTATTCTTTATTTTTCAAATTGGAATGAGGCACAATCAATTACGATATAAAGTTAATTATATGGATTCCATACAACACATGTATATAATAGCATTGAAAAATAATCAACCATCAACCAAAGTGCACTACACTGTATAAGCATCAAATATAGATATCTAACGCTTATAACAGCCTGTCAATCGATCGATCGACATAGTTAATCATTTAGGATGAGTGAACTTCAAATTTCATCCTAACACTAGTGTGGGGTGTCAAACAATCAAACACATATTTTATTTGTGCAGTTGGGCGATGTGTAAAATTTATCGTCCCAATCAATGTCTTTCAAATAGGTGTGCACAAACAAACCGTCCAATTTGTAAATGAATATTTATTTATTTACATTCACGTTAAAAATTATATTTTTAACGATAAAACATTTTATTCAACCTATGAATATTCTATTCGGTTCATTTATTCAATAAAATGATATTTTTATTTTTCTAACATATTTTAGAAAATTTCGGCGGCATAACGGCACGATACTAGAAACGGGACAAGGCCTACCCTTATCCCTGGTCTAGTGAAGGCCCACGCCATTCACACATCAATCAAATCAATTCATTTCACCAAACAATTCAATTCAAACAAAATATTCTAACTAACCACACAACCAAACAATTTAACAAACAAGTCATCCATGGTCTGTGGATGACGGGTGTCGGGTGCTACTAAACACCGTCTGCATCCAAGTATATGTATAAATAGAAATGAAATTGAAAGGTGAGAAATTCTCACCGATAGCTATCCAATCATTTTGACTCATCTTTGATAGAAATCTTCACTGTTCTCGTCTCATATCACTTTCTTCGCCCGTAGCCACTACATATATAAAAATCGATTTTTTACTTCGCTATTCAATATATAAAAATCGAATTTTTACTATGTTATTCAATATATAAAAATCACATTTTTACTTCGATGTTCTATATATAAAAATAATATTTTTACTATGTTATTCAATATATAAAAATCACATTTTTACTTCGATGTTCTATACATAAAAAATCATATTTTTACTATGTTATTCAATATATAAAAATCACATTTTTACTTCGATGTTCTATATATAAAAATCATATTTTTACCTCGATGTTTTATATATAAAAATCATATTTTTATACCGCTATTATATAGATAAAAATTTTATATTTACACCGCTAAAAATCGCATCTTTTCTATTTTAAAATTGTAATCTTTTCTATAACAACATTATCTTTTCACCTCTAATAATGATATGAATATTTTTCTAAGCAAAATTCTTTTATTTTTCAAAGCAAAATTCTTTTATTTTTCAACCACGGTCTTTTTATTTTTAAAACAATGCACTTTTCATATTTTTAAAACATATGCTATTTTTCTATACAAAAACAATGCTATTTTCCTATACAAAAACAATGCTATTTTCCTAAAAAAAACAATGGAAATTTTATATTTATAAAATAATGCAAATTTTATATGTAAAACAATGCAATTTAAATTTTAAACAATAATATTCTAAATGAATTTTAGATTTTAATCAATGTAGATTAATAGCATAGTAAAATCAAAGCTCACGGTACCTTCTTTGACTACACAGGAAAAATCTGAACTCGTCGTCCCCATTCAGGGTTCCGTCACCGCACCGCCAGGACAATGTCGGAGGTTGATCGGATGTGACTGCGTCGAAGGGCTTCACAAGCTCCACAGGCGCCACCCAAACCCGGCCAGCTCGCACCACCGATTGCTCCTCAATCACCCTTCGAAAGCTGCGACTTTGCAGCGCCGCCGAGGCCATTTCGTCGAACAAGAGCAGATCACCACCGTCGGTTGGAAGGCCCTCTCGACGCTGAACGGTTCGGTGGTTATTAGGTTTTAGAATCGATCCGTGGATTGGTGGAATTTTGAGGAGGAGCTTCGGTGCTTTCTGGCCTTCCAGATCGTCGAGAGCGGCTGTGTTTGTTTGGGGTTGACCGGGCAAAGTTAGTTTGACCTAGGGTTTTAAAAGTTAGGGTTATATATTAAATTAAATAATATATTTAATTCGCGAATTTATTTGTTTATTGATACGAACCCCAAACCACCCCCAACGACTGTCGCCTCCAGCTAAATACCCCCACTCCGAACACAATGGGATGTGTATCGCAAGCCGATTCGATCGTTTCGATCAGTTTCCGTTAAATTTACATTTAAATCATTATACTGAATTTTAAACGTACATTACAAATTACCGGGGCCACATATAGCCTCTAAAAATTCTCCAAAAATATTTTCTAGCTTCGTATTGACGATACAGTCCTAACAAAACTAGTTTCGTCGAATTCTGAGACCGTTTGAAAAATGGCCAATTTCCAGTCGATTAAAATCAACTAAAACTGGTCAAACGCGTTTTCCTTTGCCACGCTCACATATTGAATCAAAAAATTATGAAATTTGAAACCTAGCAATAACTTGACACCACGGACCTAACAAAACTGGTTTCGTCGAAATCCGAGGTCATTTGCAAAATGTCCATTTTTAAGGGCCTGAATTCCATAGCGACTATTCAGAATTTTCAACTGGACATATCTTTTGATTCCCGCTATGAAATTTTGATTTTTCGGATTCGTTGGAAAGATATTCACTATTAGATTCCATTATTTTTGGTTTCACTAAAATCCGGATTGTTTTGCACCCGGTACATTCAATTGAAGTTTGAAATCGAATTATCGAACTACCGCGCCATTTTCAATTCTATTTATAATTATATATAAATATTTATATTCTAACGACGGCGTATATAATATATACGTTCTAATTATATTCAAAATAAATTTCTCGTCGATATTATTTAAAATAGTCTATTTTAAATGATCAAATTTCGCTAAAATTGCCAAAATAAAAATTTTAAACTGGCCCAGATTTTCGGGTTGTTACAATTTCCAATAATCTAATGAGTTGGTCTGTATGAATATATATGGTTGCAACGGATTTATTCCCTTAGCATAATATCCAGAATATTTGTGCAAATCAATTAGTGATTAACGGATCTGATGATGTGGCATTCAAAGTGATTGTGCTATCAGAAAATGATAAGTAATCGTAGCCTCAGGCCTCAACAACTGGGAAATGACAAAAATCTGGAAGGCAGCATGGCTATGTGGGTCGCTCCCATTAGGATGTATAATCACCTATCTAGAGGTTCATTTAATTTCTTATTCTATTCGATGCTGTCCCAGTCGGGAGACGGTTGCTGATCCCAAACGTTGGTGATATGCATTCGATACACTCAAGCAAAATGAGTGGTCGGTCATGTGTGGGCCGGGTTACAAGATGTTCTTGTTGAACCCAGTGTATTCCTCTCTAGAGATACACTAGCAGAAGGTGGTTCCATACCTTGTCATGTTGGAAATCCAATCTCTAGTAAGCGCCATGCGGTTTTTGATTTTATACTATGTATGTGGAGCGTGAGATGCAAGCGTTTTGCTATTTGGTTATTTACTTGATGTAGACATTATTATAATATCACTGGATTTTCGTATCAAAGTGTTTTGAGTTATAGTAAGGTAAAAATCGTTCATGTTTATGTGTGGGCTGGTCTTACTATTATCTTTTCTTTTGAAAGGATTTTTAAAGTTAAACAAGTGGTTGGAATTTACTTACACCAGTCCCATGACTGACCCAGAGTTTATTTTGTTTGTTTTCCCTAAACTCTTGGGTACCCAAATTTGTACGGGCAGTCAAGTAGTCGGGATTTTTCAGATTCATTTGGAGGAGCTGGAAGCAGGAGGCTTCACCAGTAAGCTACAGACTATCATATATTCCGCTGTGAACCATGTTTGAAACTGGAAACAGGTGTTTATGACTGTTCCAGGAATAACTGTTGTGCTCTGATGATGGTATGTATATAAAGTTACTGATTTGTATTTCAAAAGTTTTGTTATATAATATATTTTATTCGTTCCACTCTGAGACTCGTCTTCTTTGTTTTCTTCTATTCTAATATTTCTTTCTTTTTATTTCTCATCCTCTAAATTCTTTCTAATAATGATTCGTATTTCTGTGCAATCGGGTTGGACGTGTAGTGTTATTAGTCAACTCAAATAGTACGGATTTGCGGGTTGTTACACTTATCATGTTCATTTCTTTATTCATAGACTGAATAGTCCTAGACTTACTCAGGCTTTATGTCTGTCTCTACTTTTCTTTCGTTCCCCCCCTCTGCAGGTCCACAGGGAGGGAATACCGAAGCTTGACCAGTTTTTACATCCAGCTTGAAGAGAAAGAATGTATTGCTTGGATCTCTTTCGTTTTGGACTATGGCTTTGGACAACAATTATGGGACTTATGCAGTTTACTTATGTTTTTATGCTTCTTTAAATAATGAAATCAAGACAGTCATGAAAATGTAATGTTTTTGGGAGTATTGTAAGACAACTATGGCATGGTTTGTGTAACACATATTTTGAAGAAATAAAATTTGCTGTTGTTTTTCGCTGTTCAAAAGTATGTGTCTTTTTATCTGTCTTGTGTATCCGTGACTTATACTTATAAACCTCCACCAAAATTAGGGCATTCCCTTTGAGAGTGACCCTAACGGAGGTGGGGTGTTTCATTTGGTATCTTAGCATAGGTTTACAAGATAAGATAAAAAGTTTTGAAAATTTATTTTCAAATGAAAATTTAAAGAAGCATTTTTAAAGATAAAATGTTATTTTATTTTAAAAAGGCATGATCCCCCAAAGCCATAGGTACTCTCGGTTATCCTTCGTTTTGAATCTATCCTTTCTGTTTCAGCATGTCTGGAGACCTTACTCCCCAGCTACTGACGCTTTCACTCCTCCTCCTCTACGTGAACCAGCAAGCGGAAGAGTCCCAGAACAGGAAGACAAAAAATAGTCATAGAAGAGAGGATCATAACAGTAATGACAAGAAACGTGAAAAGAGGAAATGTTATTTCTGTGGAATTCTTGGACATCTGGAGGGAGACTGCAGGAAGAAGAAGAGGAGGATGAGTGCTAGTTGCTTTCAGTGTAGGGAGACATTCCACTGGGCTAGGGACTGCCCAAAGCAGAAGGAGACAAAGGCAGAAAGCTCTCAAGGGAAGAAAGAGGGTTTACAGCCTAAGAAGACAGACTTTAAGAAGGGCGGGAAAGACAACCAGTCCCAAGAGAAGAGGAAGTGTAATTTTTGTGGCAAAGTGGGGCACTTAGTGAAAGATTGCCGGAAAAAGAAGGCCAAGATGAATGGTGGGTGCTTTTCTTGCGGTGAAATAGGCCACATGGCTAAGGATTGCCCAAAGAAGCGAGGGCAGGGGCAGAGGGCTGAATCCACCTCAGGGGCACAGGTTCATGTGCTAGAAGCGCCACCTCTGCAACAGCGAGATATAAATACTTCTTTAGAAAGTGTAGTTTATCTTTATGATCACCCAGTTCACACTTTATTTGACTCTGGCTCATCACACTCCTTTATTTCATCTACTTTAGTAGAATCTCTGCACCTAGAAACTAGTATGGTAGACGACCCCTTAATTGTTTCAAATCCAATCGGGGGCCCGGCTCATCTGTCTATGATCTGTGTGGGATTGAAAATTTCTATTCTAAGCGTAGAATTTAGATGTAGTTCCTTTGTTTTGGGCTTCTTGGGATATGTTTTGATTTTTGGCATGGATTGGCTATCCAGTAATGGTGCCGTCCTTGATTGTGAAAAAAGGGTTGTTAGGATTCTGACCCAACTCGGTAACACTCTAGAAATTACTTGTAATCCCTTGTATGCGGTTATGCTTAGTTATCTCGAATCCCTAGATGCTTCTGTTGAGAGTTTGCAATTTGTTAGAGTGGTCCGTGAATATCCGGATGTCTTCGAATAGGTGAAGGGCTTACCTCCGAAGCGGGAGATAGACTTCCGCATATATCTTGTAGATAATGCAAAGCCAGTTGCGTTGCCCGTTAGACACATGGATCCAAGGGAAAGGAAAGAGCTCAGTAAACAGATTAAAGAGCTTCTAGAGAAGGGGTTGATTAGAAGGAGCGTCTGTTTTCTCCCAACTCAATTTAGCGACCAGGTTTCACCAGCTAAGGATGGCTGAAGATAGCATCGATAAGACAGCACAACGCGAAGACCCTCAGCTTGTGGAGACGATCGATAGGCTAATTAGGGTTGAGACTTCAAGTCACCTCAACAGATACTCCATCGATGATAAGGGTTGGCTAAGGCGAGATGGAAGACTATGCATCCCCAGACAAGGGATTTAGTAAAGACGGTTCTCGAAGAAGCACACCACTCCAAGATGACGATACATCCAGGCGGGGATAAAATGTACAAGGACATAAAGCGAACTTTCTTTTGGAGCGGCATGAAGAAGGACGTGGCAAATTTTGTTTCTTAGTGTGTGATTTGCGAACAGGTTAAGGCGGAACAGAAGAAACTTGGCGGTCTGCTCCATCCTCTAGAGGTCCCGCAGTGGAAGTGGGATATCATCTCAATGGACTTCATTGATGGGCTGCCTAGGCCTAGAAGAGGCAACACAAGCATTTGGGTAATAGTGGACAGTCTTACTAAAAGCGCCCACTTTTTACCTATCAAGAGTAAAAGGACTGCCTCATCCCTAGCATTTCTTTATCTCAAGGAAATTGTTCGACTCCATGGAATACCCTCCAACATTGTTTGTGACCGAGACGCTATCTTCACAAGTGAGTTTTGACGGAGTCTGCAAGAAGCGATAGGCACACAGTTATGCTTGAGCACAGCCTATCATCCCCAAACCGACGGCCAGACAGAAAGGGTGAACAGAGTTTTGGAGGACCTTTTAAGACTGTGCGGCCTTGACTTCAGAGGGACGTGGGAAGACCATCTTCCTTTGGTGGAATTTGCCTACAACAACAACTACCAAGCCACCATCGGAATGGCGCCCTTCAAAGCTTTATATGGAAGACCGTGCCGATCGCCCACTTGTTGGTGGGAGTCTACTGATAAGCTCATACTTGGACCAAATATGATCCGAGAGACTTCAGAGAAAGTAGACTTAATACGAAGAAGGATGAAGACAGCCGAAGACAGACAAAAATCCTACGCCAACAAGAGAAGGACCTACCTTGAGTTTGAGGTTGGGGGCAGAGTTTTTCTTAAGGTATCTCCTCTAAGGAACGTTGTTCGTTTTGGAACCACAGGGAAGCTAGCACCAAGGTTCGTAGGGCCGTTTCCTATTATCGAGAAAATTGGGAAAATGGCCTATAGTTTAGAACTACCCGAAAAACTAGCTGGAGTTCACAACGTCTTTCACGTTTCTCACCTCCAAAAATGTCTACATGAATCTGCTGAAGTGGTAGAGCCAAATATCCTAGAAGAAGTTGAAGTGGAAGCGAAGCAACCGTGAGGAAAGTTTCAACCCACATATTAGGAACGGAAGTGAAAAAGCTACGCAACCGCGAAGTCAAGCTCGTCAAAGTTCAGTGGAGTGACGCCGAGGAAGATGCAACTTGGGAGACTGAAGCTAGAATACGCGCAGCCTACCCTTTTCTTTCTGAGGGTACATCTTTGAAATTTCTTTTTCCTTAAGTTGCGCTTTTATCTATCTTTTTAGGTATATCTCCTCGACCTTATCTTTTAGGTAGAAACCCTTTGGATGAAAACATGTAATTGAAACATGTTATCGATGATGGTTGCAAGTGGTTGAAAATGATTACTAGTGGTTGCTCGTTGTTGCAAATACACACACAATCTAGGTTTTAGATCGGCTCAGTCACTTCATATTGCATATGCATATATGTGTTTGCATTCGTATATGGTTGAAGTATAATGTATTGTCATATGGATGTTGCATTTATATGAATGATTGTGCACTCATGTAGAATCATGAATAGGAAAATTTGCATACATAATGGATTCATGACACTTACACAATTTGCATTAAGGAGGTCAACTGAATCAGTAGACCGACTGATTTTGCATTAGATAAGTACATGTACACACACTTCGCATATGATCATGAAGCATTAGAAGTCTTTTAAGGACAATGGATGCTCGTGTTTGATGGATGAGTAGATGGACGTTTGGATATTAGGATATACATTCTTCCTAAACTTGAAGATTTCGGGGACGAAATCCTTTTAAGTGGGGGAGAATGTAACAACCCGTTTTTTCTATAACAGTGAAATTCATAAATTAAAGAATAATTAATTTCAAATCAAAAAATTAAGGGAAACGGGATACGCCATTGCGTTCGTCTCGGAATTCTGCTTGAGATAGAGTCCGAGTTTGCGTAAAACGGACTCCGTATGAGAGAGATATGACCTCCGGAAGTTTCAGAATTTAATTTAAAATTCAAACAGACAAAAACAGCTCAGAAAACAAATTCGAATTTCAAAAATCGGACCAGATTGGGCTGGGCGGGAATTTTCCTGCCTAAGGCACCCAGGTCGACTGGGTAGTCGACCTGGGGGTCGACTGGGTAGTCGACCTGGCCCCTGACCCAGGTCGAACCCAGCCCCTCCTGGCTTGCCTGGTCTGCGCTTGGCCGAATTTCTGAGTCTTGCCTTGTCACTATGGCTATGTGTCAGCTCCTGATTGGTCTCTCCTTCAAACGAACGGCTAATATTAATCTAAGCTCTATCGACGGTCCTAATCAATTCACAAACTCTAAAAAAAGTACCTAGGACTCCACCTAATTCACACAAATAAAAATGAGAATCAGACCGTCATGCTGCTGAAGAAAGTCTAGGAGCAGCCATCAAAATTGAGAGACGATTAGGAGTCGATTTAAGAGCTTAAAGCAAAGACAACTAAATCAAAACAACGCCTACAACAAAGGATAGCATCTCCATATTCAGAATTCAGAAAACTGAATTGAAGATTCGTCATACGTTGTAAGTAGAGTGCTTGTAACGACCCAGATTTTTCTGATCGATTTATTTTGAATATTTAATATCGTTTTAAATATTGAGCTGATAATATAATCAATTTTTATATTGAATGATCGACATAACTATCGTAATACGAGGATCTTAAGTAATTAAATTTGAAATGGAGTCAAATTGATTTATATGAAGTTTTATTTGAATTTAAATGATAACAAATAATAATTTATTATCGAAGAATTCATTTGTTTAAATTTAAATTATATTATATTGATTTAAAGGGGTTATTTTATATTAGGTTCGAATTAAATTGTATAATCAGTTTCGTTGAATTTAAAATAGTAAATAATGTCGGGAACATCAGTGGTTTTGCTAAAATAGTGGTTCGTGGTTTCAAATTAAAAGACCGCAAGATATTTTATTTAAAATAAATATAAAAGGATAGCCGACCTAAAAACTAAGTGCCACCCTAAAAGTTGTCATCAGCGCAGACTTATTCATCTCTAGCCAACGCCTTTGTCTCCAAGTTTCAGAATCCAGGAAACAGAAAATTAATGGTCGGTACTTTCTGCTCCCCGTTCTTCCCTATAAAACAACGACTACTTCGTTGATTTGTTCCTCAGTAAAACCGAAAGCTTCAATGAAAATAAAAATGGCCGCACCCCCTAAATCAAATCGAATCCTATTTTTTTTCAAAAGTCGGGTACTCTTTCTTCAATCCTAACGACAAGCTGAGGGGTCGCGACCTCGGTGGAAGCACGGACAATGGGTTCGAGTTCGAAAATTGCAATCTAGGGGTTTGACTACTTCGTTTGACCTCAGAGTTTCACCGCGAACCATAGCACGAGGGGCTAGTGTCTCGATGGTACAACCAGGGTTAGAGCTGAGAACCCATGGCGATTCGGATTTAGGGTTTCGAGCCAGGCTCGACTGTTAGGGGAGGTGCGATGTTGGCAAACTCGGGGGATCGGGAGGAGCAGCGTTCGGTGGAGCAGCGTGGAGGTGGTGGTATCTGTATTCTGGGGGATCGCGACTTGCTCCCTGGGGTTCATCGATGTAGGGTAGCTCGCGGTTTTAGTTCTGGGGATGGGAGTCTCCGTTCGGCAGTAGTGTATTGAGGAAGAAGAATGAATTTAACAAGATTAAGGTATTTTCCTTTCAGATTTAGTTTTTTTCCATTTGAAAAAAAAAAAAAAAGGCAGTTAGGAATTTATGATATAAAAAGCAAATAAATTTATATAATTAATGAGTTAGTTAGTTTGATTCTTTTATTTAAACCATATTAGGTTGATTTAGATTTCAAACTCAAAATAAATAAAAGGAGTTGGATATTTAATTAAAACAATTTGGTGATTTAATTAAATGGGAAAATGGATATATATATACATATGACATTTATTTATGCGTAATTGAAATATTGATCGTTAAATAAATATTCATAGGAGCACGATAAAACTCATTCGAAGCGATTCAAAGCCGTAAGATCTGAATTTCCACGAGACATTCAGCAAAGGAAATCACGGTGAGTAAATCTCACTCACCTTTAAAATTATTTTTATTTCGTTAAAAATAATTGTTTGTTGCTTGTGTGCATGTTTTCTTGTTATTTTATATATATTAGTTATTTAGGCTATATATATATATTGGGTTGATTGATTGGTTGGATTCCCGCAGTCTCATTAGCGGATGCCCGCAGTTTCATAGCGGATGATTACCCTATACGCCCCACGCTATGATTAGTGGATGACCTTCTATACCGCGATATTCTGCCACGAAGCAGAATGGGTATTATTTATGTGCTAACATCTGTGGATGCAGGAAAACAGGTTGGAGGAATCCAACAGGATTCCTCAAAAATATATTATCTGTTTGTTGTTTGCTGATTTCACATATATACATATATGATGTGTTAAAACCAAATGATTGAAAATTGGGTGATTTGATTGTTTTAAATATCACTGGGCCAATCGTTAATTTATTTAAAATATCATGGGGATGATATTTGAAGTTTAAAAAGGGAAATTCTATTTTTCCCAAATAGAAATTTGAAATTTTCAAGTAGAATTTGAAAATATAGAATTTCAAATGGAATTTTGAAATAAGAAATTTCAAAATAGAATTTTGAAATGAAATTTCAAAATAGAACTTGAAAATAGAATTTTTAAGTGAAATAGAGTTTAAATATTTGAAAGGAGTTGGAATATTTGAAATTCAGAAGAAAATTTGAATAAGGGTTGAAATGGGATTTTAATTATGTAAATAAAATTTGGGGTATAACATTAGAATTTTAAAAGGAGTTTGAATATTTGAATTTTAAGAAGAGATTGAATATTAGAAATTCAAATAAGAAGTTCAAATAAAATTTGAATAGACGAGATTAGAATCAAAAGTAGAATTTGAATTCAAGGAAATTAATTATAATGTGAATTCGAAGGAATTCAAAATAAAGAAATTCAAATAAAGATTTGAATATAGAATTTCAAATAGAATTTGAAATATAGAATTTCAAAGAAGAATTGAATAGAATTTGAAATATGGTATTTCAAAGAAGAATTCAAATGTGAAATTTGAGTAGAGATTTGAATGGAATTTAAATAGGAAATTTGAATTGAGAATTGAATAGAAATTCAAGTATTGAATTTGAACATGGAATTGAATACAGAAATTCAAGTAGAAATTTGAATATGAGATTTCAAAATAGAATTTGAAATAAACTTTGAAAATAGAATTTCAAAGTAGAATGGGAAACGGAATTTCAAATAGGATTTCAAATAGGAAATCCAAAGGGTTTTGAAATGGGATTTGAATTCAAGGGAATTCAAATGAATTTGAATATTAGAAATTCAAATGGTGTTAATGAATTTGAATATTAGAAATTCAAATGGTGTTAAAAATAAGTTTGAATATTAGAATTTAAATGGGCTGAAAAATAAATTTGAATATTAGGATTCAAATGAAAAGGGAAATGAAATTTGAATATAAGAAAATTCAAATTGAGTCCAAATAAGGATTTAATCTAGGAGATTTGAATATAGAAATTCAAATGAAGTTTTGAAAATAGATTTGAATATAGAAATTTAAATGGAGTTTTGAAACTAGATTTGAAATAGAATTCAAATAAGAGGATTTGAATGATAGAATTAAAAAGGGGTGGAATATTTGAAATTTCAAAATAGAATTAAATCGGAGATTGGATATTTGAAATTCAAATAGAATAAATATAGAATTTGAATTCGAAGAGAATAGGGAATTTGAATGTAGAATTCAAAAAGGAATTTAAATGGAATTTAAATTATAGAATTTGAATATAGCATTCAAATGGAATTTTAAACTATGAGATTTAGCTATATAATTCAAATGGAATTTGAAATATGGAATTTGAATATAGGATTCAATAGAAGTGAAATTTGAATTTGAATATAGAGTTCAAATAAAAGTGAAAGTGAAGTTTGAATGGAGTTGAATTTATATAAACGAAGAAGAAAAAAAGTTTAATTAAAACGAACTCGCCGCAGCGCTGCAGTTCGTAAATTGGCAATTCGAACTTCAATCGAATATACAGAACCCAATTGAAGTCGAAATTCTTTGAAACAAGAAACGTCAGGACCGATTCGATAATAGTTTTCTAATGAAAGAGAAAAATCTGAATATCGTCGTATAGATTTTGAGTTATGTCAAAATCAAATTTTCAGAAAAACAGCGCCAGAATCGTTTAAAACCATAATGGTTTATTTAATATTATAAAAGGATTTTAAGCAAGAAAATCCGAAGTTTCTATTTAGGAAATTCCAGAGCCGAGTGGTAAAATATATGCGGATTCAAGTTGTGTAAATAAATATGATTTTTGAAACAGAAATCAGATTTTTGATTATTGAATAGAATTAACTAATTCGAATGGTAATTAGTTAATGAGATTTTGAATTAATATTGGGCTTTGAATAAGTGAATTCGATTTGAGAATTTATATTCGAAATCAAAAAGGAAACTAGAATTGAAATTCGATTTGGTTATGAACGAGTTAAATATTTTGTTCGAACATGTTATGTTCAACAAAGAAGTGAAATAGGCAAAATGGCCGATTTAAAGAATAAATGGGCGAAACTGAATTCAAACGATTAGATGTTATTGAATTGAATTGAAAACAGATGAACATGTGTTAGACAGGTACATGATGAAATATATGAAGATTTTTAATGAATGTGCTCGACAAAAAGGTACATGTTTAATTCGTATATTAGATTTTATGCGCCGTATCGGCAAGCCGCTTGGCTTTTCCTTTTTCTTTTTGATTGAGGAAGATACCGGGAAGCTATTTGAAATTTCCCGATGCTCCCGATACAGGGGAGGTTATGGCGAAATTTTCCGGAAATTTAAGGAGTTAGAATATTTTTAAGATATTTTGATAATTTGAAATCATTGTATCGACGTATTGAATTCGATAGTGAGGTGAATATAAAAATCGAATGTTGTAAACAAAAAGGGATAGAGATAAGTGGTTGGAATTGTTTCCAATTGCAAATAGAGATTTTTCTAATATATAGAAAATAAGAGAGGTTGATATTTGGAAACGTTTTCCAAATGGCATAAGAGACAAGATGATTATTGAAAATATTTGGTTAACAAATATTGATAAGGAAATGGAGAAGGAGATTTAATTAATGAAGTATTAATTAAAGGGCCCAGTGAGTTGTTTGATATGTTTGGATGAACACTTGTTTTTATTCGATAGTTAAATCACAGACTATCGAAGTTTTTGACCATCGTTGTCAATATGGAGAGACCGGTTGGATTATTATCCGAAGAACCACTCCGTATCGGCATAAGCGTTGCGAACCAAGTATGCTGAATATATTGAAGACGGAGTAAAGTGCAAGGGCTTTTCTATTTATAGAAATAGTGCCTTCGGTTTCGTTCAATCCCAGAACGAACGTAAATGGACGAATGTCTGACAGAGTATTTCCAATGATCAAATGGGTTGGTCTGTATGAATGTATATGGTGGCAACGGATTTATCCCTTAGCATAATATCCATAATATTTGTGCAAACTCAACTAGTGATTAACGGATCTGACGATGTGGCATTCAAAGTGATTGTGTTATCGATGAATGGTAAGTATGCGTAGCCTCAGGCCTCAACAACCGGGAAAGGACAAAAAATCGGGCAGGCAGCATGGCTATGTGGGTCGCACCCATTAGGGTGTATAATCACCTATCTAGAGAAATTCCTTTTGTTTCTAAATCTATCGATTCTGCCGATTCGGGAACGGTGGTTTGAGTCCAACCGTTGGTGATATACATTCGATACACTCAAGCGAAATGAGTGGTCGGTCATGTGTGGGCCGGGTTGCAAGATGTTCTTGTTGAACCCAGGTGTATTTGCCTCTAGAGATACATCATCGGAAGGTGGTCCCATACCTTGTCATGTTGGAAATCCAATCTCCAATAAGCGCCATGCGGTTTGTGATTTTATACTATATATGTAGAGCGTGAGATGCAAGCGTTCTGCTAATTGGTTATTTATTTGATGTAGACATTACTATAATATCACTGGATTTGATATTAAAGTGTTTTGGGTTATAGTAAGGTAAAAACCGTCCATGTTTATGTGTGGGCTGGTCTTACTATTATCTTTTCTTTCGAAAAGAGTTTTGAAAGTTAAACAAGTGGTTGGAGTTTACTCACACCAGTCCCATGACTGACCCAGAGTTTGTTTTTGTTTGTTTTCCCTAAACTCTTGGGTGCCCAAATTTGTACGGGCAGTCAAGTGTTTCAGGCTTTTACAGATACACTCGGAGGAACTTGAAGCAGGAGGCTTCAACGTTAGTTATTTAGAGTTACTTCCGCTGGATCAAATGTTATGTGTACTCTGATGATGGTATGTATATATGTACCAAACAGATTTGTATTTCAAAGCTTATGTTATATAATATATTTTATTCGTTCCGCTGTGAGTTGTGATCTTCGTTTTTCTTCTATTCTAAGTTTTCTATCTTATCTATTCTCACCCTCTAACTTCTTTCTAATAATGAGTCGTATTTCTGTGTTATTTGGGTTGGACGTGTGGTGTATTTAGTCAATTCAGATAGCACGGATTTGCGGGTCGTTTCAGTGGTATCAGAGCTTAGGTTGAGCGAACACCTAGGCTTGTGTGGCATGTGCTCATTAGAGATAGGGTCAGTAGTGCCCTAGAATGAGTTGAGTATATATATACGAGAGAGCGTATTTGTAATTTGATATAAAAATTGTTTTATATTGTGTTGGCTAGTCTGTTGAGTGGTTTATGAATTCTGGTCGAATCGTGGGACGCCACGAAGTCGATAGGGATTTCTAAACACTTGAACAGAAAATACGACATGATATTGTTTTTAAGTGGGTAAATGAAATAATTTTACCCGAAATTTACTTTGATATAGAAAGAATAATTTTCTAGAATTATTATTATATGGATGTGTTGGATGTTATAATCAAATGAAATTATAAATTAGAATGGTTATTTATAACCAGAATAGAACTTGTATATGAATTAAATATACAAATGAGATGAATTAGAATTAAATTCAAACCAGAATTAAGAATTCAAAATCCTGGGAAGTTGAAAAAATATTTTTCAAAATATATTAAAATAATGTAGATTTGTTTTAAAGGATTTGAAAGAAAATCATGGATTTTGAAATTGTTAAGCACTGAACTCACTTCAGTGGCTGGGAAATAATTCTGATGATGATTGCAACATCATCAGTGTTCATTTTTCAGTTTCTAAGTGATGGATTGCTACCTTAGAAAAAGTTTTGACGGAAATTTGTTTGAAAGAAAACAAGTGGTTTGAAAATTCAAATGTTTTGAATTTGAAATGAAAATAAATATATGTATATATTTAGGGGATTTCAAAGGATTTGAAATGAAAACCCTGGGATCTGAATTCTGGAATTAAAATTTAATTTAAAGCAAGTTAAATGAATCAAAGGGGATAAATTGATTTAGAATCAATTTGAATAGGTTTATTGGGATATAGATGGGATAAATGGACTGATCGTAGATCATTCGAATCAAATGAAGGAAGAAGACTAAAAGTTTTGGTTGAAAATAAAGTCATAGAAATATGAGGAGTTGAGTTTCAACATAAGTGAGATGTTGAAAAGGAATGGATTTGTACCCTTTTTCCTACCTTAGCAATTTCGAGGACGAAATTATTTTAAGGGGGAAAGAATGTAACGACCCAGATTTTTCTGATCGATTTATTTTGAATATTTAATATCGTTTTAAATATTGAGCTGATAATATAATCAATTTTTATATTGAATGATCGACATAACTATCGTAATACGAGGATCTTAAGTAATTAAATTTGAAATGGAGTCAAATTGATTTATATGAAGTTTTATTTGAATTTAAATGATAACAAATAATAATTTATTATCGAAGAATTCATTTGTTTAAATTTAAATTATATTATATTGATTTAAAGGGGTTATTTTATATTAGGTTCGAATTAAATTGTATAATCAGTTTCGTTGAATTTAAAATAGTAAATAATGTTGGGAACATCAGTGGTTTTGCTAAAATAGTGGTTCGTGGTTTCAAATTAAAAGACCGCAAGATATTTTATTTAAAATAAATATAAAAGGATAGCCGACCTAAAAACTAAGTGCCACCCTAAAAGTTGTCATCAGCGCAGACTTATTCATCTCGAGCCAACGCCTTTGTCTCCAAGTTTCAGAATCCAGGAAACAGAAAATTAATGGTCGGTACTTTCTGCTCCCCGTTCTTCCCTATAAAACAACGACTACTTCGTTGATTTGTTCCTCAGTAAAACCGAAAGCTTCAATGAAAATAAAAATGGCCGCACCCCCTAAATCAAATCGAATCCTATTTTTTTTCAAAAGTCGGGTACTCTTTCTTCAATCCTAACGACAAGCTGAGGGGTCGCGACCTCGGTGGAAGCACGGACAATGGGTTCGAGTTCGAAAATTGCAATCTAGGGGTTTGACTACTTCGTTTGACCTCAGAGTTTCACCGCGAACCATAGCACGAGGGGCTAGTGTCTCGATGGTACAACCAGGGTTAGAGCTGAGAACCCATGGCGATTCGGATTTAGGGTTTCGAGCCAGGCTCGACTGTTAGGGGAGGTGCGATGTTGGCAAACTCGGGGGATCGGGAGGAGCAGCGTTCGGTGGAGCAGCGTGGAGGTGGTGGTATCTGTATTCTGGGGGATCGCGACTTGCTCCCTGGGGTTCATCGATGTAGGGTAGCTCGCGGTTTTAGTTCTGGGGATGGGAGTCTCCGTTCGGCAGTAGTGTATTGAGGAAGAAGAATGAATTTAACAAGATTAAGGTATTTTCCTTTCAGATTTAGTTTTTTTCCATTTGAAAAAAAAAATTAAATAAGGCAGTTAGGAATTTATGATATAAAAAGCAAATAAATTTATATAATTAATGAGTTAGTTAGTTTGATTCTTTTATTTAAACCATATTA
The DNA here is from genome assembly GCA_030737875.1 of Allium sativum. Classification (NCBI taxonomy): domain Eukaryota; kingdom Viridiplantae; phylum Streptophyta; class Magnoliopsida; order Asparagales; family Amaryllidaceae; genus Allium; species Allium sativum. The sequence goes on from CM060911.1 coordinate 76,632,032, forward strand.
GGTTGATTTAGATTTCAAACTCAAAATAAATAAAAGGAGTTGGATATTTAATTAAAACAATTTGGTGATTTAATTAAATGGGAAAATGGATATATATATACATATGACATTTATTTATGCGTAATTGAAATATTGATCGTTAAATAAATATTCATAGGAGCACGATAAAACTCATTCGAAGCGATTCAAAGCCGTAAGATCTGAATTTCCACGAGACATTCAGCAAAGGAAATCACGGTGAGTAAATCTCACTCACCTTTAAAATTATTTTTATTTCGTTAAAAATAATTGTTTGTTGCTTGTGTGCATGTTTTCTTGTTATTTTATATATATTAGTTATTTAGGCTATATATATATATTGGGTTGATTGATTGGTTGGATTCCCGCAGTCTCATTAGCGGATGCCCGCAGTTTCATAGCGGATGATTACCCTATACGCCCCACGCTATGATTAGTGGATGACCTTCTATACCGCGATATTCTGCCACGAAGCAGAATGGGTATTATTTATGTGCTAACATCTGTGGATGCAGGAAAACAGGTTGGAGGAATCCAACAGGATTCCTCAAAAATATATTATCTGTTTGTTGTTTGCTGATTTCACATATATACATATATGATGTGTTAAAACCAAATGATTGAAAATTGGGTGATTTGATTGTTTTAAATATCACTGGGCCAATCGTTAATTTATTTAAAATATCATGGGGATGATATTTGAAGTTTAAAAAGGGAAATTCTATTTTTCCCAAATAGAAATTTGAAATTTTCAAGTAGAATTTGAAAATATAGAATTTCAAATGGAATTTTGAAATAAGAAATTTCAAAATAGAATTTTGAAATGAAATTTCAAAATAGAACTTGAAAATAGAATTTTTAAGTGAAATAGAGTTTAAATATTTGAAAGGAGTTGGAATATTTGAAATTCAGAAGAAAATTTGAATAAGGGTTGAAATGGGATTTTAATTATGTAAATAAAATTTGGGGTATAACATTAGAATTTTAAAAGGAGTTTGAATATTTGAATTTTAAGAAGAGATTGAATATTAGAAATTCAAATAAGAAGTTCAAATAAAATTTGAATAGACGAGATTAGAATGAAAAGTAGAATTTGAATTCAAGGAAATTAATTATAATGTGAATTCGAAGGAATTCAAAATAAAGAAATTCAAATAAAGATTTGAATATAGAATTTCAAATAGAATTTGAAATATAGAATTTCAAAGAAGAATTGAATAGAATTTGAAATATGGTATTTCAAAGAAGAATTCAAATGTGAAATTTGAGTAGAGATTTGAATGGAATTTAAATAGGAAATTTGAATTGAGAATTGAATAGAAATTCAAGTATTGAATTTGAACATGGAATTGAATACAGAAATTCAGGTAGAAATTTGAATATGAGATTTCAAAATAGAATTTGAAATAAACTTTGAAAATAGAATTTCAAAGTAGAATGGGAAACGGAATTTCAAATAGGATTTCAAATAGGAAATCCAAAGGGTTTTGAAATGGGATTTGAATTCAAGGGAATTCAAATGAATTTGAATATTAGAAATTCAAATGGTGTTAATGAATTTGAATATTAGAAATTCAAATGGTGTTAAAAATAAGTTTGAATATTAGAATTTAAATGGGCTGAAAAATAAATTTGAATATTAGGATTCAAATGAAAAGGGAAATGAAATTTGAATATAAGAAAATTCAAATTGAGTCCAAATAAGGATTTAATCTAGGAGATTTGAATATAGAAATTCAAATGAAGTTTTGAAAATAGATTTGAATATAGAAATTTAAATGGAGTTTTGAAACTAGATTTGAAATAGAATTCAAATAAGAGGATTTGAATGATAGAATTAAAAAGGGGTGGAATATTTGAAATTTCAAAATAGAATTAAATCGGAGATTGGATATTTGAAATTCAAATAGAATAAATATAGAATTTGAATTCGAAGAGAATAGGGAATTTGAATGTAGAATTCAAAAAGGAATTTAAATGGAATTTAAATTATAGAATTTGAATATAGCATTCAAATGGAATTTTAAACTATGAGATTTAGCTATATAATTCAAATGGAATTTGAAATATGGAATTTGAATATAGGATTCAATAGAAGTGAAATTTGAATTTGAATATAGAGTTCAAATAAAAGTGAAAGTGAAGTTTGAATGGAGTTGAATTTATATAAACGAAGAAGAAAAAAAGTTTAATTAAAACGAACTCGCCGCAGCGCTGCAGTTCGTAAATTGGCAATTCGAACTTCAATCGAATATACAGAACACAATTGAAGTCGAAATTCTTTGAAACAAGAAACGTCAGGACCGATTCGATAATAGTTTTCTAATGAAAGAGAAAAATCTGAATATCGTCGTATAGATTTTGAGTTATGTCAAAATCAAATTTTCAGAAAAACAGCGCCAGAATCGTTTAAAACCATAATGGTTTATTTAATATTATAAAAGGATTTTAAGCAAGAAAATCCGAAGTTTCTATTTAGGAAATTCCAGAGCCGAGTGGTAAAATATATGCGGATTCAAGTTGTGTAAATAAATATGATTTTTGAAACAGAAATCAGATTTTTGATTATTGAATAGAATTAACTAATTCGAATGGTAATTAGTTAATGAGATTTTGAATTAATATTGGGCTTTGAATAAGTGAATTCGATTTGAGAATTTATATTCGAAATCAAAAAGGAAACTAGAATTGAAATTCGATTTGGTTATGAACGAGTTAAATATTTTGTTCGAACATGTTATGTTCAACAAAGAAGTGAAATAGGCAAAATGGCCGATTTAAAGAATAAATGGGCGAAACTGAATTCAAACGATTAGATGTTATTGAATTGAATTGAAAACAGATGAACATGTGTTAGACAGGTACATGATGAAATATATGAAGATTTTTAATGAATGTGCTCGACAAAAAGGTACATGTTTAATTCGTATATGAGATTTTATGCGCCGTATCGGCAAGCCGCTTGGCTTTTCCTTTTTCTTTTTGATTGAGGAAGATACCGGGAAGCTATTTGAAATTTCCCGATGCTCCCGATACAGGGGAGGTTATGGCGAAATTTTCCGGAAATTTAAGGAGTTAGAATATTTTTAAGATATTTTGATAATTTGAAATCATTGTATCGACGTATTGAATTCGATAGTGAGGTGAATATAAAAATCGAATGTTGTAAACAAAAAGGGATAGAGATAAGTGGTTGGAATTGTTTCCAATTGCAAATAGAGATTTTTCTAATATATAGAAAATAAGAGAGGTTGATATTTGGAAACGTTTTCCAAATGGCATAAGAGACAAGATGATTATTGAAAATATTTGGTTAACAAATATTGATAAGGAAATGGAGAAGGAGATTTAATTAATGAAGTATTAATTAAAGGGCCCAGTGAGTTGTTTGATATGTTTGGATGAACACTTGTTTTTATTCGATAGTTAAATCACAGACTATCGAAGTTTTTGACCATCGTTGTCAATATGGAGAGACCGGTTGGATTATTATCCGAAGAACCACTCCGTATCGGCATAAGCGTTGCGAACCAAGTATGCTGAATATATTGAAGACGGAGTAAAGTGCAAGGGCTTTTCTATTTATAGAAATAGTGCCTTCGGTTTCGTTCAATCCCAGAACGAACGTAAATGGACGAATGTCTGACAGAGTATTTCCAATGATCAAATGGGTTGGTCTGTATGAATGTATATGGTGGCAACGGATTTATCCCTTAGCATAATATCCATAATATTTGTGCAAACTCAACTAGTGATTAACGGATCTGACGATGTGGCATTCAAAGTGATTGTGTTATCGATGAATGGTAAGTATGCGTAGCCTCAGGCCTCAACAACCGGGAAAGGACAAAAAATCGGGCAGGCAGCATGGCTATGTGGGTCGCACCCATTAGGGTGTATAATCACCTATCTAGAGAAATTCCTTTTGTTTCTAAATCTATCGATTCTGCCCATTCGGGAACGGTGGTTTGAGTCCAACCGTTGGTGATATACATTCGATACACTCAAGCGAAATGAGTGGTCGGTCATGTGTGGGCCGGGTTGCAAGATGTTCTTGTTGAACCCAGGTGTATTTGCCTCTAGAGATACATCATCGGAAGGTGGTCCCATACCTTGTCATGTTGGAAATCCAATCTCCAATAAGCGCCATGCGGTTTGTGATTTTATACTATATATGTAGAGCGTGAGATGCAAGCGTTCTGCTAATTGGTTATTTATTTGATGTAGACATTACTATAATATCACTGGATTTGATATTAAAGTGTTTTGGGTTATAGTAAGGTAAAAACCGTCCATGTTTATGTGTGGGCTGGTCTTACTATTATCTTTTCTTTCGAAAAGAGTTTTGAAAGTTAAACAAGTGGTTGGAGTTTACTCACACCAGTCCCATGACTGACCCAGAGTTTGTTTTTGTTTGTTTTCCCTAAACTCTTGGGTGCCCAAATTTGTACGGGCAGTCAAGTGTTTCAGGCTTTTACAGATACACTCGGAGGAACTTGAAGCAGGAGGCTTCAACGTTAGTTATTTAGAGTTACTTCCGCTGGATCAAATGTTATGTGTACTCTGATGATGGTATGTATATATGTACCAAACAGATTTGTATTTCAAAGCTTATGTTATATAATATATTTTATTCGTTCCGCTGTGAGTTGTGATCTTCGTTTTTCTTCTATTCTAAGTTTTCTATCTTATCTATTCTCACCCTCTAACTTCTTTCTAATAATGAGTCGTATTTCTGTGTTATTTGGGTTGGACGTGTGGTGTATTTAGTCAATTCAGATAGCACGGATTTGCGGGTCGTTTCAGTGCTATTCCAATGTGAATGAATAATTGTGTTTTGGTTTGTGTAAAATGAGAAATGGAATTGTACTTAATTTGTGGTGATGCTAATTCATAATCGAATGTAGATATGACTCTAATTGTGAATAGATTTGGGATGTTGTGGTATAATGATGTTAGACCTATTGGATATTTGCAAATACATGATTCATGTTGAAAGTTAACGACTATATTTTTGTGGTAGTTTATCACAACACCTATTGGATATTTGCAAATATATGATTCATGTTGAAAGTTAACGACTATATTTTTGTGGTAGTTTATAACAACACCTATTGGATATTTGCAAGTATATGATTCATGTTGAAAGTTAACAAATATATGTGTGTGGTAGTTTATTTCAACAAAGTTGAGATTCATGCAAGTATGTGATTCACTATTTATGCAAACATGACTTTAGACCCTTCTATATATATTTTTATGATCATGTTTAGTGTAGTTGGATATATTTGGCTATTATGATTCATATGAATTTATGATGAAATAGGAATTATGATTCTAGTGTAAAAACATACTATTGTATTAGTGACAAAAGTAAGCATCTTCGTGAACTTGTGTTGACTCTATGAACATGACTAGATTACGTTTGGTGTTATGCCTAATTGAAAATATGTTTTAGGCCTATGTTGGTATCAAAATCATGTGATAATATATGTGACACATAATTCAAGTTTACATGACTAGATAAAAACCATGATTCATGTTTAAGTATGTTTTATGTCATGATTTTATGCAAGTTCACAAGTGCCTAATTTATGTTAATTAGATCGTTATGTTGCAAGTTCATGCGTTCACACTCCCCTTTATGATATTACTTAGAATATATAAACACCATGTTCTAAGCCTCCCCTTTTTATGTGGCTAAGTTGGGTTTAAATGTTAAACCCAACATATGTTATGTTATAGCGAACGTATAAAACGGGGGTAATAACGTTGGGTTAAAATATAAAACATATGTGTTGGCATGTCTGACGCATGCCAATGACTTTGAGAACATTTAAGGAGTATAAATTAATTTTACCCAATAAAGATGAATTTGAATAATGGGCTGCAAATATTTACATATAAAAAGAAAAGAGACAAAATAAGTAAACTAAGAAAATACGATGTGTTTAACCCGAGGTTGGATTGAGTAGTGATGTAAACCTGCCCGGAACCGCCCGGCTGTCCAGTAGTCACAACAATACCTATCCAATGTGGGTGGTTAAACATTGAACCCAATAAAGACCTAAAGTTAGACTGAGTTGTGACGTAAGACTGCCCGGAACCAACCGGCAATAGGCAGTCACAACAATACCTATCTAATGTGAGAGGTCGAGGCTTTAATAAGATAATTAAGGCTGAATCAGGATTGATAGGATTAAGTAAATTAAATTAATACTTAGTCAAATTGAACATGCTAAACTATACAGACTTATTGGGGGTTAGGTTTACAAAACACTTAACCAACTTAACATGTTGGCTAGAAATAGAAAACCTAGTAGCGGGGGACCCTTTTCAGCATTATCCCTACAAGGTGTATCTGGATACCCTGAACTAGGCATGGCGGGGCACGATTACTAGGCTGACTGTAAGAGGTCAAATCGACGGTGGTGGTGCAGCAATGTAGGTTCTAACGGGGTGCAGATGTGCACACACTCCGACGTAGAAAAATTAGGCATTGGGCACCAGTAGTATACCTGTGCATTCTAGAATGGTGTCAGGCCGCCACCATGGGACTTGATACACCCCATGGTGGGACCAGCATAGGTAACTACAACATCGGGGGTCGTAAGACACATGTAACTATGCGAGTAGGAGCCCATCATTAGAAATGAATCACTTCACCCTGATTATGGGGTGCCGGTTGGGAACTAGTTTATAGGGGTGCAGAGATTAATATGGGGTACGATAGTAAATTCGACCCTAGACAACTTAATTTAGCTTATAGTGCTTTCCCATTTCCAGTTTATACTTATCATGCTCATTTCTCTATTCATAGACTGAATAGTCCTAGACTTACTCAGGCTTTATGTCTGACTCTACTTTTCTTTCGTCTTCTTTTCTTTCATTCCCCCCCCCCCAAGGTCCACAGGGAGGGAATACCGCAGCTTGACCAGTTTTTACATCCAGCTTGAAGAGAAAGAATGTATTGCTTGGATCTCTTTCGTTTTGGACTTTGGCTTTGGACAGCAATTATGGGACTTATGCAGTTTACTTATGTTTTTATGCTTCTTTAAATAATGAAATCAAGACAGTTTTGAAAATGTAATGTTTTTGGGAGTATTGTAAGACAATTATGGTATGGTTTGTTTAACACGTATTTTGAAGAAATAAAAGTTGCTGTTGTTTTCCGCTGATCAAAATTATCTGTATTTATATCTATCTTGTGTATTTGTGACTTATACTTGTAAACCTCCACCAAAATTAGGGCATTCCCTTTGAGAGTGACCCTAACGGAGGTGGGGTGTTTCACTTGTAATCACATGAATTCTGTTATGCTAAGTTATCTAGAATCGCTTTTCTATTTAGAATTTGCAGTCTGTTAGAGTGGTCCATCAATAATCGGATGTCTTTGAGGAGGTAGAGGGCTTGCCTCCGAAGCTGGAGATAGACTTCCGCATGTATCTCGTTGATAACGCAAAACCCTTTGCTTTACCCGTTAGACACATGGATCCAAGGGAGAGAAAGGAGCTTAGCAAGTAAGTTAAGGAGCTGCTAGAAAAGGGGTTTATAAGGCGGAGTAATTCTGATTGGGGTGCTCTGGTGGTGTTCGCAACCAAAGCGGACGGTTCACTTCGCCTATGCATTGATTATAGGGAGTTAAACAAGCTGACTAAGAAGAATAGGCACCCACTGCCAAGAATAGATGATTTATTCGATTAGCTTGTAGGTGCATCAGTTTCTCCTAATTAGATCTGGCTACCGGGTTTCATCAGCTAAGAGTGGATGAAGATAGCATTGATAAGACCGCGTTCAGAACCCTGGATGGTTTCTTCGAATGGCTTGTCATGCCTTTCTGCTTGACAAACGCTCCTGCTTATTTCGTCGATTTGACGAGTAGGGTATTCCGGGAATTCCTCAATAAATTCGTGGTGGTCTTTGTAGACGACATTCTGATCTTTTCGAAGAATGAGGAAGAGCATGCTTTGCATTTAAGTGAAGTCATGGATACTCTCCGTGCACATCGGTTGAAAGCAAAATTCTCCAAGTGCCACTTCTAGAGAGAAGAAGTAAGATTTCTTGGACATGTGGTGTCCAAAACGGGGTTAGCTGTGGACCCCGCAAAAGTAGTTGTGGTCCAGGATTGGAAGGTTCCAAAGAATGCAACCGAAGTCCGAAGCTTTCTTGGGCTAGCAGGCTTTTATCGGAAGTTCATCAAGGACTTTGCGAAAATCTCAGCTGCAGTTACAAGGGTAACGAAGAAGAACCTGACTTTCACTTGGGATTTGGATTGCGAAGTCGCTTTCCAACGTTTGAAGAGGGCTCTTACAACAGCCCCAGTTTTGACATTGCCTGATGGGAGCAAGATGTTTACAGTATACACAGATGCATGTGGTACATGACTAGGCGCTATTTTGATGCAAGAGGGGAAGGTAGTAGCTTATGGTGGAAGGCAGTTGAAAGAGCATGAGAAAAACTACCCGACCCACGATCTAGAGTTGGCTGCTATAGTTTTTGCGCTTAAGTCTTGGCGTCATTATCTCCTAGGTGAGAAGTTTGAGTTGTATACTGACCATAAATCGTTGAAGTACCTTTTCTCGCAGAAAGACCTCAATCAAAGGCAGCAAAGATGGATGGAGTTTCTCTCCTCCTATGATTTTGAGATCTCCTATACTCCTTGCAAGGGCAATGTAGTAGCAGACGCCATGAGGAGGAAGAAGATGACCTTAAGTCCTCTCTTTGTAGAAAGGCAAAGCTTGGAGTACAAAGAAAATTTTAATTTTAGACCATCTGTTGACTATGTGACTATCTTTATGGCAATGCTAGAGGTGCGGCCTACTTTGTTGGACTCAATAGGAACCGCGCAACGTGAAGACCCTCAGTTAGTTGATGTGATAGATAAGCTAATTAGGGGTCAGACTTCTAGTCACCTCGATAGATACTCCATCGATGATAAGGGTTGGTTGAGACGGGATGGGAGGCTATGCGTCCCACAAGCAAGGGATTTGGTGAAGATGGTTCTCGAAGAGGTACACCATTCCAAGATGACCATACACCCTGGTGGAGACAAGATGTATAAAGACATCAAAAGAGTTTTCTTTTGGAACAGCATGAAGAGGGATGTAGCTGAATTTGTTTCTAAGTGCATGATATGCCAGCAAGTTAAGGCAGAGCAGAAGAAGCCTGGTGGTCTGCCTCATCCTCTAGAGGTCCAGCAATGGAAATGGGATAGTATTTCTATGGACTTAGTTGATGGGTTGCCTAGGTCACAAAGGGGCAATACCGGTATTTAGGTAATAGTGGACAAGCTCACGAAAAGCGCTCATTTTATACCTGTCAAGAGTAGGAGGACTGCCTCGTCTTTAGCCTCCATTTATCTTAGGGAGATAGTTCGACTCCATGGGATACCCACCATCATAGTGAGTGATCGAGACCTTATCTTTACGAGCGAGTTTTGGAGGAGTTTGCAAGAGGCTGTAGGCATACAGCTATGTTTAAGCACGGCCTATCACCCTCAAACCGATGGTCAGACGGAAAGGGTGAACATAGTATTGGAAGATCTTTTGAGACTGTGCACTCTTGACTTAGGAGGAACATGGGAGGATCATCTCCCTTTGGTGGAATTTGCATACAAGAATAGCTACCAAGCCACCATAGGCATGGCACCTTTCGAAGCTTTGTGTGGAAGGCCATGTCGATCTCCGACTTGTTGGTGGGAGTCCACAGATAAGCTCGTACTTGGGCCAGATATGATTAGAGAGACTTCAGAGAATGTAGACTTGATACGAAGAAGAATGAAGACTGCCCAAGATAGACAGAAATCCTACGCAGACAAAAGAAGGACCGACCTTGAGTTTGAGGTTGGAGACAAGGTGTTCCTCAAAGTATCTCCTTTGAGGAATGTCATTCGCTTTGGGTCTGTAGGAAAGTTGGCACCACGGTTTGTAGGACCATTTCCTATCATTGAAAGGATTGGGACGATGGCCTATAGAGTAGAGCTGCTCGATAGACTGGATGGAGTTCATAATGTTTTTCATGTCTCTCAGCTACAGATGTGCTTACATGAGTCGGCAGAAGTTGTGGAGCCAAGCATACTAGAAGAAGTCGAAGTGGAACGAGAAGCAACTGTGAGAAGAGTTCCAACTCGTATCTTTGGGACAGAAGTCAAAAGCTATGCAACCGAGAAGTCAAGCTTGTTAAAGTTCAATAGAGCGACGCTGAGGAAGACGCGACTTGGGAGACTGAGGCCAAAATACGCGCGGCCTACCCTTTTCTTTTTGAGGGTACATCTTTGATCTCTTTTTCCCCTTAAGTTTTTGCAAGCTTGTATCTACCTTTTTAGTGTATCTTCTCGGTCACATTCTTTATCCTTAGGTAGAAACCAATGGATGTAAACATGTGTTTGAAACATGTTATGATTTATGGATGCTAGTGGATGCACGTATTTGCTAGTGGTTGCTCATGGACGCATAAACACAGACACATTATGCACTAGATCGGCTCAATCACTTTCATATTGCATATGAATATGTATGCTTATTTAGGTTATTGGATGTATAATGGTTTTGTTATCAAATGGCTGTTGCATTCGGATGAATGGTTGTGCAAACATGTAGAAATAATATGTATCATTAGGGATCTTTTGCATACATGTTGGACGCATGGCACTATCATGATTCGCATTAAGGAGGTCAACTGAATCTATAGATCGCCTGATTTTGCATTAGATACGGACATGTACACACACTGTGCATATAAAAATGAAAGCATTAGAAGTCTTTTATGGACAATGGATGTCTATGTTTGATGGTTTAGTAGATGGACGATTGGATAGTAGGATATACATTCTTCTTGACTCGGTGATTTCGGGGACGAAATCCTTTAAGGAGGGGGGAATGTAATACCCTGTATTTCTGTTAACACTAAAGTAACGAATTAAAGAATAATCAATTTTAAATGTGAGAATTAACGGAAACAGATTACGCCGTTGTGTTCGTCTCGGAATTCTGGTTGAGATAGAGTCCGAGTTTGCGTGAATTGGACTATGTATGAAGAAGTTATGGCTGTCGGAAGTTTCCAGAAATTCAAATTTAAATTCAAAATCAATTTCAGACTCAGAACCAGGCAGGGCCGGAAATTTCCCGCCCCAGGCCAGGTCGACCAGGGGGTCGACCTTAGTGTCGACCTTCCCTATAGGTCGACCTAGGGGTCGACCTACCCCCACGGGAAAAATTGTGTTAAGCACAATTCTGAGCTGCTGCTGAGTCATTAGGGCCGAGTTGGCTATTTGGATGGTTTAGGTTGCTTCTAGGTTGATCGGATGGCCTAAATTAATCCTAATCCGTATATAAACACATGCAAACTCAAACCCTAAGCCTAATCAAAATTAAATCAATGGTCGTCATGCTGTCACTCCAAAACCTAGAGTAGCCGCCACCAATTAGAAGCGAAGTAAAGCAACTCAATTCAATTCAACTCAAGTCTTTAACAACAACTACAACGAATTTGTCTACATCAAAGGCGAGCTAATTCAACTACAGAATACAGATCCTAGAACTCAAGACCTTCTCTAAGTTGTGAGTTCGACTTCTTTAACAAGATAATTAACAAGTTAATTAGGTTGAGTTGTAAATTGGGTTATATGTCTATGTTTGTGAATCATTGGAAAATGTGATATTTTGTGAATATATGCTAGTTGTTCATGATGATAGTTTTTGTTAATTTGTGTTAGTGGATCCCTTTTCATATGCCCAATCACCTATGTTCAACTTGATTCATTGTATGATATCATTTTATATGCAAGTGTGGGTGTAGGATTATATGCTAGTTTTATGTGGATTGTACACAAGTTTACATGTGAATCAAGTAAAAATGGCTATAAGCAAGTTTACACCTTTATGTTTATATCTAAGAAATACATAGTTTATGAAAGTTTGTGACCATTGCCTATGCAAGTTCGGGTGAAAACCATATTCATACATACAAGTTCACATCATTATGTTTAGGTCTAAATTTAGATCCATGGCAAAAATATAATTTATGCAAGTTTATGTTTATTATGTCCCTTTTCCTATGCAATTTATTGGTTATGCAAACTTATGTTATAATGCTTATTTACAAGTTGGCCTATTTTATATGTTTTGCAAATTGTGTTGTTTCCTCTCTTTTATGAGTTAGACCATTTGCGGATTTAACATATATTTTATGTTAAGCGAACGAACGACGCGGGGACAAGGGGTTAATATTTAATGTACACAAATTGTGTGTTGTCATGAAACGGCCTTAAAAGGCATATTATAATTTGAGACATTAATTGGTATAAATTGGTATACCAAAAATAAATGGACATAATTTAGGTGACAATTATGGACATAAGTAAATTTGGAATTTTATTGACAAATTTGAATAGGGACATTAATTCAAATTGGGTTAAAAGATTATGTGTAATAATCAATGCCTAAGACACGAGGTTGGGCTCATTTGTGGTGTAAGACTGCCCGGACCCGCCCGACAAATCCAGCAACCACAAGTGGTAGTCCAATGTGAGATGTCATAGGCCCAAATTAAACGCGTAACAATTGTATGGACACGAGGGTTAGGCTCGTTTGTGGTTTAACACTGCCTGGACCCGCCCGGCAAATCCAACAACCACAAAGGGTGGCCTAATGTGAGAGGTCCTATAGGGTTACGGTTAGAATAAATTAAGTAATACTTAACCAAGATAAACATGTAGTGGGACATGGGGGTTAAGTGGGTGACATGTTGGTGACATGTTGAAATACGAATAGTAATACTTAACCAAATAGGAACATGTAAGTGGACATGAATAAGAGGGGGTTAAGTAGGAAATTCTAGAGGGGACCAAGCATAGGTAGAAAGCTTGTGTCAAGCATGGGGGCCCTTTTCAGACCAGTAACCCATTAAGTATCTTTGTGGGCTCGACCCAAGTTGAGGATGGGACACACATATTGGGTTTGATTGTAAGAGGTAAAAACGGGTTAGTGGTGGCAACGCAAGTCCAACGGGGTCATGTGCATGCGTGGGCCCGGGCTGGTAGGTAAGACGTTGTTGCATCGTGTAGGTATAAGTCATGCATCTTTAGTGGTATTGGGTTTCCACTTTGGGGATGATACACCCCACTATGGGACCAGCACGGGTATCTACGAGTTAGGGAGCCGATCGCATGGGCGTAGTGTAACACCGCACCTCCGCCAGGGTGGCTCTTGCAGGCACTCTGACTTTGGAGGGGCGTTTGTACCAGGTAAACATGCATAATGATATATCAAGGCAGAACAAGAACATATGTATATATGTAAACAGAGTAAATAAGATAAGTAAAACAGCGGAAGATTTCAAACTATTTCAAAACAAGTCTGGTACAACATAATGTTAACTTTCCAAATACACAAGTCTAGATAAAAACAATATCACTGAAAAACTGAAATACATAAGTACTATCCCCAAAATAAGTGATAACCATAGCTAGCTTCATGTCAAGACCGTACATGAGCTAAATTTCCCGCGATCAGAAATCCAAGCTAAGCTCCAATATTCCCACCCTGAGAACCTGGGGGGGAAACGGAAGAAAAGAGGCGAAAGAAAAACAGGTCAGTCAAAAAGACCGAGTAAGCCCTACTACAATCAATGTAAACTGATAAAGTTAACTGGCATGAGAAGCAGGGATGAACATAAGGATAACTACATACTGGCATGATAGATAAAGGTGTCATCGCATAATCAGGTTTAAGGTTTTGCACCACAGGTGTACTAGCAAACTAACATGACTTGAATAAACACGTATTGATCCCTTGGCCCAAGCTTTGACCCAATAACATGAAATGACCCTAATACGAGGTCCAATAACATGAAGTGACCCTAATACGAGGTCCAATAACATGAAGTGACCCTAATACGAGGTCAAATAACATGAAGTGACCCTAATACGAGGTCCAACCAAACGGTCTAATCGATCGGCTCCCTAAGCCTAACTCGTCACGTGTTGGTGTCAATACGGCCCAAACATAATTGTAGTCGGACTGTGCCGGGTCTCCCGTCGGGTGTATCAAGCCCTAGGGTGTCAACCCCTGGACACCATAAACTTAAGTGCACAGTCTCGATCTACTGGTACCCATGCTTGACTTCTCCAAATACGGACTACGTGCACGACCATAGTCCGTCCGGAACTACATCGGCGTACCACTCTGCCGTCGTTTTTGGTCACTTACCTCAAGTCCAGTTATCGTGCCCCACCCTAGCCTAGTCCCTAGGGTCTTAATGATACAAACTTGGGATTACAGCTGGAGTGGACCCCCATTGCTAGGATTTTCTAGTGGGTTAAGTACGGTTTAAACCTTTTACTAATCATGGATTAACTTGGTTAAGTGTAACGATGAGTTCACGACTTAACCCTGATTAATCTACCAAGCCCAAATTGGTTAAGTATTAGGTGGACCATGACTTAACCCTAATCATGAGGCATTAACTAATTTAATCTGCCTTAACCTCTCACATTAGACCTTGTTGTGGTTACTAGTTAAGCTGGGCAGGTCCGGGTAGCTTTACACCACAACTTGGTCTAACCTCGGGTTCAAGGTACAACATGACCAACTTCTCACATTGGGCCCTATTGTTTGTAGCAACTAGTTAAGCCAGTCGGTTCCGCGTAGTTTTACTCTACAAACTCAACCCAACCTCGAGTTGGTCACACTTATATTTTCTAAGTGTCATGTCCATCATGTTTCCAAAACATATTACAAGTTTTCAAGAATTTGGGTAGACCTAACTTAATAGGTAAATTCCCAATGGGTAGACCTAACTTAATAGGTAAATTCCCAATCTTATGTTTTTATGTCTTTAAAGTTTACCCAACCCCAAACGCAATCCCATCGCTTACATATCGCAATAGCGCATAAAGGATAGAAAGAGGGAACTTGGCCTAATCATGACATAAAGGTGTTGAAGCCACAAGTTTAACATGGTGGCATATGAAATGTACATATGTTCATATACTTGCATATTACATTTTTAGGCCTCAAAAGCATGCATAAAACCAAACTTAGCATATTGGTGATACATGGTGATGAATGACATGTAGGAATGGCCATAAGTTCGCATTTAGCCTCACATGCAAGTTATCATAAGAGATATGATAACTTACATGTTGCCAAAATGCAACCTTTAGCATAAAGCTTGAAGCTTTATGTTCATATACTCAAGATAAGCTTGCATAACATGATAACATGAGTAAAATGATCCATCCAAACTTGCATACATAACATGACAACTTGCATATCATAACATGGCAAACTTGCATAACATAACATTGCAAACTTGCATATCATAACATATCAAACTTGCATAACATGACATGGTAAACTTGCATATCATAACATAGCAAACTTGCATAACATAACATGATAAACTTGCATATCATAACATGGCAAACTTGCATAACATAACATGATAAACTTGCATATCATAACATGGCAAACTTGCATAGCATAACACGGTAAACTTGCATATCATAGCATGGCATACTTGCATAACATAACATGATAAACTTGCATATCATAACATGGCAAACTTGCATATCATAATGATCAACCAAACTTGCATCATTCATTTAACTCTAGAGTTTAAATATGAAAGTAGAAAAGGGCTTACAATGCTTATGAAGACACAAAAATATATATAGATTGAGACAAAGCCCTTATGCAATCAAATAAACCAAAATGCAAGCTCCAATAGAAAAACCCTTGAGCCAAAATGATCAAAACTTTTGCTTTATGATGTAAATATGGAAACTTGACTTGAATGCAAGCTAATGATGCTCATACCAGCTTGAAAACACTTGTGTGCATTGAAAATCTCTCATAGAAATTACTTAGCAATTCTATGAAGAGAGTGGAGGCCATGAGAGGAATGATTTTGCCATAGTTTAGTTACTTGAATGAATAATGATGATTTAGGGTTAGGTTAGGGGCTTATTTATAGAGATTAGGATTAGTTTTAGCCTTAGGATTAAACCCTAATTCCAATCTCAGCCCTCAAAACCGAATCTGGCCCCCAAACTCAACACAACTCCAAAATGGTGCACCAGGCAAAACTGCCCGCCTGAGCCAAGTCGATAGCCAAGTCGACAGGGCTATCGACATGTGTCCAACCAAGTCGACTTCCAAGTCGACAGGCCTGTCGACTTGGTTGGCTTGGCGGGAAATTTCCCGCCTAGCCTTCCAGGCCCGAAATTCGAAATTTGAACTTGAAATTCAAATCTGTTTTGAACTTGAAATTTTCTGAAAACTTCATTGGGCCTTAATCGGGTCATACAGACTCCGATTTTCGAAAACTCGGACTCTATTTCGCGTATTTTTCCGAGACGAACGCAATGGCATAGCCCGTTTCCCTTGATTCAGATTTATAAATTAAATGCTGCCTCGATTTACGTTATAACGGGTTATTGAAAATACGGGTTGTTACATTCTCCCCTCCTTAAAGGATTTCGTCCCCGAAATCTCTAAGTTAGGAAGAACATATCCTACCATCCAACATCCATCTACTCAAAACATCATCCACGAGCAATCATTGTCCTTACAGGATTCTAAATGTTGTATGAACATATGCAAAGGTGTGTGTATATGTACTTATCTAATGCAAATATCATCAATGCAAATTATGTTAGTGAAATGAATCCATATGTATGCAATTCCTAACATAATGTATAACATCTATATGTGTGCACATAACATACATCCATATGCAACATCCATGTGATAACACAAAAATTTTCATCCATGAATAAGCATAAACACTCATGCATATGCAATATGAGGAGTGTGTGAGCCGATCTAGTGCCAAATGTGTATAATGCATCCACGAGTAACCACTTGCAAACACTTGCAACCACTTGCAACCATCAAGCATAACATGTTTCAAACACATGTTTCATCCAAAGGGTTTCTACCTAAGGTTCTCATGACAAGATTAACATGATAAACTAGATAATCAAGACAAACATGGATAGCAAAAGATATGCTACAAAGAGATCGGGAAGATAAGCAGGATATACCCCTTTCGGATTACAAGAAATCCCTTCCTAACCCAACCCATATTCTATAAAAGCCCAAAAGGTTTAGTCAACCTAACGGACCCCTTCAAACCCTGACATGTATTACTAGCCAATAAGTCATACCTCCCGACAGAAATAGGACCGAAAATGGGACCGGGAGGATATACGTAAAAAGATAACATGCGAGTAAGCTCTACGGAACAATAGGGATCAAGGATATACTCTTAGAAAGAGATTAAATGCGCGTATCTAGTCTTCGATCTTCTAAGCTGCATTTTCTTGTGCTTAATCCCATCGTGCCCTGACCGTCTTTTAACTTCGCAATTCCGTAGTTCTTAATTCTTATTCCCAAAATGTGAGTTAGAACTCATTTCACCGTTGCCTCTCGTTCCACTTCCACTTATTCTTTGCCTAAAATACTTGGCTTAAACATAACTGCGTGCTCATGGTTTCGTGCAAGCTTTCCAAAATTCACTAGTGAATCCTGGATCTCGTTTACTTACTATAAAGTATTCCACGCAGCAGAACTTTTCTTGAAAATACCAACCCTCGTTGCCAATTGCTCTTACTAACGTGATTTTCTATAACTCATGCTTGAACGAAATGAACCATCTGCCTGCGAAGGATAGGCCGTACTTAGATTCAGTGCTTGCCCATGACTTCCCGTAGACTATCCCAAAACTGGCTAGTGAAGATTGAGTCATGGTTACTAACTATACTTTAGGGAACCTCGTGCAACCTCCTTATTTCTTGAAAGTAAACTGTCGCTAGCTATGATGCAGTCCTTTCGCTCTTTACCGGAGTGAAATGAGCACTCTTCGTGAGTCTACCTACTATGACCCACATGCTCGTATTCTCTTTCCTTGACCTTGGTAATCCATCGATAAAATCCATGGGAATACTCTTCCACTTCCATAGTGGAACGTCTAGAGGATGCAATAGCCCACCGGGCTTCTTCGACTCGGCCTTAACTTGCTGGCAAATGATACATCTAGAGATAAACTCCGCCACATCCTTCTTTATCCCAGGCCAAAAGAAACTGCGCTTCATATCTTTATACATCTTATCTCTGCCCGGATGTATAGTCAACTTAGAGCGATGCGCTTCCTCAGGAACTTTCTTTCTCTCATCGCGTCTTAGCCATCCCTTGTCATCTATAGCGAGGTGACTTAACATCTCGCCTCGAATCAACTTGTCCATGATCTCGGCTAACCGCGGGTCTTCCTTCTGTGAAGTCCCTACTTGATCCAGAAGGGTAGGTCTAAACTCCAGGGACGCTAACTGACTAATTAAACTGAGAAAGCTTCTTACTTCAATTGTCCTCGTCGGAGCTTTCCGGTCTTGAACCGCGACCACTTTAGCAGGATCCACCACTAAGCCTTGCTTAGAAAAAATGTGCCCAAGAAATCTAACTCCTTTTTCTCCAAAATGACATTTGGAGGACTTGGATTTCAACTGATGCGCTCTAAGCGTATCCATCACCTCCTTGAGATGTCTAGCATGTTCTTCCTCGTTCTTTAAGAAAGTCAGGATATCGTCTACAAAGACTACTACAAACTCGTTCAGGAACTCCCTAGACACCCTACTCATCAAGTCCACGAAGTAGGCGGGTGCATCAGTCAAACCGAATGGCATGACCAGCCATTCTAAGAATCCATCTGGAGTTCTGAACGCAGTTTTGCCTATACTATCCTCAGCTACTCTGAGCTGATGGAATCCAGTAGCAAGATCAAGAGAAAACAGATGTTCCTACAAGCTGATCAAACAAATCATCGATCCTTGGCAATGGTTGTCTATTCTCTTTGTTTAACTCACGATAATCAACACAAAGTCGAAGAGAACCATCTGCCTTGGTAGTAAATACTACAGGCGCTCCCCATTCAGATATACTTCGTCTAATGAACTTCTTCTCAAGCAACTCCTTGACTTGCTTTCTTAACTCTCATCTTGCGGGGCCATGTGCCTAACCGGCCACGAAACTATCTTGGCATTATCAACCAGATAAATGTGGAAATCTATCTCTCGTTTAGGGGTAACCCCCTTCACTTCACCCAAGATATCAGGATATTCTCGGACCACCCTCACCGATTGCAAACTATCGATAGACGAGTTGAGGGAATCAAGATAACACAACATGACGGGACTCATAGGGTTACTAGAAATTTTTAGGGTATTACCGAGGCGAGTCATGAGCCTCACAACCCTATGCTAAAAAATCAAGGATGGCTCCAAAACTGGACAATCGATCCATGCCCAAAATCAACCCACACCCCATGAAACCGAGAATATAAGCATCACACGAGAACTCTACACTAAAGATAGAGATTTTCAAATCCACGTAGATAATAGACAAATGGGCGGAAACCCCAATTGGATTTGGAACACACACGGGATCATTAACTAGACTAGTACTTAGGTGCAAACTTTCAACTAGATTAGATGAAATAAACTATGCGATGTGCCAGAATCAAACAAAGTACAAACCGGAAAATCAGAAATGTAAACAGGACTTTTAACAGAAACACTACCTCGATCATGAGCTGGAAGAACGATGTTGAGGGGATGAATTCGCCCTCCAGATGGTCTTGCATACTGAGTCTGACCTTGCCCTTGCTTCTTCGGGCAATCTTTGCTGAAATGTCCAAACTCACCACAATGAATGCATTCACCACTCTTCCTTTTTCTCTTCCTACAATCCTTAATAAGATGCCCAACTGAATCGCAATAATGGCACTTCCTCTTGTCATTATTGTCCTTGCTATTGTTCCCCTTGTTGCCTTGACTCTTGTTCTTGTTCTTGCGGTTTTTGGAGTTCTTGCCTTGCTTCGCGGAATCCACCGTTCCTTCCGACGTAGGCCCTCCCTTCTTCGGGCAGTCCCTAGTGAAGTGTCCCATTTCTCCACAGTCAAAGCAAGTGCCCTTCCTCTTTCTGCAATCCTTGTTTAGATGAGTCAAGCTTCCACAAGTAAAGCACTTCTTTTCCTTCTTATCTTCAGACTCCTCCTCCTTCTTTTTCATTTCCTTTTTGGGCTCCGTTTCCTTGTTTTTAGACTCATTCATCTTGACCTACTTCTTGTCACTCCTATTCTCTTCATTGAGTAGGGCCATATTCACCAAACTCTCGAAAGTTTCCCCCAAGGGTATATGAGTCATGGCTAAACCATGTAATGGCTCGTTTAATCCTAGAGCAAAGTATAGGGCCTTCTTCTGAGTTGTGTTAACCAAGTCTAAACCGACCCGAGCCAGTTGATTAAACTTATCTATGTATTCCCTAATAGTCATGTCCCCTTGCTTCAGTGATAGGAACCTTAGTCCAAACTTTCCCCGAAAGTCATCCCAAGTCTCAATTGGCCTAGTAGTGGTGGTGACTACCCACCACTAAGCAGCTTCTTCCTTTAGCAACCACACTGCCAATAAAACCTTCCTACGGTCATCTATATCAAAGAAGACAAAAAGATCTTCGGTTTCTTTCAACCAATTCCTTGCCTCTTCATAAGTCTCGGTCCCAATGAAATTCTTGCAACCCATCGCCTTAAAGTCTTTGCAAATCTCCGCGAAATCCTCTTGTGGATGCTGAGGGGGAGGAGGAAGAGGAACCTCAGCGACAGGAGGAGGAGGAACATTAACTACCGGAGGAGGAGGAGGAGGAACATCGGCGGGGCCGGCTTCGGTCGCCCTAGCCTCCAAAAGTCTCCTATACCAAACAGGTACGTGTACTCCCTCCGGAATGGCAAAGTTATTGGCCATACTAAAAACGAAGAAAAAGATAGATTCAGAATGGAGAAAAACGAAGGAATTTTGCTAATGGCTTTTTGGGGAATAACCTTTAAAATAAATTAGACTTTTCTTTGGAAAATACTTTATACTTGGTTTTGAAAATAGTTTTCCAAAAGTTTTCTAAAAACCTTTTTGTTCCTTCTCGCAAACCATATGCTCTGATACCAAATGTAACACCCCACCTCCACCAGGGTTGCTCTTGCAAGCACTCTGACTTTGGAGGGGCGTTTGTAACAGGTAAACATGCATAATGATATATCAAGACAGAACAAGAACATATGTATATATGTAAACAGAGTAAATAAGATAAGTAAAACAGCGGAAGATTTCAAACTATTTCAAAACAAGTCTGGTACAACATAATGTTAACTTTCCAAATACACAAGTCTAGATAAAAACAATATCACTGAAAAACTGAAATACATAAGTACTATCCCCAAAATAAGTGATAACCATAGCTAGCTTCATGTCAAGACCGTACATGAGCTAAAATCCCACAAGCAAGTGATCAGTAATACAAGCTAAGCTCCAATATTCCCACCCTGAGAACCTGGGGGGGGGGGAATGGAAGAAAAGAGGCGAAAGAAAAACAGGTCAGTCAAAAAGACTGTGTAAGCCCTACTACAATCAATGTAAACTGATAAAGTTAACTGGCATGAGATGCAGGGATGAACATAAGGATAACTACGTACTGGCATGATAGATAAAGGTGTCATCGCATAATCAGGTTTAAGGTTTTGCACCACAGGTGTACTAGCAAACTAACATGACTTGAATAAACACGTATTGATCCCTTGGCCCAAGCTTTGACCCAATAACATGAAGTGACCCTAATACGAGGTCCAATAACATGAAGTGACCCTAATACGAGGTCCAATAACATGAAGTGACCCTAATACGAGGTCCAACCAAACGGTCTAATCGATCGGCTCCCTAAGCCTAACTCGTCACGTGTTGGTGTCAATACGGCCCAAACATAATTGTAGTTGGACTGTGCCGGGTCTCCCGTCGGGTGTATCAAGCCCTAGGGTGTCAACCCCTGGACACCATAAACTTAAGTGCACAGTCTCGATCTACTGGTACCCATGCTTGACTTCTCCAAATACGGACTACGTGCACGACCATAGTCCGTCCGGAACTACATCGGCGTACCACTCTGCCGTCGTTTTTGGTCACTTACCTCAAGTCCAGTAATCGTGCCCCACCCTAGCCTAGTCCCTAGGGTCTTAATGATACAAACTTGGGATTACTGCTGGAGTGGACCCCCATTGCTAGGATTTTCTAGTGGGTTAAGTACGGTTTAACCCTTTTACTAATCATGGATTAACTTGGTTAAGTGTAACGATGAGTTCACGACTTAACCTTGATTAATCTACCAAGCCCAAATTGGTTAAGTATTAAGTGGACCATGACTTAACCCTAATCATGAGGCATTAACTAATTTAATGTGCCTTAACCTCTCACATTAGACCTTGTTGTGGTTACTAGTTAAGCCAGGCGGGTCCGGGTAGCTTTACACCACAACTTGGTCTAACCTCGGGTTCAAGGTACAACATGACCAACTTCTCACATTGGGTCCTATTGTTTGTAGCAACTAGTTAAGCCGGTCGGTTCTGGGTAGTTTTACGCTACAAACTCAAACCAACCTCAAGTTGGTCACACTTATATTTTCTAAGTGTCATGTCCATCATGTTTCCAAAACATATTACAAGTTTTCAAGAATTTGGGTAGACCTAACTTAATAGGTAAATTCCCAATGGGTAGACCTAACTTAATAGGTAAATTCCCAATCTTATGTTTTTATGTCTTTTAAGTTTACCCAACCCCAAACGCAATCCCATCGCTTACATATCGCAATAGCGCATAAAGGATAGAAAGAGGGAACTTGGCATAATCATGACATAAAGGTGTTGAAGCCACAAGTTTAACATGGTGGCATATGAAATGTACATATGTTCATATACTTGCATATTACATTTTTAGGCCTCAAAAGCATGCATAAAACCAAACTTAGCATATAGGTGATACATGGTGATAAATGACATGTAGGAATGGCCATAAGTTCGCATTTAGCCTCACATGCAAGTTATCATAAGAGTTATGATAACTTACATGTTGCCAAAATGCAACCTTTAGCATAAAGCTTGAAGCTTTATGTTCATATACTCAAGGTAAGCTTGCATAACAAGATAACATGAGTAAAATGATCCATCCAAACTTGCATACATAACATGACAACTTGCATATCATAACATGGCAAACTTGCCTTAACTTTAGAGTTTAAATATGAAAGTAGAAAAGGGATTACAATGCTTATGAAGACACAAAAATATATAGAGATTGAGACAAAGCCCTTATGCAATCAAATAAACCCAAAATGCAAGCTCCAATAGAAAAACCCTTGAGCCAAAATGATCAAAACTCTTGCTTTATGATGTAAATATGGAAACTTGACTTGAATGCAAGCTAATGATGCTCATACAAGCTTGAAAACACTTGTATGCATTGAAAATCTCTCATAGAAATAACTTAGCAATTCTATGAAGAGAGTGGAGGCCATGAGAGGAATGATTTTGCCATAGTTTAGTTACTTGAATGAATAATGATGATTTAGGGTTAGGTTAGGGGCTTATTTATAGAGATTAGGATTGGTTTTAGCCTTAGGATTAAACCCTAATTCCAATCTCAGCCCTCAAAACCGAATCTGGCCCCCAAACTCAACACAACTCCAAAATGGTGCACCAGGCAAAACTGCCCGGCTGAGCCAAGTCGACAGCCAAGTCGACAGGGCTGTCGACATGGGTCCAACCAAGTCGACTGCCAAGTCGACAGGCCTGTCGACTTGGTTGGCTTGGCGGGTAATTTCCCGCCTAGCCTTCCAGGCCCGAAATTCGAAATTTGAACTTGAAATTCAAATCTGTTTTGAACTTGAAATTTTCTGAAAACTTCATTGGGCCTTAATCGGGTCATACGGACTCCGATTTTCGAAAACTCGGGCTCTATTTCGCGTATTTTTCTGAGACGAACGCAATGGCATAGCCCGTTTACCTTGATTCAGATTTATAAATTAAATTCTGCCTCGGTTTACGTTATAACGGGTTATTGAAAATACGGGTTGTTACACGTAGTGGGTACACCTAGTGGAGATAGGGGAAGGCGACACCTATGTTGACAGCTAGGGGTACACTAAACTACTATTATTATTTCTAAGTTCAGTAGGTGGGATCAACTTTTAGGGTGTTCGTTGTGGTGCAGTGTAGTAATTGTCCTATAGTGATTAGGTGCGTAGTTAGTGTTATCTTTGTTTATCTTGATTTCTTTGTCCTACCCAGTTGTTTCACAGTCATTTCCTTATTTACCGATTTATACCTTATCCTCGTTACTTTAATGATTATATTGTTAAAGTTATTGGACTCGCCAGACTTTATGTCTGACCCCCTTTGTTTCCACCTCTTTTCTTCCTTCACCCCCCCCCCCCCGGTTCTCAGGGTGGGCCTAGAACTAGTGGAGCTTGATTTGGATCGCTTTCTCCCTCTTTTTGGAAGCACTTGGATTTGCTGAAGTAAAGTTCAGCTCTTTTTATTTATGGCTATTTTATGTTGGGGTTATGTCTTTTATTTTATGTACTCAGGAAACTTATTTGTCAAGATGGATAATAAGTGTATTTGGTTTTGTAGTTGGTTTTTGATATGATGTAACCAATATTTCTCCGCTGCAATAAAAGTTGTTTTTAATTTTCCAAGTACCATTATATTTATCTGTCTTGTTCACTTTTATGTTCTATACACACTAAAACGCTCCACCGAAGTTAAGGCATTCCCTTTGTGAGTGACCTTAATGGGCGTGGTGTGTCACAACCAACCCACCTTTGAGTATTCAAGGCCGACCCGTATCCTTCGATTTATTTGATCCATCTATATACATGCGATTTTGTGGGATAACATTTTGCCCCTTGGAGTTTATGATTTTTATTTGTGAAAAATTATAGGCTCCGAACTAAATATTTTGAACACACCATAGATGGATCTTTCACGTGGCATTACAAGTTCTAAATACGGGTCAGTCACATTTTTATTTATATGGAACGGGTGTCTTTATCTTAACAA
The DNA here is from genome assembly GCA_030737875.1 of Allium sativum. Lineage (NCBI taxonomy): Eukaryota > Viridiplantae > Streptophyta > Magnoliopsida > Asparagales > Amaryllidaceae > Allium > Allium sativum. The sequence continues at coordinate 76,656,980 of CM060911.1, forward strand.
TCTGGCCGGCGCGCCTGGACTGGAATGAGTCGGCCCAATGTGAGCAGTTATCATATAAACCCCTTCGGCCCATTGCTCCTTATCACTTTTACTCCATTTCAGTTGGAAACTTTATAATGGCGGTCGAAGGCTTTTGAGGGAAATTCAGCCAAAAATTTTTAATTCTCCTTTTTTCCAATCGAATCCATCATCTCACACACATCAGATCGAATCTACTTTTCGAATTGAAATCATCCAAGTCAAAAACATTCCGACACCGCCAATCCCAATCCTCCCTCTGATATCCAAATTCAACTATCATAGGTATGGATCCTTTCTAAAATTTACGTTGAATCTGACAATCCTTGCATTTGGGTTCGAATTGAATTGATAATGGACAGATGTGATTATTTGAGTACATTGGAATTTTCGGATTGTAAATTCTTTGATATTAGAATAGTCTAGAATGAAATAGGAGTTGATTTAAACGGGTTTGAGGTTGTGTATGATGAACCTGAATTTGTAAAAATCCATAAAACTTTGATTTTGTAATGATGCACCCAATGTGTTCTTCGAAATGCTTGAGTTATTCAGACTATGCAAATAGCTCACATTAAACATTCAGTTTATTTTTTTGTTCATGTCTTTATTTTGCTCACGTCATATACTCGTTGCACTAGTTGTATTTGTCGTGAAAAACTCAGTGCTTCAGTTGCCACCGACCCGCTTGGGTCGGCCGAGTTCAATACAATTCATCGAGGCCGACCAGCATGGTTCTGTTTGGGACTGACCAGAGCATGCTAGTTTGAGACCGATTAATTTAGTAATTTGAGGCCGACCAGGATGTGCTAATTTGGGGCCGATCAGTGTAAGTTTGCCTTAGGCCGACCAGAACATATTAGTTTGGTGCCGACCAGTGCAACTTAATTTGGGACCGACCACTCATTGATACCCCTTATTGATTTGATCTGGACAAACCTACTCAAAATCAATTCAGACCGACCTGTCATGAGTTGGTTGTAACTAACTCCCCATGTTATATGTTTTTCAAGTACAACTATCTGTGTAGAAATGGATACTTGACAAAAGTCTCGTCAGCATATTGAGGAAGCGTCAGAGTCTACGCAGACTGGTACTTCTGCTCACTTGGCTAATGTGGCTGCAACTAATACTTCAGGATCAAATATCAGTCTAGAATTCCCTATACTGAGGCCTCTTACTGGAGTTCCTGATGAAAGAAAACCATCTGAACTTTCTGAACGCTCGTATAAGAGTATATGTGCTAAGTTTAGATTCTAAGAAACCGAGGCCAAATTCCTTGAGAAGAATGAATTTGCAGATTCCCTACCTCCTGGGTACGTCGCGGTCAACCGACATATGCTAACAATGGGAGGCGAACCTCCTTTTAATCCATTTGTGGAAATGATTCTCAAGCGCTTAGCAATTGCCCACATGCAGTTACACCCCAATGGCTATGCCGTTCTAAATGGTCTTTACGTACTCTTCATGAGGGTTAAGCAGCGCACTCCTACATTTCAAGAGAATGCTCCTTGTACGTCTTTAAAAAGAGGCAAGTCAAACCATCAATCTTTTTTGTTGAGGGGAAATACACAAAGCTTATCACCAATCTGGAGGAGAGTGCCAAGGGATTCGCATATCATTTCTGCTTCATACGGTATCCTGATAGTTTTTATGGAAGGTCGATGAAAGAAGGTGAAAAAATATTACCACATATCCCTTTATCTGCTTTTGCATTTAAATTCCAAGTATTAAGTTCCTTCTTTGTTTTACAGAGATACCTTCTTCTGATTCAAATGACACGAGTGGACAAGAATTATTTGATGATTTAAACACCGTTGTTGAAGGAGAGAGAAGTAGAAGGTTTTTGATCATAGACCAATCTCTCCGACAATATCATTTGCTTGACCCATCCCGAAACCTTATATTAGATCTGACCTTTAAGAGAGATCGCTAGAAAAGCCCCCTTAAAGAGATGTTTTGATACTGCAGAAAGTAGTAAAACACCCCCTAAATCTAAACTGGCTTCCATTGGAGATGAAGAATCACAACAACATGAGGATAAAAATAAGCAAGTTGAGAAGGGAACCGAGCGAACCGATAAGGATGGGGTTACTTCAAAAACCCTTTCTGATTCGGTGGTTAAACAGTTTGGAGATGTTGAGAAAACTTCTAAGGAAAATGCATATATAGTTGACGAGGATCCTATTATTTAGATTACTGAAAGTGAGAGTTCTGTGGATACTTATAAGGGCTTGTTCGACCTTAGTTCAGCTAAAGATATCATTCAGGGAGAAATCGACATTCAACCCCCAAAACCTCAAGCCAAAGATGTAGGAATTAACATTACTGAAGCTCCCTCTCTCGACCAGGAAAAATGCTTGCAAGTCTAGGAATTGCCTTAGAACCGACACCAAAAATTGGTTCGTCACTAATACGCCTAACTAAGTGTTCATTTATAACATGAATTTATGATTCTTCGCATTAATTCCTTAAGTTTGTCCTAGTGTCAACCAATGCGAACACTGAATCTCTGCTTTGTTTCTATTCTCAGGCACAGAAAGGATGCTTAAGCCTTCATTCATGAAATACTTTCATGAAAAGTCAAGCCAACAAAATCCAAAGCACCTTTTACAATACTCAAAGCACCCACAGCAATCCTAGCATCATCGGAACCCGCCACATCATTCACAACATTCTCACGAGTCTCGACCGAGCCCATAACTCATGAAACTTGACGAACAAAGGCGATGGAGGCGTGATCATGGATCTATGCTAGAGGAAAAGGAAAGGAAGAAGGTGGAAAAAAGGAAAACCGGGCAGAAGAGGAATAAGGATGATCGTGGCGAAGACGACTCTCGAAAGCGTTATAAGCCCAATAAGTTTCATATGCCTGACATCCAGATTACCTCCGATCATCCATCTTTTGCTTCTCCGTCAGTCACTCCAACCTCTATTGACCTCCAAATGATTATTCATAGACCTCGCTATGCTCCTAGGTCGAGCAGACTTGAGCTTGCTGAATGATTACCAGGCTGGTGCTTAAATGGAATGTACCTCGACCTTGATGTCTACCCATCCGTCAAACGTATTTTCCTTGGTGAAATGGATACTATGAAAAATTGCATGATGACACAAATCGATACCGCTAAAATCCAGTTGGAAACACGTATAGACACGATCAGGTAAAATGTCGAGAAACATCTTACTGCCTGGAACGCGTTTTCTTTTGATCTTCAAAGGCATGATAAAGAGAATATCGAACGAATCCTTACTATGGAGAATGACAAAGTTGAGCTTATCAAGGCCCTCAAGTCCCGGGACTGAACCATCGCTTCCTTTACTTAGAGAGATACAGAGATAACGAGCCTGGATGATGAGAATGAAAGGCTCAAAGAGGAACTTACTGCCGTGAAAGCGCAAGTTGAAGAGGCCAAGACTTCCCGAGAATCTTCCGAAACCCAGTTGGTTATAGAGAAGAATGCTTCTGCTATCCATTAACTAGAAAATCTATTCTTCGGGTAACGATTTCTTCTCTGAGTACAGCTCTTTTTAAAGCACAGGCTGATAATAAGACCCTTGAAGAAGAGAAGCTTAAAGCTATGGATAATCTTGAAGAGCCTCAAATGAATGCCGACACTTCTTTGTTCAACTGTTATGTTTTCAGTGTCATGGGCAAAGGAAGCTTATACTATCTAGAAGATAAGTTTGCAATTATCCTAGACCTTGCATAGGAGAAAATACTTGAGATAAATGATGGTGATTATAGCGAAGATGATCTTACCGAAGATCTCTTAGATGATAAGTCCCGCGAGGCCTTAGCCGAAGGAAGGTCTCAGTTAAAGAAAATGCGAGGCTTGTTGAGTGACAAGGCTGGGAGTTCCAGGGAAAAGGCCCAAGATCGGATTGTCATTTATTCCCTGGTTGACCCAACCAACATCGAAGCTTCTAGCTTAAAATCTCTTGATAATCCTTCTGATGTTCTTAAAGAATAGGAAGTACCTACCGAGGAGCATGATGGGGATGATGAGGAAGGTGATCATGATGCAGATAGATTTAAGGTCCGTTGTAGGGATGTTTAGGCGAACCTCGAAGCCACAGGTAAACCTGAAATTATTCAAGCTATGCTATACTTATACCATCTCTTCCCTTCACCTGGGACACCTGCATTTCTTGCTCACTGTTCGTATGTCTTAGGTCTAATCTCACCGAGGCCTCCTTCTGGGAGATTTACCGCTTTGTTGACTGAAGCCATGGTCACTGACTCGACCTTGATGTCAATTCCTCCTGCCCCAGTCACTACTCCTCTTCCAAGTGACGAAATTCTAGTTGGTGCCTAAATCCCTAGGTCCAAAGATACCAAAATTGGTGTGATCGCCAACTTGGACGATGATGTGGATTATATTCCAAGTGGCGAAGATTATGAGTATACTGACGAGACTTCGGTACGGGATGCCGACATTCAAGACAGGGGGGAAACTAGATGTTTTACATCGTCGAGTAATAAAGGAAAGAAGGTAGTTACCACTAGGACGAAGAAAAAGATCATCACTGCATCTTCCTAAGAGAGTCCTAGCGGTGTGGTGGCTAGAGGTGGAAACCAGTCAGTTGATACATCTCCTCTTTCGAAAGCTAACAGACCATTGAGGTCCAGTGATCCAAAGAATGGGAATAAGAAGTAACATTTATGACTAGCTTTCTCTATTTTCTTGTTATTTCCTTTTATGCATGAAAATTAGACCGGTTGTATATGCGAGTGTCGGCCCTTCCTTATTACTTTATGCTTGTGTTCTTAACTTCGTGACTCTGTGATGGAACTATGCTTTATTTTGTTGCGTGATACAGTGTTTTTGCCTGTTTGACTACTGCCTTTTACTCAGGTTTGACGTACTTTTATTTGCACACTGCACATTATACTTGTATCACTAACACTTCGTCAACTGTGAGGTTGTAACGAACTTACAGTATGTAAATTTAGCATTATCGGTTTGATTTTGATGTTATGGTTATGCCCCCATACCAATGTTCGTCACAATCTCGTTAGGCTTGGAATGACCAATGTCTATGAATTCTCTTGGTTATGGCTAGGATGCCAAAAGCTTTTGTCCTGTTAATCAAATCCTTAACTTTGTTACTGGATTTAGAGCTTCTCGGCTTGCCAAGCAATGAAATTCAGCTTAGTTGGTCGATTTCTGCCATTCTTCTATGCCCCTGTTTGAGAGGTTGTGTATTCTGGAATGTTTCCAACATTTTATTCATTAACCTAGTGACCCAGGTCCTTTAGAGATTTGGTCGAATACGTACCCCAGGAGAGGTCTTGGTTTTTTATGCCTCTTAAGAGGTCATTTACCTAGAATATGTCGTAATCGTGTTGAGTTTTACTCACAATGACGATCGACTAAGTGCCCTCGAAGGGGTCTTACTCTCAGTATGTGTCGTTATTGGTTCGTGTATTACTGGCACTGACGATTGACTGAATCCCCTCAGAGGGGTCTTCTTGGACCAATGTTCTTCACACTTGGGATGAACAAATGCTACACAAATGGTTGGACGCCTCCGGAGAGGTCTTTATGAAGCCCAGTGTTTGTTGTAATCGGGCCATGTATTAATGGCACTAATGATCAACCGGGTTCCCCTCGGGGAGGACTTTGGTTTTCAGATTTAATCCGATTTTTTTCTTATCCGTTCTGATTATCTCATAATCGGGAAGAGTATTGGATACCCCCTTTTGGCTGGGATATCTGTGCTGTTCTTTCCAGCTGCTGGTCTTTCCATCTTGTTGCCGGTCCTTCTGACCCAGGACTGGGAATTCCATCCTAGGTTTCGTCGATCTTTCCGACTACTGGTCTTTCCATCTTGTTGTCGGTCCTTCCGGCCTAGGACTGGGACTTCCAGCCTAGGTTTTGTTAGTTCTTCTAACTTGGGTGTTGCATTGTCCCACGAGGCGGACGCCAGTCCAGTTATCGTGAGTTATCACGATTCGTAGGACTGAGGTCCTAAACCTTACAATTAAAAAGGCACCTCTACGGTGAGGCATGTAACCCTTTACTTATTAGTTTAGTCGGGCTACTTCCACCTTTGCACTATTCTATACGTCTGATGCCAGTCCTTCTACTGGACGCTTATTTTGGTAGGCAACCATAGCTAGGAATTTGGCAATTTTTGACCTCCTTCTTTAGGAGGTGCTCTCCTCGATGAAAGTCATGGCTTTTTGACTTCACGCCCATTTGCTACGCTTTTTCGTTATTTGACTCTGGATAGCTTGTTTTTATTTATTTTTTAAATTCGCAAGGCGGTGCATTTCACCAGTTTGCTGATTTTGCATGATGTATTTAACATTCAATGCTTGAGCTGTCCCTTACAAGATATGCTTAGAAAGCTTCCAGGTCCGATTGTATTATTAATGAGTGGTAGCCCTTATGTTGCCTACATTTAGGAAATTAGTTTTAGCAAGGGTTTGTGAATTTATGATTCATGTAAGAAAATAAGTTTAGTCCATAAAGCCATTGTTCGGTACAATGTATGTAAATCATTACAGACTGTTTACAACAAAGTAAAACATAGAAAGAAGTAATGTAAAGGCAAAGGAGGTCGCTTATCCTGAGCCACAAATGTTAAGTCATCATCAGCGGTCATTAGTCAATTATTGGTCGTAAGTCAAAAGGAGCTTGACTTTTTCCACTAGATCCAGGTTGACTGGTAGCATTGTTCTGTCCCTGGGCAACTGGAGCGTTTTGAGGATTCCTCACATACTGTTGAAGCTGGTTCTTTCTGATAAATTCCTCAATCAAGCTTTTCAGGTGCCGACATTCATTGGTATTGTGCCCCAGTTGGTTATGAAAGCGACATAATTTACCGGAGTTGGCTTGCTCCTCTGTAATTTTCTATGGCTTTATTTGAGGAAAAATGCCCAAGTCCTTCGTAGCGGAGTAGATCTTTTATGGAGTTTCATTCAGGGGAGTCAATTGTGATCGCTTGAACAACCATGTCTTCTTATAGGATTGGTTTTTCCTACCCCTTTCTCGCTCAGAGTTATTCCTTGGTTTAGCTTGGACTTCGATATCTTTCCTTTTGCTGGTAGCACTACTTCCTGCAACATTTTGAATGATGGGATGATCGTCCTCGACGCTCATGTACTCTTCAGCTTTCTTATAGAATTTCTTCAAAGTTTTGGGTTTCTTCATCTTGATCCATCTCCCAAAGTCTGATTTCTTGTCGATAGCACCCTTCAGCGCCACCAATAGATACCAAGTTTCTGGGTCGATCGCCTCGACTGCAGCATCATGGAATCTTGTGAGAAAAGCCCTGATCGTTTCCCCAGGATTTTGTTCCATTTTGTTAAGAGACACCATATCCCTTACTTCGGTTGCTTGTAGTCCGAACTGCTCTTGGAACTTTTTCTCTAAGTTAGCAAATTGATCCATTTTTGGAGGTAGTCTGGTGAACCATAATGAAGCTACACCTTCTAGGCACATGGGGAAGTATAAGCACTTTATCTTGTCGGTGGCCCAAGCTCCGTTCATGAGCTGGTCATACCTAAACAAGAAGATATTTGGATCTACAGTTCCACCATAGGCTGCTATTATTGGAGGTGTAAATCTTTTAGGGAATTTTGCTTGATGAATCCTTTCTGTGAACGTATTTCTGCTTGGCGAAAATTCCCATTCCCTTTCATCGTCTTCGCAAGCCATGTTTTCTTTCATTATTCGTTCAATCATGTCAGAGATGTGATTCTCGTTGCCAAGTTGTTTCACGGAGCAGGCGCCAGTTTTGTTACCGGAATGATCACGGTTCAAGTTCCGATGTCCTAGACCTCCCTTGGAAGGTGCCCCTTTAGAGGGACTTGTGGCACTTTGAGTAGTACGTTTCTCGACATGTGGCCGTGCTTTGAGTTTAGTGTCCTTGACGCCGGCCTCTCCCTTGTCTTCCACATAAAAGTAAGAATAGCTAGGGTCTGAGGTAGAAGAGTCCTCTCTTTCGTCAATATTGAACACGATTTTTGGAGGCAGGGGTTTGGCTTGAGCATTAAGCAAAGCATCAAGTTTTTCCATCGTCATTTTGGTCGTAGCATCCATTCTTTCATTCAAGCCAGTTGCTACCACATCCAATTTCTCTCGAGTTATGGCATGCCCCGAGGATTCCCCAACCTCTCAATTCAAAGTATGTGGTGTGACGGGATTGTTATCCGCATTTTCAACATTCGTAGTAGCTCTAGTGGATTTGCTGTTTTTCTTCGAACCAGTCATGATTTCTGACAATTTTTGAACTTTGAAGTAAATTCTTTGATGGGCCCACTTTTTAGGCTTTGAGAGCCTATCGTAGCAAGTAGGATTCCAAAAAATACTTCGATACACCACCAAGGGTATGGACCTCGTGGAAGTGCGAAAGCGGCCCCACGGTGGGAGCCAAATGTTTAAGTCAAAATTGGCTTAAACACCAAAGGTGTTTCGGAAGCACTTCTCCAAACTTTAGGAGTGATGAAGTAAGGCCGCAATCACAAAGTAAAAAGCATAAAAATAAGAACACTAAGTTTTATAATGGTTCGATCTTGAGAATATCTACATCCACTTTGGAAATGATTTCATTATCACATTCATATTTACAAAGCATGTGCATTCTCTCATTACATTCATCATAAATATCTCAATATCCTCTTTTTAATCTAATAGAAGTGGTTAGAGAAATTAGCGAGACCCTCCAAGTGTAGAAAGTAGTAGAGTAGATCTAGAGTACCTTGAAAACTTGATCGGATTTCTTTAGTTGCATGATTGATTCGGAGTTAGATCTTTGATTAGAGGTGGTTGGAGATGATAGGATCACTTAGAAATGATTGAGAATAGTATTGGACAACCCTTCAGGATCCTAAGATTCAGTCCCCATTAATGTGTATCTCACCCCCTATTTATAGGTGTGAGGATTGGCCAAGATATAATGTGCATGTTTTGGGTCAGACTCGAACTTATTTACAGAAATGCCAATGCCAATTTTCTATAGCTGTCACTTCAGACCGACCAGAAGTTAGAGCTAACCGACCAAATTTGAACTGACCGACCCAATCCGTTGCAACAGGACCGACCCAATGTTCTGAGTTAAGGCCGACCCTTGTGTGTAGTTTGGTACCGACCTGTTGTTTAGTGGTTCTGACCGACCCACTACTCTTGCAACCGGATCGACCCAACGTTATGAAGTTAAGGCTGACCCTCTATTTAGAAATTAAGGCCGACCCATTGCTTCTTAAACGAGACTGACCCACCTTTGAGGATTCAAGACCGACCTTTATCCTTTTATTTATCTGATCCATCTATTGGCGTGTGATTTTGTGGGATAACAATTTCTGTTAGGGGTAACACATTATATTCTGTTTAGGTACATGTTATTCTGTTTGGGGTTAAACCCATTGCTAGAATTACCCCTAAGTCTACCATTTATTCAATGTTGGGATCATTTTGTTTATGTTGAAAAACACTTAATATGATATACTAGTATTGGTGCATTGAAAGTATTTGAGAAGCATATTTTATCCTGTTTATACCTTTTTATATTACCGATGTTATCTCTCAACCAGTTTATTTATTGTCTCGTTGCATTTTATCTCTTTATATGCTAAAAGTCACTGGACTTGCCAGACTTTATGTCTGACCCGTCTTATTTCCTTTTCTCTCTCTTCCTTCACCCATCAGGTTCTCAGGGTAGGCTCAGGCTTGATTAGGACTCTCTCTTATTTTACTTGGAGTTTGATTTGCTTTGCTTTGCTTAAATGTATCGGTTTGATTACCTATCTCTTATTATAGCTTATTTCGGGGATTATGGATTTATATTTATGTAATCTGATGGTTTTAGCACAAGGCATATACTTTAATTTGACGTAATTGGTTTTCAGTATTTCAAACATATGTTGTAACTGGATTTTTGGACCACGTTATTTTCCTTTGTAAAATTAAGTATCATATTTCTGTTGTTGTTTTATATCTATCTTGTGTAATTCTGTTTTTGTTTACCTGTAACGCTTCACGAAACTTAATGCATTCTGGTAAAGAGTGACATTAACAGATTTGGGGTGTCATACCTATCATCATGGAAAATGGTAGTAACACCACAACTATAAGGAACAACAAAATTGGTGAACTCCTAGATGACCTCCCCTCTCGTAGATCCAACACAATTAAAAAAAAAGCACATCCTCTAATCACACGAAGGATCCAAAGTTTTCCACTCTCTCACTACATCATAGACGAAAACCACGCAACTAACGAAAAAAATACAAGTCGAACCATACACAAAAAACATCACAAAACCCAAGAATGACACTCCATCAGACTATCAACAAACATCCGAGTGAAACACAGCTAAAAAATGCAAGGAACTCACCCCGAAACAAAAATTAATGTTAAATTCATTTGAAGTTTATTAACATCAATCAATTCAAAATAGAATTTGAAGAAACTTTATAAATCAACTTCATTTATTTTAAATTCCACATTTGATTATTTACCAAATTCAAGTTAAATTCCAATTATAGATCAATTAAATAGATTTCATTCTAATACTTCAATATTTAATTAAAATTTCAATATTTATCAATACAAGTTATTATTATTATAATTAGTTGAAATTCATTACTAACTCATTTTAATTAAGTTCACTTCATAATATTTATATAAATAAATCACTAAATTTTAGTTCTGACCATAATAATAATCGAAATCATATTAAATTTAATAATTTAAGCAGTAGAAAATTATTGTTTGTTACAGGTTGATCCAACCCATACAAAAATATACCATTACCATGACAAGGAAATTATATGCCAACATGTAAGTGGCAAGCAACAATATAGAACAATCAGAATAAGAGATGTATTATCAACATCTTACGAACCAAGAGGAAACTAGGATGCTCGATAACCATAATCGGCACCACACCACATAAGGACAAGTGATGAATAAAGTTGGGGCATACATATCTATTTACAGATAAAGAATTCAGGTTTCGAAATAGTAAAGCCAACCAATCCCCATTATCTATAAAAACCTACATTAAGTGATATAATTCCTAGTGGATTTCCTCAATTAATACCTTCCATAAACCATGATTTCTAGGGATACGTCATCACAAGTTCTTTCAATATGAGTGAGTACATCGCATATGTAACAACCTGCATTTTACCTATCCGAAGACCGTAAAATATTTTTATTTTATTCCTTGAGGGTTGAATCATTCTCATATTTTAAAATGTTGCTTATAGGGATGTGAGACATGTCCATTATTTTTACCAATTTTGTTTGTGACCATTTTGCCCCTGTCAGTCTTGTATAGGGCATAACTTTTGACTCATGTCAAATTAGGCACTAAGACATGTGCCATTGGAAATGAAGTGATGATTGCCTTTCCATAGAGTGGTTACACTAAAGATTTGGCTCGGCGGTTTGGGAGGAATCGTTGTCTTAAGGTTTAATAGTTGGTTGTCCAGGTTTATAAAGCCATAATGGGCTGGTGGAAGACTATAAATAGGGGGTGGGAGGTATGGAAATAGTTTACTTTCCCCGTTCTTTCATTTGGAAGAGACAAAGCATCCTTTAATTCTCTGTCTTTTCACCATTAAAATCGAGATCTAAGGAAGGAAATCGAAGATCTACACCATTGGAGGCCAGATCTACAACGTTTCAAGAGAGAGTTCGTTGAATCAAGGAGATTAGATCAAAATCCTTGCTGTCTGGAATCTTAATTCGTTGTTTTTGCTTTGATTTGGAGAATTGGCAAGTGATATGCATCTCTCACACGGATTCAATCAAGTATATGAATGTTTGATCACGTTTTTCTACAAATTCAAGTATTTTCTTATAGATCTACATCATGTTAAGTCCATTTTCATATGAATCACCATAGATCTAATTTATTAAGTTTAAACCAGTAATTTCTATCCTATTTCATGTGTTTATACACGTTAGATCTATAATTTTGTTTTTATGTTCACTTATCATGATTTTGGAGTGATTTGCGTAATTTTGGTGAAAATAGTCATATTCATGTTTGTGGTGGTTTCATAACATGCTTATGATTGGGTCGAATGAATTAGACGAGTATATTTTGTCGATTGTGCCGATTGGAGAAGTTTTGGTCGAAATTGGAGTTGCATAGGGGTGGTGTAGGAAATGGGTCTGTCCTAGTAGAGTCGGTCGGCCAAAAACGTGTCTTGGGAAAAAAGTCAGAGGTGGTCGGTCTCGATGGGTCGGTCGGTCCCATTTTGGGTTGGTCGGCTTCATCCTGGTCGGTCAAGGAGTGAGAAAATGTGAAGGAGGGATCGTTCTGAAGCGGGTCGATCTAAACAGGGTCGGTCTTGAAGTGGGTCGGTCGTGATCTGGTTGGTACGGAAGTTGGAACGGTGAAGGTTTGGATGGGGTCGGTCTTCTTCTAGTCGGGTAGGGCGCTACTGGTCGCATAGGTCTGGTTCCAAAGGAGGTGGTTAGGTCGGTCTGGCTTCAGGTCGAGGTGATAAATGGGTCGGTCGATACTGTGACAAAGGTGTTGGTCGGTCCTATGATGATTGGGTCGGTCAGTCAGCTCCAATAAGTTCATTTTATGAAAATTTATATTTTCAGGTACGTCCTAGATGGGAACAAAAAGTGCTTTTTAAAAAAATCGAGCAGAAGTGCCCGAACCCGTGCTGCAGCGCAGTGGTGGTGTGACTTCGAATTGAATTCAATTAGAAATGATCGAAGTGTCGAAATTTGTTCGTTGTTTGGTGTAGAATAGCGAATGAGGTGACAACTCAAAGGTTGTGAGTTGGTGGATAATGGATTGCTCGAGAAGGTTGCTTGAGCTACGAAGAGTCATCGGGTTGGATGACTAGTTTAGCGAGCCGGGATTTCCGACGCTTGAATCGAGACACTAACACGTCCCGTATCCAAACTCAAATATCGAAAAACCCAGAAAGCTAATAGAAAGAAGTTAGAGGGTGAGAGAAGAAAGAAAGAAATATTAGAATAGAAGAATAAGAAGATCAGAGTCTCACAGCGGAATGGAAAAAAATATTGTTAGACCCAAATGTGGTTCTAACACCCAAATTGATTAGAAACAAGATAAAGTAAAGCAGAAATAAAAAAGAACACACAAAGTTTATAGTGGTTCGGCGAAGAAATGCCTACGTCCACTTAGTTTTCACTATATTCTGTAATTCAATTACAAATACAATGTAAGACTCGCTCACAACTCACTTTTGTTCACTCAGAAAGATAAAAACAAGAAATGAAAGATGGTTTGGATTTTCCGGGAGTGAAGGAATTCGAATGATGGAAGTACTTGGATTCTCAAAAGTGCTGAAAAGATCCTTCTCTTTGTCTCTAGTTGGGGTATTTATAGGTGTGAATTTGCCTGAGATGCAATCCGGGTCGGAACACGTGTCATCCATCGCCCTCTCTTCGGGTTCGGATGGGCCATCAAGCAGACAACGCATCAATGAGATGGACGCTAGGGGTAGGAATTGGTCACATCCGGTCCGGTTCTCCAGGCGACTTTATAGGAGATTTTCCTGGATCATGGGTGCGGGTCGGAGACATGCAGGTTGGGGGTTCGGATCGGAATACCCGACCCGAACCGGAGTAGCTTGAACGCCTCTTCTTCTCTAATCATACTCCGCTCCGCTCCGAAGTCATGGCAAGCAGACGGCTTTCCGATCCACCTGAGATTCATTGGCCTTCCGATCCGATCAGGTATGCTTTGCCAATTTATCCAGTAAGAGATATCCGATCCGAACAGAGAATTTTACCCGATCCGAACCGATACGCTGCTATCATTCTGAATTGTGGAGCTTCCTTCCGATCCGAACCGGAGTCGCATAACTTGAAATACTCTTCAACGGTTGGTTTCTTGACTTTGTGTTGCCTAGTTCACAAAGTAGGCTAACATTTTGCCCCCTCAAAGGATGCTTTCGTTGTACAAAGCGTCCTTTGATGTCGTTCAACCAGAATTGTCAAGGGTAATGCATTGATTTCTATTCGGTTCGGCGTCCGATCCGAGTGGCTTTTCTTCATTTCTGAGCAAATTTGGGAACTCTACTAGCCGTGTGATGCTTCTTGTAGGTATGCTCCTTCTTTACTTCCCTTCTCTTCAATTCGAGTCGGACGCTAAGTCAATCGCGTGAGATTTCCGCTCGGTTCGGATTCCGATCCGAAGCGTTTTCGTGAGTTAGGTTCTTGGACGTTGGGCCTTCGGAGAGAGTCGTGCTACTGGGCTTCCACTCCGGTCCGAGCGGGTGAGTTAAAACAGGGAGACGAGGAGTCAACACTATTCTCTATATAAACCCATCGCCGCCTTCATTCCTTCCTCCTTCGTTTCCATCACCGCTCCCAACCTTAACATTGAAAACGTCAGAAACTCAAAAATTCTCAAACTATTTCCTGTAGATTTCCCGAATCAAACATATAGGTAGCTTTTCTAATCTCAAATACTTTTGTTGCGACCGCTCTCGATTTCAATTAGCGTTGGATTAGGATGGTTTGGCCATAAGCATCACTCGAACCCTCCGCCGTTGCTGGTGGACGCGCCATTGCTTCGAGGCGTTGCGAGGATGAATAGAGCGAACATTTGTTCTTCACAGCGGCTTCGGTGATAAAGTGGACTCATCTGTGAGTAGATGGGAAAAAAGGAAAGAGATGAAGAGCGGGATGACAAGCTGGAGTCGGTTTGGGTGGAAGACGAAGGAGCAGAAGGGAAAAGGAGGGAAAGGGGATCGGCTCGGGTTTCGTTCTTTGGAAAGATGGAAAGGAAAGAAAAAGTCGGTTCGGGTCGGAAAAGTGAATGGGATAAGAGGCTGAAGTAAACGGATCGGTTAGGTGGTGTTGGTTCGGTTCGGATCGGGCTATCCGATCCGAACAGATCAGTCCTGCTTCCGAACTCATTGCTTTCCTTGTCTTGAACTGACCATGCTTTAGTGAGGCACCCGAACCGACTGTTATCTGTGTCTGCGTCGAGCTAATCATCACATGCATATCCGAACCGACCCGAACATATTGAACTTGACACATAAAGACCACCCAACTAAATCAACTAACACTTATTCTGGACGAATATACCTCGCGGACAGTTAGGATAGTGCCTTGTGAACATAAATGAGAATCAAGGACAACTCGGACTATTACTTTCTCTTTAAAGCTTCGTCTTATATTGCTGTACTTTTATTTTGCACTTCCCGCATTTGTTGCACACACTTTAGTTCACACACATACACAAAAAGGGGGACACGGGATAATTTACTCTAATCTGTGCTATTGCTTCTTCAATAGTTCCATGACAATGAGGCCCAGACGCTCTTCTCGTTTAGCTGAGAGGAAAGAAGCTCCAGAAACTTCCCACAAAACCACTCTCGAGGATATATCTTCTTCATCTGACCCAGAATGGGATAGCGAGGGTCCGGATTACGGAGCTGGTCATCGGGAAAGCGATGAAGTGTCTTCAGAAAATGAAGTTTCCCTAGGCTTTGAGGAGGAAGGAGGGATTGGTGACAACCGAGCACCTGATGAATTTGACTCGGCCATTATATTGGAATCACCTCCAGATTCCGTAGAATCAACAATTGACAACGACCGACTCGTGAGAATTTGCTTGAAGTATGGAATAATGAAGAGAGACACTCTAGTGCCCTCACGTTCTGATCGTCCACATAACCCTCCAGAAGGATATATGACGGTCACTCGTCTGATGTGCATGGTTGGCGCTATTCCTCCTTTCTCGCCTTTCATCGTCGACTTCTTAAGACAAATGCGGATTGCCCCCATGCAACTGCATCCCAATTCATATGCCTATTTGCATACCTTATTCATAGCGTATCGTGAAATTCTAGGCGTGGAGCTTACGTTTGACGACGTTCATTTCTTCTATAATTTCAAACACCGGACTAGAGAAACCCCTTCTTTCTGTTACTTTGAGTCGGTCCCCAAGAGGAAGATAATCTCTACGCCGTTTAGCAGCAAGGCTGGAGATTCCAGACTGGAGTGGTTCTATATGAAGCAACAGCCTGGATGCGCCAGAAGATGGACAAAATCAAGTAAAGCACTGATTTTCTGACCCTGGACTCTATACACTTGAATCATCACCCTGACCTGTTTTTCCTTTTTACTTGCAGTCGATAATCCCAAACAGGTATCAGACCAAGTGTTCTTTGATCGAATGCACCGTCTCCTCAATGGCGACCAAAAATTCCTTACCATTGACGAGGTTCTTAAAGATGAGTACCTTCATTCTCACGGGCTGCTATCCGTCTACCGTAGCATCGGTCATGGGACAGTCCCTTATGCATATATTCCTCCAGTGGAAACAGTTCCAGAAATAGGTGAAGGCTCGGGAATTCCTGCAGCTTCTCTTCAAACTTCACCCTCTCCCTCTTCCACTCAAGACGATGAGCTGGCTAATCTGGCCAAAAAACATCGTGAAGGGTACGTTGCCCCCGAGGAAACTACCTCGGTAGACAAATCAAAATCTCCCCAAGGGTCGCCACTTCACGCTTCCGAAGGGGATGTTCCTAGCGCCGACGAGCACATATTTCAGGGTTTGGGGGATCTCCCTTTACCCGAGACTATATACACTTCGGAGGATTTCAGAAAGGACCCTCTAGTCTTCACTTCTTCTGAGGAGACTACTCCTGCTAAGGCCAAAGAGCCTGCCCGCACCACTTTAGCTTCAGACTCGGGTTGGTTGGGGGGACACATACACCACATAGGATGCACTTTGCACCGTAGCACTAGCATTCATTGCACTTCTTTTTCCATGGATCCGCTGATTCTAAACTTCGTTTAACTTATCGTGCAGGTACAATGTCTCGATCCTCTTATGACATAAGAAAGCTTCGCCGCAGCATGTCTAATCCTCCCCAGGATGCCGAATATAACCGCCGGGATGACCGCGGCAGGGAGGAAAGGAGACCCTATGATCCTTATCGATCTCGATCCTCACGCTCCCGCTCACCAGTTCGACCGGAACAGGAAAAATACAAAAGCTATCAAGGTCGTAGGGAGGAGGATAGACCACAATCTAGGGATTCCACTTCCTCCCATGAAAAGCGAAGCAGAGAGAAAACACCTCCAAAGGAAACTGGGTCTAGAAGTAAGCAAAAAGTCCCTGCTACTAAGCGACCTCGGACAGACAAGGGTTCTACAGAATCTTCTTCGAGAAGGGACGCTGAACTAACAATCCTAGCCCCTCCTCCACCAGATGCGGGAACCGCCGTGAGGCTGGCATACTTAAAGGAGCAATTTCCCGAGCACTACTTCGAGACTCTGACCTTTCTACCTTCCCTTGAACCTATTTCTTCTAATTGGGCAGAGGAGGCCAGAGCAAAGATTGATTTGGTGGAAAAACAATACACCGAAATGTTCAAGTATTCCCGCACTCTTTCCAGAATCATTCGCACGCTACTGACAAATGCTGACTCAATGCACAAAACTGCAGAGGAAGATGCTAAAGCCCTAAAAACCTTAGGAAAAAATTTAGAAGATACCCAAGCTCAACTAGCTATCGCTCAAAAGAACGCTTCTAACTTCAAACAACAGTTTGAGGACATGCAAAAGCGCTATCATGATTTGCTAGAATCCCACACTCAGGAGCGTTCCGAGTTAAAGAAGCAGGCTGACGAAGCCAAGTCAGAGGCTGATAAGACACGTCTCGCTTATGTTGAGCTTGAGCAAAAGAATGCCGAGTTAGCGAAAAGGAGCGCTGAGTTAGAAAAGAAAAACGCTGACTTGGCTTCAAAATTGTTGGAGGCGGAAAACAGGGCTGCTCTGGCTGAGGGCAACGTTGAATGCGCTATTAAATCTGCGGAGGAAACCCGCAAACAGCTATCAGAGGCGGAGGCCGATATTCAGGGCTTCGGGGAGCTAATGATAGAATTCTTCGCGCACATTATTCGTCGTCGAAACATTTCCTGGATCGAGGACTATCCATCCACTTTGGTTCATGTGTGGAATCAAATCGTCGAGTGGGAAAAAGAAGAGCTTAAGGTCGATTCCCTCGATGAAGATAAGTTGATGGAGAAGTACTTGAGAGACGACGAACCGGAGCGCCTAGCTGAAGGTCGCCGTCTAATTGCTGAGGCCATGGAAGAAGAGAGGCGGAAGTCTAAACAGAAAACCATTCCTGAAGCTGGCTCCTCTTCTTCTGCTCCTGTAACTCCTGAAGTGGAAGGGTATGATCCCGAAAACCCGGGAATTCCCCGATCAACTTTACTATCTCCCATTCCTGAAATAACTCCAGAGGTAGTAGTCACCCCCGCTGAGAAGTCTTCAGAAGGTATCCCTGTCTTTTCTCCTCAACTTGTCAAGGCTACTACTACCTTTGGCTACATGACTGAACGTTCAATGAGAAATCCTTTGCTCTCGCCTGAGTTGATAACCAATGTTTCTCATTTTGCAGGCGTTGAATCCTCCGCGAAGACAGATGTTGTTCAAGGAGCTACCATTGGGACAGAGCCCGCTGATAGGGTCAAAGAAGGAGAAGACAAGGCTGCTTCCACAGACTTGGGGAAAAGGAGTGAATCAACTAAGGTGACTACTCCCCATGACGAAGAAATGATTGCAGCGTTAAGAGACGACGGAGGAGACGAGGGGCATGATGAGGAACCAGAAGTTACAATAACCGGGGAGTCGAAAAGCGCTGAGGACATTACCTTGGCTGCCATGAAGGCTGATCAAGACAAGCGCTTGCAATTAAAGGCGGAAGAATTAGACCCTGAGGTCCTCAAGCCCCTCGCAGTTGTGGATGCAGGTTCAAGGTTAGTTGTTAAGCTCTCCACTAGATCTATTACCGAAGAACTTGCTAAAAAATCTTCTCTCGATTCCAGTGCCCCGCCCTCCGGGAAAAAGTCTGCTGGCCCCAGTACTACATCTTCAGGGAAAAAGAAACCAAAGCGGATCTTGACTGAAGCCGAGAAGGAAGCAAAAGATGCAGAAAAAGCTGTCAAGAAATCAAAGGCTCATCCCAAACCCAAATAGTGGGTTCTCCTGTGTCCTTTTAGCATCTTTGTAAATCAATAAGTGCTGCCACAACAGCAGCTCCTGCACTTTCTTTTTTTTAGTCATTTTCCTGTACAAATTTATTCATTTGTAAATAAAAATAATTCACTTTCTGCAATGTTTATTTGTTAGCAGTTCTGCACTTATGTAAAAATGCATATATATAGTTATGAAACAAAGTTGTGGAGAGGGGAGATATGTGTATATATATGTGTCCCCAGTCAATCTCCATAAGTTATTCAGTGCTTAACCATGCAATCTGAATATTCCCAATTCTTTAACGGGATAGCATTTCCTGCATCACCAACTCCTGTTGTTTTTCCTGGCATTTCTTTCATATTCTCTCTCATTCTCTCGAGAGTTAGAGTTCGAGTTCAGCTATTTGTTTATTCCCCGGTCGTTCAACGGGAAAAGATTTCTTTCTCGGCGCTCGGTCAGGGACGCCTTTATACTCTCTTTCTCTCTGGAAAGTTAGAGTTCGGAGTTGAACCTCTTTCTCAGCGCTCAGTTGGAGACGCTTTTATACTCTCTCTCTTTCTCTGGAGAGTTAGAGTTTGAAATAGAATTTCTTTTTCAGCGCTCAGTCGGAGACGCTTTTATACTCTCTCTCTTTCTCTGGAGAGTTAGAGTTCGAAATAGAATTTCTTTTTCAGCGCTCAGTCGGAGACGCTTTTATACTCTCTCTCTTTCTCTGGAGAGTTAGAGTTAGAATGTCGTTTTCTCATTCTTTCACGTCCTATTGCACAAATAATCATTGTGCTTCTTTTTATGTCCAGACTGTTTTCCACCTTCTTTAGGCTCTCAGTTGTCCTGTATTTTATAATCACAACAGAACAACTAATGAATGTAAATGCATAAAAGTAAATAACACACAATATTTTTATAGTGGTTCGGCTAAGTCATAGCCTACATCCACTTTATAGTTCTTTATTCATATCACCGGATTTTCCCAAGGCAAGTCGTGCCTTATTACAGAATTTACAGGAAGAACAGCAAAAAGTATAGCATTTCTAATCCAAATATCGCATTAAGTGTTGGGCATTCCATGCTCGAGGGACTTCTTCGCCATCTACGGTCGTTAACTTGAATGTTCCCTTATCAAGTTTCCGTTGGATGACAAAGGGTCCTTCCCATTTTGGGCCGAGGTGAGGAAGAGATGGAAAAACTCTCTTTAGCACCAAATCTCCTGGTTCAAAAGTTCTGAGGCGAACTTTTTTGTCATAATAGTGTGCCATCTGATGCCGATGTCTTGCTGCACGCAAGTCTGCTTCGTCTCTTTTTTCTTCGACTTCATCAAGAGACTCAAGTAAAAGTGCCCGATTCGTCATCGGGTCATAATATGTCACCCTGTGGGAAGGAACTTCCAGCTCAACTGGAATTACTGCTTCTGAACCAAAGGAGAGGGAGAAAGGGGTATGACCAGTAGCCGTTTTAAACGTTGTTCGATATGCCCACAAAGCTAGGGGCAATTCATCAACCCATTTTGCCTTTGCACGCTCTAATCGCTTTTTGAGGATGGATTTTATCACCTTGTTTATTGCCTCTACTTGCCCATTAGATTGTGGATAGGCAACTGCAGTATATCGTTTATCTATCTTATATTTCTGGCAAAAGTTTCTGAATTCAGTGCTATCAAATTGGGTCCCGTTGTCGGTAATAATTGTCCTTGGGATTCCGAATCGGCATATAATATTTCGGACCACAAAACTTATCACCTTTCTTGTGGTAATCTTAGTCAAGGGTTCAGCTTCCACCCACTTCGTGAAATAATCCACGGCTACTATGGCATACTTAGCTCCTCCTTTAGCAATTGGTAAAACTCCAATGATATCGATTCCCCATGTGGCAAATGGCCAAGGACTCACCATCGATTTAAGCTGGGTTGATGGTGCCCTGGGGATATTGGCGAATCTCTGGCACTTATCGCAGCGTCGTGAATAATCAGCTGCATCTTTGTTGATCGTAGGCCAGAAGTATCCGTATCGCAATATTTTCTTCGCTAAAGTTTGACCTCCTGTATGATCTCCACACTCACCTTCGTGCACTTCTCTCAGTACACGCTTGATGTCGTCGTGTGCGATACATCGTAACAGGGGAATAGAAAATCCTTGTCTATAGAGAATATCGTCTTGTATAACATATCTGGTAGCTCTGCGCACTACAGCTCTCTTTTCACTCTTCTTTAATGGGAGTGTCCCATTCTTAAGAAAATTCTTGATTGGAGTCATCCATGATTCCTTCTCTGGTTCCGCTTCAAGAACGAATTCCATTTCCATTGACTCAAAGCTTGGCGACTCCAACGTTTCAATTGGAATTACCTCGGTCCCTTCTGGATTGTCAGAACCAGCTAATTTTGCTAGTCTATCCGCTTTCTGGTTTTCTTCTCTGGGAATATGTGTTATGTTGTACCGCTCTAAGCTACTTAATAGCTCTTTCACTTTCTTGAGGTAAGCGACAAGTCGAGGTCCTCGAGCCGCGAATTCCTCTCGCACTTGACAAACAACAATCTTAGAGTCACAAAATATGTCCATCATTTTTACTCCGAGGTCTTTAGCGAGTTTCAGCCCGGCAATCAGGGCTTCATACTCAGAGTCATTGTTTGTTGCCGAAAATTCTAATCGCAGGGCGTAATATAACGACCGTCCCTCCGGAGTGACTAAGACAATTCCCGCTCCGGATCTTCGGCCATTTTTAGCTCCATCTGTATATAGTCTCCACGGATTCATCTCTAGCTTATCCTCAGATTTGACCACTTGGTCATTGATTATTTCTTCTTCTGGAATGGTGAACTCCGAAATAAAGTCTGCTAGAGCTTGCCCCCTGATTGACTTTCGTGGTTGAAAATTCAAATCAAACTGGCTTAGTTCTATGTTCCATTTAATCAACCTTCCCGACGCTTCGGGTCTCTGCAACACTTGTCTTAACGGCTGATCGGTGTATATGGTTATTGGATGGGCTTGGAAGTAGTGACGAAGCTTTCGGGATGCAATCAGGAGGCTATAAGCAAGCTTCTCGATCTTTGGGTAGTTGCGCTCTGCCGCTGCTAATTTCTTACTCACATAGTATACTGGCCTTTGTACTTTATCTTCCTCTCGAACCAGAACTGTGCTGACAGCGTGAGCCGAGACTGCTAGATAAACAAATAGTTCTTCATGGTCTACGGGCTTTGATAAGATAGGCGGTTTTTCTAACAGTTCTAACAGATTTTGAAAAGCCTTGACACAATCGGGAGTCCACTGGAAGTTCTTCTTTCCCCTTTTTATCAAATCAAAAAATGGAACACATTTATCGGTGGCTTTGGAGATGAATCTACTTAGCGCCGCTACCTTCCCTGCCAGACTTTGGACGTCTTTAATTTTCCTTGGTTCTTTGATATTTCTAATCGCCGCTATCTGGCTAGGGTTGATCTCAATTCCTCGGGAACTCACAATGAAGCCAAGGAACTTTCCCGACGCCACTCCAAATGAACATTTTAAAGGATTCAATTTCATACGGTATTTTCGCAAGATACCAAACATTTCTGCTAAGTCTTGCGTATGACTGGAGGACTGCTTTGATTTAACCAGCATATCATCCACATAAACTTCCATAGTTTTTCCTATCTGATCGTAAAACATTCTATTTACCAATCGCTGATAAGTAGCTCCAGCGTTTTTTAATCCGAACGGCATTACAACATAACAATATAATCCCAAATTCGTAATGAAACTCGTGTGCTCTTGGTCTGGCACATGCATAGGAATTTGATTGTATCCGGAATACGCATCCATGAAAGAGAGAAGTTCATGACCTGCTGTCGAGTCTACAAGCTGGTCAATTCTGGGAAGTGGGAAACTATCCTTTGGGCAAGCCTTGTTTAAATCTGAAAAGTCAATGCAAGTTCGCCACTTTCCGGTTGGCTTCTTTACCAGGACGGGATTCGATATCCAATCGGGATAGGTCGAATCTCGAATAAACCCATTTTGCTTCAATTTCTCTACTTCCTCTTTGAGGGCAGCCGACCTCTCTGGGCCCAGCATGCGTCTCTTTTGCTTTACAGGTGGATGCTTCGGATTTACATTCAGTTTGTGACTGATAACGGAAGGCGATATCCCACACATGTCAGCATGGGTCCAGGCGAACACATCCAAGTTCGCCTTCAAGAAGTTCGTCAGCTCTTCAGCACGACGCGAATCCAATTGGGAACCAATCTTCAAAACTTTCGTCAGATCAGCTTTATCAACAGGAATTTCCACTGTTGCTTCATTAGGAGTTGCATTCCTAGCCTCTGGTTCTTCGTCTTTTCTAGGATCCAGGTCTTCAGGCGTTCCTTTTCGCAACTCCCTTGGGTTCAACCTCTCTAATTGCTATGCCAAGTCCCCCTTTGAGGGAGATGAGGCATCCTTATTCTCAGCATTAACTCCTTTCATCAACATCTTCAGTTCGGCCACATAGCAGGCCCGTCCAGAAACCTGATCCCCTCTTATTACTCCAGTTCCGGCTTCGGTTGGGAACTTTAGTAACAAGCACCAAGGGGCAATACAAATTCTAAACTCAGCGAGGGCAGGTCTCCCTAAAAATGCGTTATATGGCGAATCTACGTCCAGTACTACAAACTGAAGCATTCGCACTCTTCTACGTTCTCCTTGCCCTAGGGTCACAGGCAACTCTATGTATCCCATAGGAGCTGTCGTCGCTCCGTTGAAACCTCTAATCCATCCCTCACAAGGTTTCAGATCTTCAGGCTCAAGCTTCATCTGATCAAATGACTTCTTGAACAAAATATTAACGGAACTTCCGTTGTCTACTAATACCTTATGGACCAAAGCCGGCCCAATAGTGGTAGTAATAACCAACGGATCATTGGTGGGAGATTGTATTCCCGTGTTGTCTCGGCTGCGAAACACCACGTCATCGAACATGGTTTTTTGTTGTTTGATGGGGGTAACATCTTCCAAATCGTCACCTTCATTCACATCTAGATGCTTGGCCGCATTCACATATTGGTCCATTGACCTAAAGCTTCGGATTGCCGGGTGAGGTCCGCCTACTATGGAGTTGATGACGATCCCTTTACCTTTCTGCTGCGCGGTAGGCTTTGGAGCAGGTAGGATTTGCTTTGGAGCCTGCTCTCCTTGCCCCCTGTCCCTCGGGGCAACCTTGTACTCATCCAACTTTCCTTCACGCAGCAGCTTTTCAATTACATCCCTCAAATGTCGACACTCATTGGTCGAATGTCCATGCGTTCCGTGAAACAAGCAAAATTTCCCTGTCGCCATTTCTTTCTCGGTCGAATCACGAGGTGGCGGTCTTTTGTACTGCAACACATTATACGTGTCCAGGTAAATATTTTCCAACGTGTCATTCAACGGTGTGTAATTCTCGTAGTTCTGGAATCGGGGCCTTTTATTTGGGTCGCTTCCCCTATTTTTGTTTCTCCTGTTTCCGTTCGAATTACGGTTGTTGTTGTTTCCCCCGCTTCCAGTATTGCTGTTTCCACCCTTGTTTCCTACATTTACCTCAACCTTGCCAGAACTTTCCCCAGACTGCTTCACTGCAATATTACTCTGCACATTCTCCTTTGAAGCTGTCTCAGACTTTCTCTTCCGGTTTGCCCGGGCCTCCTCTCGTCTTAGATAAATATCGGCTTTTTCGTAGAATATCGCCCTTGTGGGGGGTGTCTTCCCAGAAAGGTAGTCTCCAAACTCAGATTCGGGATCGACTCCTTCCTTCAATGCCATCAGAATTGTGGGCTCATGCGGGTCACTGACCTCAGTTACAGCTTGGTTAAAACGATCTAAATATGCCCTTAAAGATTCTCCTGGTGCCTGTTTGATCCTCGACAATTCAATAACGCTCTTGGACTTTCGAGCATGTAGTCGGAACTGGTTCATGAAACGCTCGCTTAGTTCTTTGTAATTAGAAATTGAACGAGGAGGAAGTCGGGTAAACCAAAATAAAGCCACATCTTCTAGGTAGATTGGGAACGCTTTGCATTTTACTTCATCGGGGGCAGCTGCTGCATTCATAAGCCACGAATACCGCATCAAGTGCTGTCCTGGATCAGTCCTTCCGTTATATTTATCCATCTGTGGCAAATTAAAGCGTCGGGGGAACTGGAAGTCTAGGATGTCGTCAGTGAACGGAGTATGGCTTCGCTCTATACCGTAGTCTTCATTTGTATAATTCCGGCTTTCGGACATAATTCGACGAACCATCGCCTGCACATCGGCACTAGTTAGGGGCTGCTCAGGTTCCCTGGCCCTAGTGTCCGAGTTCCTCCGGGGCTCTTGCTCAGGAGACGCCCTTCTTCTTCGAGCTGCCTCTGCTCGATTCCTTTCCCTGCGTTCCCGGTCGATCTCGGGAAGAGGGGACTGGAGTCTTTGCCCCCGAGATGGGCTATCGTTTCCTAATGCTCGTGCGATATCCTCGCGAGATCCCAAAGATCCAAACGTTAGCTGCTCCACGTTCTGAGGTCGTTCGAGTGGCCTTCGTTCACGGGGCCTCTCTTCCTCAGAAGATGAAGATTGATCTACTGGTGTATGATGAACTGGCGACGGAGTTCTTTGTCGGCGGAGCTCACTGATTTCCCGACTCATGAGCCTCATATTTTCCTGCATCATGAGGTTGGTACGCTCATGAACTCTCATAGCTTCCCTCGTGCTCTCAAGCATATCAAGCAAGCGCGAGAAATCTCCTTGAGTGATGGGAGCAGATGGATTGGCCTGGTCTCCAACCCTGGCAGCTGGAATTGGAGCATTCGCGGGGACTCGAGTAGATGTTCCAGCTTCACCAAGCATCGGGTCGGATCGGAGGTAGGAAGTCGGGTCGGATCGGAGCTGGGGTGTCTGTTCGGATCGGTGTGCAGCGAGCAAGTCGGGTCGGTTCAGACTGGGGGAGTGCACTGCTTCAGAGTCCCCAACCCGGATCGGATCGGAACTTTCCCCTGGCTGTCGGTTCGGATTTCCTGCGTTGATTCTCCCTGCTGCTGAACTCTGCCCTCTAGACCTTGTTACAACAGCATGTTGCTGATCTTCACCAGCTCCATTTCCTTGAACTGACTGGACTTCCTTGCCTTTTCCTCTGGCCATGAGTCTTTGACAATTACTTCAACGAATGTAAGAAAGTGGAGAAACTTAAGGATTCACTTCTTTGAACTCAACGGTCCAAAAAGTAGAAAGAGATCCCGGAAAATAAAGAATTTAGATGAGGGCTCTCAGTGAAAGCACCAAAATGTTAGACCCAAATGTGGTTCTAACACCCAAATTGATTAGAAACAAGATAAAGTAAAGCAGAAATAAAAAAGAACACACAAAGTTTATAGTGGTTCGGCGAAGAAATGCCTACGTCCACTTAGTTTTCACTATATTCTGTAATTCAATTACAAATACAATGTAAGACTCGCTCACAACTCACTTTTGTTCACTCAGAAAGATAAAAACAAGAAATGAAAGATGGTTTGGATTTTCCGGGAGTGAAGGAATTCGAATGATGGAAGTACTTGGATTCTCAAAAGTGCTGAAAAGATCCTTCTCTTTGTCTCTAGTTGGGGTATTTATAGGTGTGAATTTGCCTGAGATGCAATCCGGGTCGGAACACGTGTCATCCATCGCCCTCTCTTCGGGTTCGGATGGGCCATCAAGCAGACAACGCATCAATGAGATGGACGCTAGGGGTAGGAATTGGTCACATCCGGTCCGGTTCTCCAGGCGACTTTATAGGAGATTTTCCTGGATCATGGGTGCGGGTCGGAGACATGCAGGTTGGGGGTTCGGATCGGAATACCCGACCCGAACCGGAGTAGCTTGAACGCCTCTTCTTCTCTAATCATACTCCGCTCCGCTCCGAAGTCATGGCAAGCAGACGGCTTTCCGATCCACCTGAGATTCATTGGCCTTCCGATCCGATCAGGTATGCTTTGCCAATTTATCCAGTAAGAGATATCCGATCCGAACAGAGAATTTTACCCGATCCGAACCGATACGCTGCTATCATTCTGAATTGTGGAGCTTCCTTCCGATCCGAACCGGAGTCGCATAACTTGAAATACTCTTCAACGGTTGGTTTCTTGACTTTGTGTTGCCTAGTTCACAAAGTAGGCTAACAAATATAATAATCAGAAATACTTTATACAAAAATTGTATATCACAACATCAGAGTATACATTCAGATCAATACAACATACATCGGAAATAAACCAGTACCAGTATATATATGGAATACGTCTCGACTTCAACTCCTCCTCTGAAGCTCCAAGCAACACATAACCTGATAATATACTCGGTCTGACCTGAGCACATTTGATTTAAAACAAGATTCACCCGGATCAGTCTGAAATACTTTCAATGATAAATTCATACACCAACCAATTTGTTTAACTTTGAAATCCTTTTGAAATAAAAGGATAATAGTAAGACCAGTCCACACATAAACACGGACGGTTTTTACCTTACTATAACCCAAATCGTTTTGAAATCAATATCATCTTCTGATATTATCGTAGTGTCTAAATACAAGTAAATAGAATCTAGCAGAACGCTTACATCTCACGCTCCACATATATAGTACACAATCAAAACTGCGGGCGCTTATTGGAGATTGGATTTCCAACTATGATAAGGTATGGAACCACCTGCTGATAGTGTATCTCTAGAGACTAATACACTGGGTTAAACAAGAACGTCTTGCAAGCCGGCCCACACATGACCGACCACTCATTTCTCTTGAGTGTATCGAGCATATTGTCACCTTACGGCTCTTTGTTGCGCGACCACCGTAATCCCCGGGAGATACAGAAATGAAAAGAAATAACAAATATGAATATTCTCTAGATGTTGACAATACACCCTAATGGGTGCGACCCACATAGCCATGCTGCCTGCCCGATTTTTGTTATTTCCTGGTTGATGAGGCTTGAGGCTATAATCGACTTTTGAAACATCTGGCCACATTCACATCATCCATACACGTCATCCAGGAACAGGATGAACCGAAGGCACCCTCCTACCACATCCTAGGAATCACCCTATAGATCAGTAGCGAGCAGTCCTTGCAATCCATATATTCGAATCACGACAGAATCATCGTTAACTCTGGGGATCAGCCAGAGATACTTAACAATAGTTCTTCCGCTCATGGAGACACACGGTCTTCAATTGCTTCATCTTGATCAGTGTCTTCGACGTATTCGTATTTATTGGTCGGAATGGTTTTCGAATATAAATTCGATCCCGGTCTTTCCATACCAATAACGTTGGGTCAGATTTTGATAATCGGTTTTATAACTATCAAAATAAACAACCATAAAAACAAACAGATCCATTGTTTATTACACAGCATCGCTTGGCCCTAATAAATATATTGGTTTAATATATAATTATACTCAAACCCTCTTCCTTATAAACCTAGAAAATATCTTAAATCATATCTATTTTATCTGACAACTAACATTTCAAAACATTTCTTATCGTTTAATCATTACGACATCTTTTTTGGCATCATTATTTGAACACCAAAATCAACATTCGCCCTTTTAGAATAAACCCATTAAATCTCATTCCACAACTTTGAAAACATCGTTATATTTCCACAAATCTCCTTTTTATTTCTTTTATATTTTGAAATCTCATTATATATATATATACATATATTTCTAAATCCTTCAAGTAACGTTACACTTTTATTTTCCCAAAATATTTTATTCTAACACTTTCACCATTACGACTAACAATATCCTTTGATAATCCTGAATCTGTTCAAGTTGGATTATTTTAATTAACTCTCAAACCTTGATCAACAATGTTCTCATCGTAAGATATATATCAGTTGTAATACCAAAACCGATACCCATTCCCTTTATCGCAACAAATCCCATTTTAGTTCCATCTTGATGAATTATCATTTCTTCTTCAAAACCAATTTATCAATCCCATTAAATAAATATAAATAAATTTAATAAATCCATTTTAGTTAACATAGTTGACTTAGTCAACATCTAACATGATTAACTGTTAATCAAATCTTAATTTATCTTCCAATTTAAATAAATTAATTAATTAATCTAAATAATTCTATTCACTTGATCAATATCAATATAAACCCATTCTAACTGTTACGTTCATCCTGGACACTTGAATTAGCTAAATAAAATCGTTTAATACCCACTTGATAAGCACGTGCTTTGCGCACGGTAGATTTTTGTTAAACCAAAACGACGATTTGTGATTAAAACAAATCAATGTATATGTGTGATCGATTTATTCTCTTTTTAGAACTCCATTAAATATATTAAATAAAATCTATATTCGGTTATATAATATATTATATAACCTCATTTCTAACGATTCACCTGATAGTGAATCGATCTTTATAAAACGGTGTATATCTTGGCTATCTGCTATATATTCTGTAATCAATACTATATATGGATTCAAAGTTCAACCACAACCAACAACCAACATGATTTTAAAGTCAATGGGTTTTAAACAGTTCATAGAATATGAAATAACAACATATTAAATATTTGAGGAACTGGTTTGATTCCTCCTACCTGTTCTTCCCTACATCGCAGATCATTATAATATTTCATATCAGTACATAGAAATATTTTAATGACGATAATAAAATTAACGTTAACCACGAAAGCAACCATAGGCATCCAAAGCATCCAATCAACCAATTAAATTTAATTATATGAATTTAGCACATCCTAGTATTTCAGAAATGTGTGAGAAATAACTCACCTTTATTTTTTGGTTGACGGTTCGGTGTTGTTCGTATAATTTTAAATTAGCGTTTAAATTATATGAAAATCCCGGTTGCTTCTGTTCCTTTTCGAATCAGCATAACAGTGTAGTTCCCTTCCCTGCGATTCCAATAGCCCTTGTTTCATCGAATTCTCTGTCCTCGAACGAAACATATACATACGTTATAAGCTTTAATTTTAATTAAACATTTTAACTGCCATATTTATTTAAGTTTACTAACCCAAGGAAAAAACCTTAATCCTTGTGCCGAGTCTTCAATCTCCCGCAATCTTCAATCTTACGGAAGCATTCCTCTCCATGTTCTTCCTTTCATTCTTTATACTTTATTTATTATTTTCTTTTTCCCGTTGGGTCTCAAGCCCACTCAAAATATACACAGTCCAACTTTAATTCTTCCGCAGCTCCTTCTTTGTTTGCAAATTTTCCTGTAGCTTCCTGAAACCAAACCATCGTATAAGCTAACATAAACATAGTTCTCCATTTAGCTTGAACAACCGATGTCGTATGTACCGGAAATTAGCCTTGTATGAGATGGTCGATTACTTGTGCAATTGCTTCAGAACGCACAACTGAAAAATACCACTGATCTTACCTCTCTGACCTATAACACCACTTCCGCCATCCCATTATTATTATTATTATTTTGCCCGGCTCCACCATTTTCTTCAACAATCAACCCACTCCCAGTATATTACTAAACAACTCCTCCCACAACATTTCTATTTCAGGTCCACGAAATACTTACTTCCGACCACTCCCTCAATTTTCCCTTTGCTGCTTCTTCTTTCACGTTTTAAAGCCCTCCCCAGCATGCTCTCTAAACAAAACCGTCTCCCTGTACATAACAGTGTCGCAACTTCAAACAAACAGCTCGCAAACCCTACTAATCTCCATAACCACCCACTGTCATGAACCCGGAACCCACACCAATGCACCGCCCCTTCAGCTTCGCCTGGTATGCCGGCCTGCCTCGCCTCCATATTTCCGGAAAACATGCAACAGTACTCCTCGAGTCACAGTACAGTCACTCCACCCCGAAGACATGATCCGCACCTCATCGGCTTCAGTTCGATCAGATGGCATGCTGGGAGCCTCCGATCAACTCCAACAAGAAGGTTTGGTTTGTTCATCAGACGGGTTTGGAAGCGAGAAGATGGCATCTTTTTTTTCTCCATATTTTGCTATTTTAGACTTTGCTGTATTCGCTTAAGGAAATGAACGATTGTCACATATTTATAGTGGCCAATGCCTTGGCATGCACGGTCATGAGTAGCTTGGTACTGAAGGAATTTATACATAGGGGAAGTAGGTAGGTAGAGAGAGGGCATGAATGTTCATTTCGTGATGGAAATGTTTGATGGCACAACATAGCTGTGTGTGTTGTTAGGTCAGGATTTCATTTCGTCTGCCAGAGAGTTGTGTTACTTTGATATTACAAGACTCTGCCGTAGTTGAAGAAAAGCAAGGTAGGCAGTGACTTTAGGTTCAGGTAGGCTTGCTGCTATTGATTGAAAATACATACCAGGAGTGTGGGCATATATAGATGGAAGTAAGGGATAAGTCAAGTGTCCATTCAAGCGGTACAGGCAGGCTTGGATAGCAGAATAGGATACACGTACTGATAGGGTTGGCTGTTTGTGATTTCCTTTGAAAGCACGTATCGTTAGTGTGCAATCAGTCTTTGCGCATTAAACAGTTGAGGTGGCGATGGAACAAGGCATGCTCGATTTTCTCAACGCAGCTTGTTTTTATTTATACTAGTTGACTGTATTGTACTATTATAAATTATATTTTCCCTTTGAAGATGACGAGCAATATTTAGTTTAACAGTTAACGTACCTCGCTACGTAAGTCTATGTCCGCATAAGATTCGCTATCGACAGAAATAAATATACCATCGCATTCAGCAGTGCCACAATCACAAAAATATAATAATATCGGTAGGTTAACTTATTCTTTGAAACCCCAAAATGCTGATATAGGGTGCAAAATACTCCAAATAAAAAGATGCTTAATTTACAAATTAAAAATTATAGTAAAATTCTAAAAATTAAATTATAACTACGCCTCAAAGAACTTGTCCAAATTCGAAGCCAATATTAAATTATATTAAGTAAATTGTTATGGCGTATAAACGATTTCACAGCGGCAATTTCGAAATTTGATTTGGATGTAAAATAAAATCTATAATATGAAAACTTGATTTTTCTTCTCCATTCGAAAAATATTATCAACTAGATTCAGACGCTTCTTGTTTCCCTGAAATCCGACTCAACATGAGTTCGGTATGATCAGTTGAAGTTGAAATTCAATTTTACGAACTACCGCGCTGTTTCGAGTTCGTTTTATAATTTAAAATATAAATATAAACGCTCAGTCATCGTTTGATTAATGAATTCGATATTAGATTCCAAATAAAATATTTAAAATAAATTTAAATATTCGAATCAAATGGCCAAAAAATCTAGGTCGTTACATTCTTCCCCCCTTAAATAAATTTCGTCCTCGATATTGCTAGGTAAAAAGAATGCTCCAACCGCAATTATTTCAAAATATTATCAAAAATATTGCCAAGTTATAAAATTTTCAAAAAATTCGGCAGCACCTCCTCTGCACGGTTTGATCGAAACAACTACAATTCACCTCTTCGGCCTCACATATCGACCAAACGAAAATAAAAGCCAAGCGGCTACCCGTCTTGGGTATAAATTCGAGCACCCAATCAATAATATTAAGGTTTACCTTTTTGTCGGGCAACTCAATTCCAATTTCAAAGCAAACCAAGTAACTGCTCTTCGTTTTCCTACTTGTACTTCAAATCTGTAACCAAATCAATTCCATCGCCTTCTAAAATCTGCACTTAACTCAATTCATAATGCAAATAACAATCCCAGAATATTCCATTTAGCTTCTTCATTGATCTAGTTGATGAATTTTATTCAACCAACCCAACACCTAAGTACCAACCAACCAAATTATTTCCAATTCATTATACTGGGATTTATTCCCTTTCTTCAAATTCATTCTATTTCTTCTTAACTCGTCGTCAAATTTGATTTAACCAACTAACATTCAATAAATCAAACAATATACAAACAAATCAAATTATCCCATATTTAACTTAATTTAAGTTAAATTCTGACTTATTTAATTCTATATCAAATTTCATATTTGAAATGTTTTCCAATTTTATACAAGTTTTGAATTAAATAATAATTTGAGAAAAATATAAATTTTACCTTTTTATAAAATATTTTGGGTCGAAACAATATAAAAATACTTTTATATTCAAATTACAAATACGCGCTCTCGTATTTATATACAGTCAACTTGATTTTGGGTATTACTAGCCCAATCTCTATCGAGTCACACGCCACAAAGCCAAGGTTATTTCTAAGCCATTGCTCTGATACCAACTATAGCGAGCCGGGATTTCCGACGCTTGAATCCAAATACTAACACGTCCCGTATCCAAACTCAAATATCGAAAAACCCAGAAAGCTAATAGAAAGAAGTTAGAGAGTGAGAGAAGAAAGAAAGAAATATTAGAATAGAAGAATAAGAAGATCAGAGTCTCACAGCGAAATGGACAAAATATAATAATCAGAAATACTTTATACAAAAATTGTATATCACAACATCAGAGTATACATTCAGATCAATACAACATACAGCGGAAATAAACCTGTACCAGTATATATATGGAATACGTCTCGACTTCAATTCCTCTTCTGAAGCTCTAAGCAATACATGAACTTATAATATAATCGGTCTGACCCGAGCACATTTGATTTAAAACAAGATTCACCTGGATCAGTCTGAAATACTTTCAATGATAAATTCATACAGCAACCAACTTGTTTAACTTTGAAATCCTTTTGAAATAAAAGAATAATAGTAAGACCAGTCCACACATAAACACGGACGGTTTTTACCTTACTATAACCAAAATCGTTTTGAAATCAATATCATCTTCTGATATTATCATAGTGTCTAAATACAAGTAAATAGAATCTAGCAGAACGCTTGCATCTCACGCTCCACATATATAGTACACAATCAAAACTGCGGGCGCTTATTGGAGATTGGATTTCCAACTATGACATGGTATGGTACCACCTGCCGATAGTGTATCTCTAGAGACGAATGCACTGGGTTCAACAATAACGTCTTACAACCCGGCCCACACATGACGGACCAATCATTTCTCTTGAGTGTATCGAGCATATTGTCACCTTACGGCTTTTTGTCGCGCGACCACCGTAATCCCACAGAAATGAAAAGAACTAACAAATATGAATATTTTCTAGATGGGGACAATACACCCTAATGGGTGCGACCCCCATAGCCATGTTGCCTGCCCGATTTTTGTCATTTCCTGGTTGATGAGGCTTGAGGCTATAATCGACTTTTGAAACATCTGGCCACATTCACATCGTCCATACATGTCATCCAGGAACAGGATGAACCGAAGGCACCCTCCTACCACATTCTAGGAATCACCCTATAGATCAGTAGCGAGCAGTCCTTCCAATCCGAAGATTCCAATCACGACAGAATCATCGTTAACTCTGGGGATCAGCCAGAGGTACTCAACAATAGTTCTTCCGCTCATGGAGACTTACGGTCTTCGATTGCTTCATCTCGATCAGCGTCTTCGACGTATTCGTATTTATTGGTTGGATTGGTTTTCAAATATAAATTCGATCCCGGTCTTTCCGTACCAATAACTTTGGATCAGAGTCGGTTATTTAACTATCAAAATAAACAACCATAAAAACAAACAGATCCATTGTTTTATTACACAACAACGCTTGGCCCTTATAAATATATTGGTTTAATATATAATTATGCTAAAACCCTCTTCACTATAAACCTAGAAAATATATTAAATCATATTTAATTTATTTTCCAACTAACATTTCAAAACATTTCTTATCGTTTAATCATTACGACATCTTCTTTGGCTTCATTGTTTGAACACCAAAATCAACATTCGTCATTTTAGAATAAACCCATTAAATCTTATTCCATAACTTTGAAAACATCGTTATATTTCCACTAATCTCCTTTTTATTTCTTTTATATTTCGTAATCTCATTATATATATACATATATTTCTAAATCCTTCAAGTAACGTTACTCTTTTATTTTCCAAAAATATTTTATTCTAACACTTTCACCATTACGACTAACATCATCCTTTGATAATCCTGAAGATGTTCAAGTTGGGGTATTTGAATTACCTCTCAAACCTTGATCAACAACGTTCTCATCGTAAGATAGATATCAGTTGTAATACCAAAACCGATAACCATTCCCTTTATCGCAACAAATCCCATTTTAGTTCCATCTTGATGAATTATCATTTCTTCTTCAAAACCAATTTATCATTCCCATTAAATAAATATAAATAAATTTAATAAATCCATTTTAGTTAACATAGTTGACTTAGTCAACTTCTAACATAATTAACTGTTAATCAAATCTTAATTTATCTTCCAGTTTAAATAAATTAATAATTAATTAATATAAATAATTCTATTCACTTTGATCAATATCAATATAAACCCATTCTAATTGTTACGTTAATCCTGGCCACTTCAATTATGTAATAACCCAGAAATCTAGGCCAGTTTAAAATTTTTATTTTGGCAATTTTAATGAATTTTGAATATTTAAAATGGATTATTTTAAATAATAACGACGAGAAATTTATTTCGAATAGAATTCGAACGTATATACTATATAGTTCGTCGTTAGAATATAAATAATTATTTATATCTATAAAAGGGAATTGAAAATGGCGTGGTAGTTCGATAATTCGATTTCAAAATTCAAATGAATTTATAGGATTCAAAATAAACCGGATTTAAGTGAAACCAAAAATATTTGAATCTAATTGATAATACCTTTCCAACGAACCCGAAAAATCGAAATTTCATAGCGGGAATCAAAAGATATGTCCAGTTGAAAATTCTGAATAGTCGCTATGAAATTCAGGCCCTTAAAAATAGCCACTTTGCAAACGGCCTCGGATTTCGATGAAACCAATTTTGTTGGATCCACAGTGTCAAGTTATTGCTAGGTTTCAAATTTCATAATTTTTCGAATCAATATGTGAGTGTGGCAAAGGAAAACGCGTTTGACCACTTTCAGTTGATTTTAATCGACTGGAAAATGGCCATTTTTCAAACAGTCTCAGAATTTGATGAAATTAGTTTTGTTAGGACCGTATCATCAATACGAAGCTATAAATAATTTTTCTGGAATTTTTAGGGTTCGTATGCGTCCCCGGTAAATTGAAATGTAGGTTTAAAATAGAATATATAGATTTAAATCTTGATTTAAACGGAAACTGATTCAAACAGTCGAATTGGCTTACGATATATGTCTCATTGTGTTCGGAATGGGGTATTACGCTAGGGGCGACAGTCGGTGGGTTCGATTTGGGGTTCAAAAGAGAAGTCAACTTTTAGTGGAGAATAATTAAATTAAATTATAAATATTGGCCCCCCTTTCCTTTTCCCTCTTCTCTCTCTTCATTTTCTCCAATCAAAAAAGTCGTGCCCTAAATCGCCCGTCGCCACCTTTGGCCCCGTCGCGCGCCTCCTCTGTTCAGCGGAGCGCCGCTATTTCTTTCCCCTCGCCTCAGGCGATCTCCACTCGCCTCCCCCTCCATTCAACCCTCTACTCGCACGCGCTCTCTCTCCTCTTCCCTAATGGAACCCGCGCTCTGCCCTAGATCCCACAGCCGCTCCAACCACCGCCAGTCACCCACGCCGCCTGCTTCCCCCCCTCCGACGAGCGCGCAGGTCCGCACAGCCCCCCTCCCCCTTGTCTGCTGTAAGTTTTTTTGTGTTATCTTTATTTTAAAATCAGTTTTTTTTGTGAAAAATATACTTATGAAATCAGTTTTTTTTATGTTAAAAATATATTTATAAAATCAGTTTTATATGAAATTTTTATTAAGTTAAAGAACTGATTTTGTGCAGGTAGAAAGGTCATATTTTTAGATTAGTAAAGTCTATATTTTTCTTTATGTTAACAAAGTTTATATTTTTAAAATAGTATAGATTTTTAGTTAAACGAAGTCAAGAGGTTTATCAAAACAAAGAGATGATTTTTGACGAAACAAAGATATAATTTTTATAGTGTGAATGATAACAAAGGTTGGATTTTTAATGAAGTAAAAATTTGATTTTTGTTCATTAAAAAGGTTTGATTTTTCATAGAAGGAAAAATAGTTTTTTCATTGTAGAAAAGTTTGTTTTATTTTTCATACATGAAGTGGCAATAAAAATGTAATTTTTACATTTAGGAAAAGATAACAATATAATTTTTATATTAGAGAGAGAATATAAATATAAATTTTATCATATGTGAAGTTTAAAAATATGATTTTTATATATTGAATAGCAAAGTAAAAATTCGATTTATATATATTGAATAACAAAGTAAAAATTCGATTTATATATATTGAATAGCAAAGTAAAAATTCGATTTACATATATTGAATAGCAAAGTAAAAATTCGATTTTTATATATTGAATAGAAAAGTAAAAATTCGATTTTTATATATTGAGTAGCGAAGTAAAAATGTGATTTTTACATATGTAGAGAATACGAGCATAGAAAGTGGCAAGAGGCAAGAACGACGAAGAACTACAAAGAAGAGTCGTGGCGTTGGACTAGCTATTCTATGAGAATTTCTCACTCTTTAATTTTATTTCTAGTTGAAATATATACTAGGATGCAGACGGTGTTTCGTAGCACCCGACACCCGTCGTCCACAGACCATGGACGGCTTGTATGCTTGTTTGTTTGATTTTGATGTGTTGTTGATTGTGTGATGTGATGTGAAACGAAATAAAAATATTTTATAGTGGAAAATATTTTATAGTTAAAAATAGAATTTTTAACGTGTATAAGAAGTGAAATAAAAATTAACAAATCGGACGATTTGTTTATATACACACATTTGACTGATACTGATTAGGACGATAAATTTTACACATCGCCAAACTGCACAAATAAAATCTGTGTTTGATTGTTTGAAACCCCACACGGGTATTGGGATGATATTTGACGTACATTAATCCCGATTGTTTAGTTGTATGTCGATCGATTGATTGATAGACTGTTATAAGCATTGAATATTTATATTTGATGCTTATACAGTGTAGAATGCACTTTGGATGATGGTTGATTATTCATCATTGTTATTGTATACATGTGTTGTAGAAAACCCATATAATTAACATTATATGGTAATTGATCGGGCCTCATTCCAGTTTAGAAGTAGAAATATTTGAAAAAGAAATATTTGAAATAGAATATTTGAAATAAAAGTTTCGAAAAAGAAAGTTTTGAAATAGAAATATTTGAATAGAAATATTTGAAATAGAAATATTCGAAATAGAATATTTGAAAATAGGAATATATGAAGCCGTATTGATTGGATTGACGCCATTTCGACATGATCGATATTTGTGTCGATTTTATTCATTTTATAACGAATATCGAAAGTGATTTCCAAATCTAAAATTTTGAAAAGAATTGAAATTCGAATTAAATTAAATAGAAATGAATTCGAATTGAAATTGAATATAAATGAATTCGAATTGAATTTGAATATAAATGAATTCGAATTGAAATCGATTTAAAAAGAATTTAAAACTAATTTATATTGGAATATTCAATTTTGATTTGAAATGGAATATGAAGTTGAAACCGTTTTGAAAATGAATTTAAAAACGATTTATAAAGAACGTTTTGAATTGAAATCGACGAAGTATATATATTATATGTATTATATATATATAATATAATGGCCTGAATAGAACGCGCCGCGGCAGTTCGCGAATTTCGACCATTGACTTCGAACGAATATTGCGGGAGATCCAACCGTCGGATTCTCGTAAATCCAGAACCATTGGGTTTGTATCGAAAAGAGCTTTCTAACAATTATTAGAAATTAGAAATCTAACGGCTGGATTTGGAATTATGTCCAAATCAATTTTGAAAACGGTCGCTGTAAGTGCAGTTCGATGGCCGTTGATGGAAATCGACTGTACGGGCCTTGATAAAATTATTAAAAATAGTAATAATTTATGTAAAATCATAAGAAATGATTTGGGAAAAATAGGGATGAAAAACTCCATATTTGAAAGGACAAAAATAGATTTTTATCGAAAGGAACTAGTTTTGAACTAGAATTGTAATTCTATTTATTTTTAAAATAAATAAACTGGATTAGAAATGGTTTTGAAAATAACCAGAATTTCCAATAATTATATTGGAATGGATTTGAATCGAAATTGCCTTTGGATTATTTCGATGTTCGATTTTGTGATGATACAGATATTGTTATGGGAATTTGAAAGATATATATATCGTTATTTCCAATACGATATTTGTTAGTCGTAGAATTTGATATTGAATATAAGCCGGTATATTTTCTATTCAGAGCCTTGTGTTTAATATCAAATGTGATTTGGGCTTGTCGTGAAAGGGTGTCTTCATCAACACTGTTCTTGAACCCAGTTGAGAAAAGATTAAATCTTTTATTTAGATTTAATGAAGTGTAACGATTAAATGATATTTAATTGGAATTGAATGGCATTGATTTTTGGGTTCATCGTGAACAGTGGTTTAAATAACCCTTGTTCTTTAACCCGGTAATTAATGGAATGTGATCTTGGGGTTTATCGTGAACAGTGTTTTTAAATGACACGAATTCTTTAACCCCGTTAAAGATTAAAACTAAGTGGAGTTTTAGTGAATCTTTAATTAGATCGAAAAGATCGAGATGGAGTATCACCAGTTTTACTCCAGGCGATAGTTAAATCTTTAATTAGATTTGAACGTGAAATGGTAATTGAATTTACCGATAACACCGTGGTGTTAGATATGAAGTATAACCAGTTTTACTTCATGGGATGAATAGGTCGGGGTTGGGAAATTAAAACAAATGATTACTTCGGTAAGGTTCGTTAATCCCGACTAGTTTAATCGAAATTCAAAAGAAGATTAGAGAATAAATTCAAGGAATTTATCTTGGATAAAATTAATGGGTACTTTTCCCTATGAATGTGAAATTTAGAAACTAACTATCTGTTAGCCAAGCAGAATGGTTTTCTGGATATTGATCTGATGTTGGTTTCGACCTTCGGGGTTAATATTTAGGAAATTATTCTCTTGATTAATTTACGGTTAGTGACTGATGAATTGGAATGAGGCATATGTTGTGTTTGTGTAACACTTATTTAAAATATATGCGAGTTATTCGGAAAACCGGGTTTATCCCATTCTGAATAACTGATAAGATGATAAGTCGAAGATGAAGATGGTGGTTGAAGACCGGAAGTCTTCACATCGTTTGGGTGATTACTGATGATCTTAATTGGGCTGTACACCCAAGATGAGGGAATCAATCGGTGGTCGTCCAGATGTGCTTGGAGATCGATGGATATGCGAGGAAAGTGCCTCCGGTTTCGTTCAGACCCAGAACGGACTTGTAAATGGACTGTGTGTCTGACATTGGATTTCATTCTGTGTAACTGATATCGGTTGCATAGAGTGGTTTGCCTGTGTGGCATGCTAAGATGCAATTGATCGAGGTTTCTGTTGAAAAGCAAAGTCTTGTGGTGATGATCAAAGCACCGCCTATAGGGC
Organism: Allium sativum; assembly: GCA_030737875.1. NCBI lineage: Eukaryota > Viridiplantae > Streptophyta > Magnoliopsida > Asparagales > Amaryllidaceae > Allium > Allium sativum. The sequence continues at coordinate 76,697,400 of CM060911.1, forward strand.
GTAGCTTTGTGTATAATGTGAATTCGCGAGCCTCACACCCAGGTATGAACCAGAAACGGGAGAAGGACCTTAGGGAGGGCATGCGTTTCTTTCTAGCTACGGTGGTGTCAGTGACCTACCAGCCCTGACATTTATATACTTTCACCTGTGTGATTGTTGCTGTTGCGAGGCGCCTTGGTTTGATCGGACGATCCGGGTCCGATGGAGTCATTCGTTGGCTCGTTTACGCCCCAAAGGGCGGGGAAACGTATTGTTCAGGCATTTTAATCCACATCGGTGGACCGGCCCTGTCGCTCCAAAGGCTTGACTGAGTACTTGCCTGTGGCTCGGGCTAGAGGGTCACGAATTCGGTAAGGACTATCTTTTGCCTTGGTTCATGACGGAAATCCAATTTCCAAATACGTGACTGTGCAGTTTTGATTGTATATATATATGGCGACATGATATATGGTACCCATGCTGTCTATGATTGATAGTTATGATTTGAAATTATTTTCAAAACATATAAACACTAGCAATAATATCAAATGATCTGTTTTAAACATATCAAGCATGTTTGGCTATTATAAGGGAAAACCCTATCCTCCGGCTTGCGTTGCATTGTGTGATGGGACCTGGGTCTTATAATAGCTTCATTTTTCTTTATTTAGCATTGCGCTAATGTTTTATGCACTTGTGTTCTTGGGAGGAAACCAGTTCCGTGTTATACGGCGTGGTCCCTTGATTTACCTAACTTTAAAAATAAAGATTTACAACTGTTTTTAGTTCTCACACCAGTCCCATGACTGACCTGGGGTTTATTGTTTTAACCAAAACTCTAGGTGCCCTTATTTTGACACGGGCAGCTAGTAGTTTTGGTTTTGCAGATTTATATTCATAGGATCCTGGTTTACAGCTGGAACGATATCCGGAAAGCTTTGTATCCGTATATCTCTTCTACTTGTGTATTATATTATTTTCCGCTGCTATGTATTTAAATGTAATTTAAATCTCTGATATTTTTGCATAATATTCATTTATACTCTGTATATTCTTGTAATCTGATGTATTGTTGTAATATATAATGAAACGTTCTTCCGTCTGCGTTCTGATTTGTCTTGTCCTCACAATAATTCGTTCTTTCTCTTCTCTTCGGAGACCAGGGAAGTTCGTGTCGCTTCAGTTGGTATCAGAGCTTTGGTTTACAAAGCTCAGAGAACAAGGCACATTAGAACCATACGAAAGAATTCATCAGATATTGGATTAGTAATATCCAATGGGAATGACTCGTTAGAGATGGGATCAGTAGTATCCTAAAATGAGTGTGAAGAGTATATTTTTTAAGATGAAACCCAATTTTGTTTTGAAAATTTAAATCAATTATTCGTATTTGATGATTTATTTGTATTGATTTGGACAGTCCAGTATATAAAGATTTTGCATATATGCCTTGCAAACGTGTATTTGAAGTTTTAATATACTGGATAGATATAGAATTACACTCTAATCGCCCGGAGATGATTCTGATGATGGAGCTCCATCATTAGAATTATGTTCGTGTGACGAAAGTGGGATTTCTACATATTTCCAATTGACTGGTGTGAGAACCAAAGCTATATAGGATTTATTGTTGTGATTTGGCATCAAAAATATGATTTTTGACTATATATCAAAGTTATGAATTTCAAAAGCTAATCAACTAATTGATTGATGGTTGTGTTGTTGATTATTGGTTGATTAATTAAAATTTGTATTATATAGCCAATTTGATCAAATAGTGAATTTTATTGAAAATTAGTTGCATTTGCTTGCATATACTTGTACTTACATTGAACAGGTCATAGCAAGGAGGCTAGAGCAGAAAATAAAATTTGTTTGCCCGACAAATAGGTACATGTTTACTATAATTTACTGTTTTGTTTGGGTGATGATGATTTTATGAGGCGCTTTGCTTTTTCTTTTTCTTTTTGAGATCAGAGGGCCTGTATGGCAATTTCGGGATTTTCCCGTGGCTCCCAGTGCAGGGGAGGTTATGGCGAAATTTTTCGAAAATTTAGGGTGTTAGCCAAATTTTTGAAGAATTTGAAAATTCTCAAAAACTGAAAAGTTGGAGAATGGAAGCCAGATCGAACGTAGAGTTGATTGATCAAACCACTTTCGACTTTATTCCTTTTCGGGGATGAAAAGTTTTAAGTGGGGGAGATTGTAATAACCCGGAAATCTGGGCCAGTTTAAAATTTTTATTTTGGCAATTTTAATGAATTTTGAATATTTAAAATGGATTATTTTAAATAATAACGACGAGAAATTTATTTTGAATAGAATTCGAACGTATATATTATATGGTTCGTCGTTAGAATATAAATAATTTTTTATATTTATAAAAGGGAATTGAAAATGGCGCGGTAGTTCGATAATTCGATTTCAAAATTCAAATGAATGTACAGGATTCAAAATAAACCGGATTTTAGCGAAACCAAAAATATTTGAATCTAATTTATAATATATTTCCAACGAACCCGAAAAATTGAAATTTCATAGCGGGAATCAAAAGATATGTCCAGTTGAAAATTCTGAATAGTCTCTATGAAATTCAGGCCCTTAAAAATTGCCATTTTGCAAACGACCTCGGATTTTGACGAAACCACTTTTTTTGGATCCGCAGTGTGAAGTTATTGCTAGGTTTCAAATTTCATAAATTTTCGAATCAATATGTGAGTGTGGCAAAGGAAAACGCGTTTGACCACTTTCAGTTGATTTTAATCGACTGGAAAATGGCCATTTTTCAAACGGTCTTAGAATTTGACGAAATTAGTTTTGTTAGGACCGTATCGTCAATACAAAGCTATAAATAAATTTTCTGGAATTTTTAGGGTTCGTATGCGTCCCCGGTAAATTGAAATGTTGGTTTAAAATAGAATATATAGATTTAAATCTTGATTTAAATGGAAACTAATTCAAACAGTCGAATTGGCTTACGATATATGTCTCATTGTGTTCGGAAATGGGGTATTACGCTAGGGGCGACAGTCGGTGGGTTCGATTTGGGGTTCAAAAGAGAAATCAACTTTTAGTGGAGAATAATTAAATTAAATTATATATATTGCCCCCCCCTTTTCTTTTCCCTCTTCTCTCTCTTCATTTTCTCCAATCAGAAAAGTCATGCCCTAAATCGCCCGTCGCCCCCTTTGGCCTCGTCGCGCGCCTCCTCCGTTCAACAGAGCGCCACTGCTTCTTCCCCCTTGCCTCAGGCGATCTCCACTCGCCTCCCCCTCCATTCAACCCTCTACTCGCACGCGCTCTCTCTCCTCTTCCCTAATTGAACCCGCGCTCTGCCCTATATCCCACCGCCGCTCCAACCACCGCCCGTCGCCCACGCTGCCTGCTTTCTTCCCCCCCCCCCTCCGACGAGCGCGCAGGTCCGCACAGCCCCCCTCTCCCTTGTCTGCTGTAAGTTTTTTTTGTGTTATCTTTATTTTAAAATCAGTTTTTTTTTGTGAAAAATATACTTATGAAATCAATTTTTTTATGTTAAAAATATATTTATAAAATCAGTTTTATATGAAAGTTTTATTAAGTTAAAGAACTGATTTTGTGCAGGTAGAAAGATCATATTTTTAGATTAGTAAAGTCTATATTTTTCTTTATGTTAACAAAGTTTATATTTTTAAAATAGTATAGATTTTTAGTTAAACGAAGTCAAGAGGTTTATCAAAACAAAGAGATGATTTTTGACGAAACAAAGATATAATTTTTATAGTGTGAATGATAACAATGGTTGGATTTTTAATGAAGTAAAAATTTGTTTTTTGTTCATTAAAAAGGTTTGATTTTTCATAGAAGGAAAAATAGATTTTCATTGTAGAAAAGCTCGTTTTATTTTTCATACATGAAGTGGCAATAAAAATGTAATTTTTACATTAAGGAAAGGATAAAAATATAATTTTTATATTAGAGAGAGAATATAAATATAATTTTTATCATATGTGAAGTTTAAAAATATGATTTTTATATATTGAATAGCATAGTAAAAATTCGATTTATATATATTGAAAAGCAAAGTAAAAATTTGATTTATATATATTGAAGAGCAAAGTAAAAATTCGATTTATATATATTAAATAGCAAAGTAAAAATTCGATTTTTATATATTGAATAGCAAAGTAAAAATTCGATTTTTATATATTGAGTAGCGAAGTAAAAATGTGATTTTTACATATGTAGAGAATACGGGCAAAGAAAGTGGCAAGAGGCAAGAACGGCGAAGAACTACAAAGAAGAGTCGTGGCGTTGGATTAGCTATTCTGTGAGAATTTCTCACTCTTTAATTTTATTTCTAGTTGAAATATATACTAGGATGCAGACTGTGCTTAGTAGCACCCGACACCCGTCGTCCACAGACCATGGACGGCTTGTATGCTTGTTTGTTTGATTTTGATGTGTAGTTGATTGTGTGATGTGATGTGAAACGAAATAAAAATATTTTATAGTGGAAAATATTTTATAGTTAAAAATAGAATTTTTAACGTGTGTAAGAAATGAAATAAAAATAAACAAATCGGACGATTTGTTTATATACACACATTTGACTGAAATTGATTGGGACGATAAATTTTAAACATTGCCCAACTGCACAAATAAAATCTGTGTTTGATTGTTTGAAACCCCACACGGTTATTGGGATGATATTTGATGTACACTAATCCCGATTGTTTAGTTGTATGTTGATTGATTTATTGACAAACTGTTATAAGCGTTGAATATATATATTTGATGCTTATACAGTGTAGAATGCGCCTTGGATGATGGTTGATTATTCATCGTTGTTATTGTATACATGTGTTGTAGAAAACCCATATAATTAACATTATATGGTAATTGATTGGGCCTCATTCTAGTTTAGAAGTAGAAATATTTGAAAAAGAAATATTTGAAATAGAATATTTGAAATAAAAGTTTTGAAAAAGAAAGTTTTGAAATAGAAATATTTGAATACAAATATTTGAAATAGAAATATTCGAAATAGAATATTTGAAAATAGGAATATATGAAGCCGTATTGATTGGATTGACGCCATTTCGACGTGATCGATATTTATATCGATTTTATACATTTTATAACGAATATCAAAAGTGTTTTCCAAATTTGAAATTTTGAAAAGAATTGAAATTCGAATTAAATTAAATAGAAAAGAATTCGAATTGAAATTGAATATAATTGAATTCAAATATAAATGAATTCGAATTGAAATCGATTTAAAAAGAATTTAAAACTAATTTATATTGGAATATTCAATTTTGATTTGAAATGGAATATGAAGTTGAAACCATTTTGAAAATGAATTTAAAAACGATTTATAAAGCACGTTTTGAATTGAAATCGACGAAGTATATATATTATATATATTATATATATAATATAATGGCATGAATAAAACGCGCCGCGCCGCGGCAGTTCGCGAATTTCGACCATTGACTTCGAACGAATATTGCGGGAGATCCAACTGTCGGATTCTCCTAAAACCAGAACCATTGGGTTCGCATCGAAAAGAGCTTTCTAACGATTATTAGAAATTAGAAATCTAACAGCTGGATTTGGAATTATGTCCAAATCAAATTTGAAAAAGGTCACTGTAAGTGCAGTTCGATGGCCGTTGATGGAAATCGACTGTACGGGCCTTGATAAAATTATTAAAAATAGTAATAATTTATGTAAAACCAGAAGAAATGATTTGGGAAAAATTGGGATGAAATACTCCATATTTGAAAAGATAAAAATAGATTTTTATCGAAAGAAACTAGTTTTGAACTAGAATTGTAATTCTATTTATTTTTAAAATAAATAAACTAGATTAGAAATGGTTTTGAAAATAACCAGAATTTCTAATAATTATATTGGAATGGATTTGAATTGAAATTGTCTTTGGATTATTTCGATGTTGGATTTTGTGATGATACAGATATTGTTATGGGAATTTGAAAGATATATATCGTTATTTCCAATACGATATTTGTTAGTCGTAGAATTTGATACTGAATATAAGCCAGTATATTTTCTATTCAGAGCCTTGTGTTTAATATCAAATGTGATTTGGGTTTATCGTGAAAGGGTGTCTTCATCAACACTGTTCTTGAACCCAGTTGAGAAAAGATTAAATCTTTTATTTAGATTTAATGAAGTGTAACAATTAAATGATATTTAATTGGAATTGAACTGGCATTGATTTTTGGGTTTATCGTGAACAGTGTTTTAAATAACACTTGTTCTTTAACACGGTAATTAATGGAATGTGATCTTGGGGTTTATCTTGAACAGTGTTTTTAAATGACACTGATTCTTTAACCCCGTTAAAGATTAAAACTAAGTGGAGTTTTTGTGAATCTTTAATTAGATCGAAAAGATCGAGAATGGAGTACCACCAGTTTTACTCCAGGCGATAGTTAAATCTTTAATTAAATTTGAACGTGAAATGGTAATTGAATTTACCGATAACACCGTGGTGTTAGATATGAAGTATAACGAGTTTTACATCATGGGATGAATAGGTCGGGGTTGGGAAATTAAAACAAATGATTACTTCGGTAAGGTTCGTTAATCCCGACTAGTTGAATCGAAATTCAAAAGAAGATTGGAGATTAAATTCAAGGAATTTATCTTGGATAAAATTAATGGGAACCATTTCCTATGAATGTGAAATTTAGAAACTAACAGTCGGTTAGCCAAGAAGAATGGTTTTCTGGATATTGATCTGATGTTGGTTTTGACCTTCAGGGTTAATATTTGGGAAATTATTCTCTTGATTAATTTACGGTTAGTGACTGATGAATTGGAATGAGGCGTATGTTGTGTTTGTGTAACACTTATTTAAAATATATGTGAGTTATTCGGAAAGACTGGGTTTATCCCATTCTGAATAACTGATACGATGATAAGTGGAAGATAAAGACGGTGTTTGAAGACCGGAAGTCTTCACATCGTTTGGGTGACTACTGATGATCTTGATTGGGCTGTACACCCAAGATGAGGGAATCAATCGGTGGTCGTCCAGATGTGCTTGGAGATCAATGGATATGTGAGGAAAGTGCCTCCGGTTTCGTTCAGACCCGGAACAGACTTGTAAATGGACTGTGTGTCTGACATTGGATTTCATTCTGCGTGACTGATATCGGTTGCATAGAGTGGTTTGCCTGTGTGGAATGTTAAGATGCAATTGATCGAGGTTTCTGTTGAAAAGCAAAGTCTTGTGGTGATGATCAAAGCACCGCCTGTAGGGCGTAGCTTTGTGTATAATGTGAATTCGCGAGCCTCACACCCCGGTATGAACCAGAAACGGGAGAAGGACCTCAGGGAGGTCATGCGTTTCTTTCTAGCTAGGGTGGTGTCAGTGACCTACCAGCCCTGACATTTATATACTTTCACCTGTGTGGTTGTTGCTGTTGCGAGGCGCCTCGGTTTGATCGGACGATCCGGGTCCGATGGAGTCATTCGTTGGATCGTTTACGCCCCAAAGGGCGGAGAAACGTATTGTTCAGGCATTTTAATCCACATCGGTGGACTGGCCCTATCGCTCCAAAGGCTTGACCGAGTACTTGCCTGAGGCTCGGGCTAGAGGGTCCCGAATTCGGTAAGGACTATCTTTTGCCTTGGTTCATGATGGAAATCCAATTTACAAATACATGACTGTGCGGTTTTGATTGTATATATATATATGGCGACATGATATATGGTACCCATGTTGTCTATGATTGATAGTTATGATTTGAAATTGTTTTCAAAACATATAAACACTAGCGATAATATCAAATGATCTGTTTTAAACGTATCAAGCATGTTTGGCTATTATAAGGGAAAACCCTATCCTTCGGCTTGCGTTGCATTGTGTGATGGGACCTGGGTCTTATAATAGCTTCATTTTTCTTTATTTAGCATTGCGCTGTTGTTTTATGCACTGTTGTTCTTCGGAGGAAACCCGTTCCGTGTTATACGGCGTGGTCCCTTGATTTACCCAACTTTAAAAATAAAGATTTACAACTGTTTTTAGTTCTCACACTGGTCCCATGACTGACCTGGAGTTTATTGTTTTAACCTAAACTCTGGGTGCCCTTATTTTGATACGGGCAGCTAGTAGTTTTGGTTTTGTGAAATTATATTCACAGGATCCTAGTTTACAGCTGGAATGGTATCGGGAAAGCTTTGTATCCGTATATCTCTTCTAGTTGTGTATTATATTATTTTCGGCTGCTATGTATTTAAATGTAATTTAAATCTCTGATATTTCTGTGTAATATTCATTTATACTCTGTATATTCTTGTAATATGATGTATTGTTGTAATATACAATGAAATGTTCTTCCGTCTGCGTTCTAATTTGTCTTGTCCTCACAGTAATTCGTTCTTTCTCTTCTCTTCGGAGACCGGGGAAGTTCGGGTCGCTTCAAATTAGCCAAATAAAATCGTTTAATGCCCACTAGATAAGCACGTGCTTAGCGCAAGGTAGATTTTGGTTAAACCAAAACGACGATTTGTGATTAAAAAAAATCAATGTATATGTGTGATTGATTTATTCTCTTTTTAGAACTTCATTTAATATATTAAATAAAATCTATATTCGGTTATAAAATATATTCTATAACCTCATTTCTAACGATTCACCTGACGGTGAATCGATCTTTATAAAACGGTGTATATCTTGGCTATCTGCGATTTATTCTGTAATCAATACTATATATGGATTCAAAGTTCAACCACAACCAACAACCAACAGGGTTTTAAAGTCAATGGGTTTTAAATAGTTCATAGAATATGAAATAACAGTGAAACGACCCGAAATCCCCCTCGTGGGAAATCACGGATAGAGTTGAGAGCAAGCTACATCAGAACGCAGACGGAAGAACATTTCATTGTTAATTACAACAATTCCATCAGAATACAATAATATACAGAGTATAAAAAAATAATATACATTAGAAAAATATCAGAGATTACAATACATTACATAGCAGCAGAAAATAATACAAAACACAACTAGAAGAGATATACGGATATAAAGCTTTTCGGATATCATTCCAGCTGTCAACCAGGATCTTGTGAATATAAATCTGCAAAACCAAAACTACTAGCTGCCCGTGTCAAAATAAGGGCACCCAGAGTTTAGGTTAAAACAATAACCTCCAGGTCAGTCATGGGACTGGTGTGAGAACTAAAACAGTTATAATTCTTTATTTTCAAGTTCGGTAAATTAAGGGACCACGCCGCTAACGCGGAACGGGTTACTTCCCAAGAACACCAGTGCATTAAACAAACAGCGCAATGCTAAATAAAGAACAACGAAGCTATTATAAGACCCAGGTCCCATCACACAATGCAACACAAACCAGAGGATAGGGTTTTACCTCATAATAGCCAAAGAATGCTTGATACATTAAAAGAAATCTTTTATTATTGCTATAAGTAAAGAAATCAATTTCAAATCATAAGTATCAATCATAGGCGGCATGAATGCCCCATACCACTATGTCGCCATATATAGGTTATACAATCAAAATCGCAAAGTCACGTATTTGGAAATTGGGTTTCCATCTATGAACCGAGGACAGGGATCGTCCTCTACCGATTCGAGACAATCTAGCCCATGTCTCAGGCAAGCGCGCAGACATGCCTTGGATCGTCAGGTCCGGTCCACCGATGTGGATTAAAATTCCTGAACACTACGTTTACCCGCACTATGGGGCATAAATGAGCCAGCGAATGATTCCATCGGACCCAGATCGTCCGATCTAACCGAGGCTCCTCGCAACAGCAACAACTACATAAGTCAAACTCGTCAGGGCGTGTAAAACCACTGACATCACTTCTAGCTAGAAGGAAACGCATGCCCTCCCTGAAGTCCTTCTTCCGTTTTTGGTTCACACCGGGGTGTGAGGCTCGTGAATTCACGTTACACAAAACTGTGCCACACAGGCTGTGCTTTGATCATCGCCCACAAGACTTTGCTTTTCAACAGAAGCCTTGATCATATTGCCACTTAAGCATGCCACATAGGCAATTCACTCCATGCGTTTGATATCCATCAATATATAACCCCTGAGCTCGTACGACCCAGAGAAGGGCGTTAAGCAAGAGAATAAATTCTCCGCCGCCAAACAGATATATTTTTAATAGAAATCAATCACACAGACTAAAATCCAATGTCAGACACACAGTCCATTTACAAGTTCGTTCTGGGTCTAAACGAAACCGGAGGCACCTAGTACCCCGCATATCCATCAATCTCCAAGTAAGTTTGGACGATCATTAACTGTTTCCATCTTCTTGGGTGTACAGCCCAATCAAGATCATCAGTAACCACCCAAACGACATGAAGACCTCCGGTCTTCGACCGCCGTCTTCATCTTCGACTTATCGTCATATCAGTTATTAAGAATGGGATAAACCCGGTCTTTCCGAATAACTTGCATATATAATAAACAAGTGTTACACAAGAACAACATACGCCTCATTCCAATTCAGAATATTCTTTTATTCAAATATTATTATACTTTGGGAAAGGTTCCCATTAATTTTATCAAAGATAAATTCTTTAAATTTATTCTTTAATCACCTTTGAATATAAATTCAAACTAGTCGGGATTAACGAACCACACCGAAGTAATCATTTATTTTATTTCCCAATCCCAACCTATTCACCCCATGAAGTAAAACTGGTAATACTTCATATCTAACACCACAGTGTTATCGGTAAATTCAATTACCATTTCACGTTCAAATCTAATTAAAGATTTAACTATCGCCTGGAGTAAAAATTGCGATACTCCATTCTCGATCTTTTCAATCTAATTAAAGATTCATTAAAACTCCAATTAGTTTTAATCTTTAAAGAAATCAATATCCTGTCTTTAACTGGGTTAAAGAGCCAATGTCATTTAAAACACGGTTCATGATAAACCCAAAATCACATTCTATTAATTATCTGGTTAAAGAACAAGTGTTATTTAAAACACTGTTCACGATAAACCCAAAAATCAATACCAATTCAATTCCAAATAAATAATATTTAATTGGTACACTTCATTAAATCTAAATAAAAAGATTATTCTTTTTCTCAACTGGGCTTAAGAACAGTGTTAATGAAGACACCATTCACGACAAACCCAAATCACATTTGATATTAAATACAAGGCTCTGAATAGAAAATATATCGGCCTATATTCAATATCAAATTCTACGACCAGCATATATCGTATTGGAAATAACGATATATATATATATATATATATATATATATATATATCTTTCAAATTTCCACAAAAATATCTGTACAATCACGAAATCCCACATCGAAATATTCCGAAGACAATTTCGATTCAAATCTATTCCAATACAATTATTGGAAATTCTGGTTATTTTCAAAACCATTTCAAATCCAATTTATTTATTTTAAAAATAAATAAATTATTATTCTAGTTCAAAACTAGTTCATTTCGATAAAAATCTATTTTTATCTTTTCAAATATGGAGTTTTTCATCCCAATTCTTCCCAAATCACCTCTTATGATTTTACACAAATTATTGATATTTTTAATAATTTTATCCAGGCCCATACAATCTATTTCCATCAACGGCCATCGAACTGCACTTACAGCGACCTTTTCCCAATTTGATTTGGACATAATTCCAAATCCAGCTGTTAGATTTCAAATCTCTAATATTCATTGGAAGGCTCTTTCGATACGAACCCAACGGTTCCGGATTTAGGAGAATCTGACGGTCGGATCTCCCGCAATATCCATTCGAAGTCAATGTTCGAAAGTAACAAACTACCGCAGCGCGGCGCGCTCTATTCAGGCCATTATATTATATATAATACATAATTCGTCGATTTCAATTCAAAACGTGCTTTATAAATCGTTCTAAATTCGTTTTCGAAACGATTTCAACTACCTTTTCAAATTCTAACCGAGATTGAATTTATCAATATAAATTCGTTTTAATTTCATTTCAAATCGATTTCAATTTGAATCGATTTCAATTCAATTTCAATTCGTTTAAATTCAATTCAAAACAATTTCATTTCTATTTCAATTTAATTCGAATTTCTATTCTATTCGAATTTCAAATCATTTCAATTTATTTCAAATTTCAAATCACTTCAATTTAATTTCAATTTCAATTCACTTCAGTTTAATTCGAATTTCAATTCACTACAATTTAATTCGAATTTCAATACACTTCAATTTAATTCGAATTTCAATTCACTTCAATATTCATTTCAATTTGAATAAAATCGATAAAAATATCGTTCACATCAAAATGGCGCAAATCTAATCAACACGGCTTTATATATTTCTATTTTCAAATATCTCTATTTCAAATATTTCTACTTCAAATACTTCTACTTCAAATATTTCTATTTCAAATATTTCTATTTCAAATATTTCTATTTCAAATATTTCTGTTTCAAAACTGGAATGAGGCCCAATCACTTACCATATAATGTTAATTATATGGATTTTCTACAACACGTGTATAAAATAACAACGATAAATAATCAACCATCATCCAGTATGCACCACCCAACTACATAAGCATTAAATATAAATAATTAACGCTTACACAGTCTGTCAATCCATCGATTGACATACAACTAAACAATCGAGATTAGTGTACGTCAAATCTCATCCCAATACCCGTGTGGGGTTTCAAACAATCAATCACAGATTTTATTTGTGTAGTTGGGCGATGTGTAAAATTTATCGTCCTAATCAATATCAGTCAAATGTGTGTATATAAACAAATCGTCCGATTTGTTTATATTTATTTATTCACATTCATGTCAAAAATTATATTTTCAACTATAAAATATTTCTAACTATATAAATATTTTATTTCATTTCACATCACATCAAACAATCACCTACACATCAAAATCAAACAAACAAGCATACAAGCCGTCCATGGTCTGTGGACGACGGGTGTCGGGTGTGACTAAACACCGTCTGCATCCTAGTATATATTACTAACTAGAAAACAAAACTAAAAGGTGAGAAGTTCTCACTGACTAGCTAAACCAAGCCACGACTCTTCGTATGTAGAAATCTTCATCGTGCTCGCCTTTTGTCAATTTCACTGCCCGTAGTCACTACATATATAAAAATCACATTTTTATATTGTTGCTATGTATATAAAAATCATATTTTTAATCTTTCTATAATATAAAAATCGTATTTTTGATTCACTACATATATAAAAATTGTATTTTTATTCTATTTATCACATAAAAATATATCTCTACTATATAAAAACCACATCTTTTCAATTTCTAAAAACCGTTCTTTTCAGTTTTTTTTAAAAAAAAACTATCTTTGCCTATTCAAATAAATAACATAAAAAGGTAAAATAAAAATAATTAAAAACAAAACTTACAGTAAAAAAATGTGGGGGAAGGATCTGCCAGAGTTCGCCAATGGTTGGGGGGAAGGAATGCAGCCGAGGTCGGCGGTGGTGGCTCTGCATGTCGGCGGTGCTCCAACTTCATGGGGGTAGCGGTTTTAGGGTTTGCGATAGGAGGGGGGTTCTGACGGAGCTCGAGTTGCTGGATAGAGAAGGGAGGAGGAAGGCGGAAGGAGGATCGGGGAAGAGGGTGCGGTTGTGCCGGGGAGGGCGGCGGCATCGTGGGGGGAGAGATCGACGAGCAAGAGTCGAGGTTTTTCTTTCTTTTTCTATTTTATCTGAATTTGAAGTCAACGGTAGGGGAGGGGGTTAAAGAGGGAATAAGGATTTTTATATTTTATTTATTTAATATTTAATTAAACCATAAAGCAACTTCTTAATTCGAACTCGAAACGAGACCCACCGCTTTCCGTCCATAGCTAATTACCTCCATTCCGAACACAATGGGATATGTATAGAAAGCCAATTCGACCGTTTCGACCAGTTTTTGTTTGAATCAAAATTTAAATCTATATATTGAATTTGAACGCACATTTCAATCTACTGGGGACACATACTATCTCTAAAAATTCCCAAAAAATATTTTCTAGCTTCGTATTGACGATACGGTCCTAACAAAACTGATTTTGTCTAATTCTGAGATCGTTTGAAAAATGGCCATTTTCCAGTCGATTAAAATCAACTGAATTGGTCAAACACGTTTTCCTTTGCCCCGCTCACATTTTGATTCGAAAAATTATGAAATTTGAAACCTAGCAAAAATTTGACATCGTGGATCCAACAAAAGTGGTTTCGTCGAAATCCGAGGTCGTTTGCAAAATGGCTATTTTTAAGGGCCGAAATTCCATAGCGACTATTCTGAAATTTCAACTGGACATAACTTTTTATCCCCGCTATGAAATTTCGATTTTTCGGATTCGTTGGAAAGATATTCTCTATTAGATTCAAATATTTTTGGTTTTGCTAAAATCCGATTTATTTTGAATCCTGTACATTCATTTGAAATTAGAAATCGAATTATCGAACTACCACGCCATTTTCTATTCCTTTTATAAATATAAATAATTATTTATATTCTAACGGCGGGCTATATAAATGTATAAGTTCGAATTCTATTCAAAATAAATTTATCATTGATATTATTTAAAATAATTCATTTTAAATATTCAAAATTCATCAAAATTGCCAAAATAAAAATTTTAAATTGGCCCAGATTTTCCGGGTTATTACAATCTCCCCCACTTAAAACTTTTCATCCCCGAAAAGGAACGAAGCTGAAAGTTGTTTAACTAGTCAACTCAACTTTCAATATTTTCACTACGACTTAAGTTCTTCAACTTTTCAGTTTCTAAGAACTTTTCAAATTTTTGAAAAATTTGGCTAACTGAAACGACCCGAACTTCCCCGGTCTCCGAAGAGAAGAGAAAGAACGAATTGTTCTGAGAACACGACAAAATAGAACGCAGACGGAAGAACATTTCATTGTACAATACAACAATTCCATCAGAATACAAGAATATACAGAGTATAAATGAATATTACACAGAAATATCAGAGATTTAAATTACATTTAAATACATAGCAGCGGAAATTATACAAAACACAACTAGAAGGTGATATACGGATACAAAGCTTTCCGGATATCGTTCCAGCTGTAAACCAGGATCCTGTGAATATAAATCTGCAAAACCAAAACTACTAGCTGCCCGTGTCAAAATAAGGGCACCCAGAGTTTAGGTTAAAAACAATAAACTCCAGGTCATTCATGTGACTGGTGTGAGAACTAAAACAGTTATTAATCTTTATTTTTAAAGTTAGGTAAATCAAGGGACCACGCCGTATAACATGGAACGGGTTGCCCCCCAAGAACAACAGTGCATAAAACAACAGCGCAATGCTAAATAAAGAAAAATGAAGCTATTATAAGACCCAGTTCCCATCACACAATGCAATGCAAGCCGGAGGATAGAGTTTTTACCTTATAATAGCCAAGAATGCTTGATACGTTTAAAACAAATCATTTGATACTATTATAAGTGCATAGTGTATAAAGCAATTTCAAATCATAAGTATCAATCATAGACGGCATAAGCGCCACATCCCACTATGTCGCCATACTAGGCTCTACAAATAAAACCGCAATTGTCACGTATTTGGAAGTTGGATTTCCATCTATGAACAGAGGCAAAAGATAGTCCTCAACCGATTCGAGACGCTCTAGCCCGCCCCTCAGGCAAGTACTCAGTCAAGCCTTTGGATCATCAGGGCCGGTCCACCGATGTGGATTAAAATGCCTGAACACTGCGTTTCCCCGCCCTTTGGGGCGTAAATGAGCCAACGAATGGCTCCATCGGACCTGGATCGTCCGATCAAATCAAGGTGCCTTGCAACAGCAACAACCACACAGGTGAAAAGTATATAAATGTCAGGGCTGGTAGGTCACTGACACCACCCTAGCTAGAAAGAAACGCATGCCCTCCCTGAGGTCCGTTGTAACGACCCGCATTCTACGCATCGGGGGATCGTAGAATATTTATTTCTTTCCCGTATTAAGTCGTATGGTCATGTAACTTTGGGAAACATCCATTAGAGTCATTTCCCATGTTCATGATTTTTGTCGATTTTTAAATGACCATTTTGCCCCTAGTCGGTACTGTTTTGGCCATAACTTTTGATTGGAAAGGAATTTTGACCTGAAACCACTTTCATTAGATTCGTTTGATGGTTTACCTTTCCGTAGAGTGGTCATAATAGTCAAATGGACTTACCTGTTGGGAGATATGGCTGAAATAAAGTTTGTAGGGTGAAAAACTGCTTAACCGGGCCAAATCGGGTGATTAGTGGATAGACCCATAACCCATTTCCGGATTAGGGTTATGGGAAGGCTGAAATGAGTTAGAGGATCATTCCATTTCAGTTTTCTAGCATCCACTTATCACCAAGGAACCGTAAAAATGGCCTCTAACCTCTAAATCACCCACAAATCACCTTTTTATCAAGGATTTGGCTTAGCAACCTCTAATCAAGGAAGATCTACACCAAAGCAACATTGGAGCTGCTGTTTAGCACTGAGATTCGAATCAAATCCGAGATTTATTTTGGATCTTAGTTTATTTGTGGCTAAGGTGAGTGATTTGCATAGTTTTACACTAATTATGGCTAGTTAAGGGTAATTAGTGCTAATTAGCGAATTTAAGCATGATAAAATTCGGGAAAAATGTTCATAAACTCCTAAATGATGTTTTAGACCTCTGATATGAACTTGGGTTAATTTGGTTAAGTTTTGCTAATCCTATCATTAGTTTCACCTAAACATGCTTAAGGGGAAATATGGGATTTTGGGTATGTTTGATCCATTTTATCCTATCATATGGATGTTTTGATGTTTGTGGTTGATTATGCATGTTGCTATGACTGTATGATATGCTTTGTGATTGATTTCAATAGTTAGAATGGTCGAAAACGTCGTCGAATGGCGTAAACACTTGCTGGAACAGTTTCAGAAAACATTGCAGGGTTCGGATCGGATAAGGGGCTCGGATCGGATATGTTGAACTGAGCAAAGAATCCGATCGGATCAGAACCCAACACTTGGGAAAAGTGGCAAAAAGGAAAGCCACGCTAACTGAACTGGGTGCGGATCGGATTAAGGAGGACAGATCGGAGCGGAGGCAATGAGGATGGATCGGATAGGAGTATGTGAAGGACGAGGAGACGGATCGGAACGGAGGCACGAGCTGTAGGGGAGATGACACCCGACCCGAGGTGAAGCACCTGACCCGAACCGATGGAGGACAACCAACCCGAACCGCACCAGGAGAAGACCCGACCCGAACCAAGAAGGGAAACCCGACCCGACCCAGTATTGACCAATAACCCGAGATGCAAAGGTAGTCCAATATGGGAAGTTAGAGTTCAGGATCCAGTTGGGAACTAATGAGTTCACTTCATGGTTGGACTTTGCTGCGGGACGTGTGCTAAGGAGTTGTCGACGTTCATAACTTTGATTCACCACTAAAAATGAATGATGGGCTACTTATCAGTGCAGTAGGGTCATTATGACCCGAGGGGCAAGGTGATGGTAGCAAGACTACGTTATCAGTGCAGTATGGTCATTATGACCTGAGGGTCAAGGTGATGTGTAGTAAGACTATGAGCCAACGCAGATGGGGTGAACAACTCCGTGGGGGCAAGTGGACATAGTAAGGATTGGTAAGGCTATGAGCCAGCGCAGATTTGTTGAATAACTCCATGTGGCAAGTGGACATAGCGAGGAATTAGTGGCTACGTTATCAGTGCAGTGAAGCCATTTATGACTTCATGGGGCAGAGTGATCGTAGCAAGGTATGTTGGGTGATCGAAGTGGTGAATATCGTATGCTTTACGCAGTGAGTGAGAGATGTGAGGATGGATGCTATGCTTGATTGTTTGCCATCATTATGACATGCACACCTCCCCCACCTCCGTATTATTACAACGTTTGATATGGTACCTTAGAGTGTTGTACAGTATGTAGTGCTAACTCTTTGGTTGCAGGTCCAGGTTCAGGTATGTTTTAGTCTACCTGTTATTGTTCACTTTAGATGCTTATCGCTCATACCAGGCTTTATGTCTGACCCAGAGTTTTATGTCTCCTCTTATTACTCTGGGTGCTCACACGAGCAGACTAGAGACAAGTTAGATGGTGATGCGCGAGTAGCTGATTCGGAGGCGGGCAGGAGGCTTCCACGTATGATATATATATACACGTTCTCCCTGTGTCGTTGGTGGTCGCTACTTGGGCATTAGTAGTGTACCTCCTTTATCTTACTTTTGCTTTGAGACAGTTTGAAATTTGTAATAAGCTGTATTTTGGATTTCCGCTGCTATGATGTTTAGTTATGGTTTCAGCTTATGCACTGTCTTTCCTGTTTTATGTCAAGTATGTTATTATTATATTTTATTCTATGTGCTGTGAGACATTCTACAGGTTCTTTGTTAGTTCATTTCCTTCTTCCTTTTCCTTCTGAAGACCCGTTCCGTGCTAACTGGACATGTGTACAGCGCACTTTTGGAGTAAATGTCGGTTTGTGCGGGGCGGGCCGTCACACTTGGTATCAGAGCTCTGGGTTGCGTAGTTAACCTAGGGAAAGACACCAGGGAGAGATAGTACGTATATGAGAGTGCGTATTTGTGATTACTTTGGTTTTTAAAAGCTATATATATATATATATATATATATATACATAGTATTAGTAGTATAAGAATGAAGTCGCACTGCACTAGCACCACTATGGGGTCGTTAATCGTTTCCCTTTTTCAGATTGACGATGAGCCGAGACACGAGGGGTGCTGGTAGAGGGACCAACCAAGGGAATGCCGCTGACATGAGGGCGATGTTTACTAACCTCATGAGAGACATGCTTAGGGAAGTGCAAGGGGCAGTTCCCAATCCCGGAGTTGGTGTTGGCCCAGTAGTGTAGGCGCCTAGGGTCGATTTCGCCAAGTTGTGCAAGGATTACACTAATCTTGGTGGAAAGCCGTTCCACGGAATGGAGTCGACCACCGATGTTCAAGACTGGATGGATAGCTGTGACCGTATATTTGATGACTTGGGTCTTGAGGATGCGATGAAGAGAAGGCTAGCGTCTCGTCAGCTGCAAGGGCGAGCGATGAATTGGTGGAATGCCATTAGAACAGCTAACCCCGAAGATCAAGTTACTTGGGATCAGTTCAAGGCTCGCTTTAGCGAGAAGTTTATTCCAGCTGCCCAGAAGTCAGTGTTGTTTAAGAGGTTCTTGGAACTCAAGCAGAACGGAAGGGCGGTTTCTGATTATATTGCTGAGTTCGACACTTTGTCGAAGTATAGACTCTCTCTTATCGGTACTCCTGAGAAGAAGAATGAGAAGTTCATTACTGGTTTGGATGGGTACTTGGGGGAAAGTCTTATCAACCACATCGATGAGACTTTTGAATCGATCGTGGGGAAAGCTTTGAGACCGGAGAGTCTTTACCCTAAGTCAAAGACTGAGGCTGCATCTGCGGAAGGGCCAAAGCCGCAAGCAGGCGGTGGAGGCAAGAATAACTGTCAAAATAAGAGGAAGCAAGACCAATCTAAAGGTTGCCAGAAAAAGAGCAAGAAAGATGTTGAGTGCTTCAGCTGTGGTAAGAAGGGCCATTATGCTAAAGAATGTCGGGCTAAGCCAGCGGAAAGGAAGTGCTACAACTGTGGTCAAGTGGGACATCCTAAGGATAAGTGTCCGCAACCTCTTAAGGAGAAGCAGATTGTGAAAGCATATGCTATTGATGTTGTTCCTTCTTCGTCGAATGCCCCAACTACGGCGGAGAAAGGAAAGAATGTTGTTATTCAAGGTATGCTTTCTATTTATGATATACCAGTTCGAGTTTTGTTTGATACCGGGGCTTCCCGTTCCTTCATATCTAGTGACCTGGTAGGTAGGTTTGGACTGGAACCCGAGATAGTCGATAGACCATTGGTTGTGACGAACCCGATTGGTGGTTCGACTAGCCTTAGTATGATTTGCAGTAATTTGGTCTTATCGAGTCATGGATGTATGTTTGTTTGTGATTGCTTTGTTTTGGGCTTTACTGGGTATGGCATTATATTGGGAGTCGATTGGCTCCAAAGTACGGGGTGGTGGTAGACTGTGAGGGCTTTTTGGTGACGTGAGGGCGGATGATGGGCGGAGGGTAGTGTTTGGTAGTCTACCTAGTTATGGTGTTATGGCTCGTTTTGTAAATTCCCTCGACATCCCGCAGGATGAGTTGTCAGATGTGCCCGTGGTTGGCCAGTATTCGGACGTCTTCGAGGAGGTAACCGGGCTTCCACCACACCGAGAGATTGAGTTCCGTATTGATTTAGTGAAAGATGCCAGACCTATAGTGATGCCACTTCGTCATATGGCACCAAGGGAGCAGCGAGAGCTCGGGGTGCAAGTCAGCAATCTTTTGAAGAAGGGATTTATTAGAAGGAGTGTCTCCGAGTGGGGAGCACCGGTTGTGTTTGCCACTGAGGCAGATGGTTCCCTTCGGTTGTGTGTGGACTATCGCGAGTTGAATAAGGTGACCAGGAAGAATAAGTATCCTCTATCACGGATAGATGATTTGTTTGATCAGCTGGAAGGAGCAAGAGTGTTCTCCCAGTTGGACCTTGCGACAGGATTTCAACAGCTACGAGTAGCGAATGAGAGTATTCCGAAAACGGCATTTAGGACGCCGTCTGGATTTTATGAGTGGTTGGTCATGCCATTTGGGTTGACCAATGCACCAGCCTATTTTGTGGATCTTATGAATAGAGTATTCAGAGATCAGTTGAATAAGTTTGTTCTTGTGTTCATAGATGATATCCTTGTTTATTCAAGGACATAGGAGGAACACAAGGGACACTTGAGGATAGTGATGGAGGTGTTGAGGAAACACCAATTGAAAGCGAAATTCTCTATGTGTCATTTTTGGAGAAGGGAAGTGAGATTCTTGGGTCATGTTGTTTCAGAGAGTGGTATTGCCGTGGACCCTGTGAAGGTGGTTACGGTACAGGATTGGCCTACGCCCAAGAATGCTATAGATGTAAGAAGTTTCTTGGGATTAGCTGGATATTATCGTAAGTTTATCCAGGACTTCTCCAAGATAGCAGCACCGTTAACTCATGTGACTAAGAAGAATCAGTCCTTCGTCTGGGACGGAGTGTATGAGAATGCCTTCAAAAGTCTAAAGGAAAAGTTGACGCATGCGCCAGTGTTAGTCATTCCTAAAGGGAATGAAGAGATGACGGTATACACGGATACTTGTGGTACCGGACTGGGTGCTGTGTTGATGCAAGGAGGTAGGGTTGTAGCTTATGCTAGTCGACAGCTAAAGCCGCATGAGAAGAAGTATCCTACCCATGATTTGGAATTAGTAGCGATCGTGTTTGCGCTGAAGATGTGGAGACACTATCTCTTGGGAGAAAGATTCGAGTTGTTTACCGATCATAAATCGTTAAAGTATCTCTTCTCCCAGAAAGATCTGAATCTCCGTCAGCAAAGATGGTTAGAGTTCTTGGCTTCGTATGATTTTGATATCGCATATACACCTGGGAAAGGTAATACGGTAGCCGATCCCTTGAGTAGGAGACATGCCAGCTTAGGGGCAATGTTTCTTAATTGGAAGCAACTGGAGTAAATCACGGGGTTTGATTTCAGACCAAAGTGCGAATTGGATCCAGTTATGCTAGTTAGTTTGACGATCAGACCCACTTTGATAGAGCGGATTGGTTCTAGTCAGAGGGACGATCCTAACCTATTGGAAATCATCTCCAAGTTAGAGATAGGTATCGATGAGGAGATGAGTGTGTATGGGCTTGATCGAGATGGATGGCTTCGGAAGAATGGAAGACTAGTTGTGCCCAACGTAAATGGTTTGAGAGATGAAGTGCTTAGAGAATGTCATCACTCAAAACTGACTATACACCCCGGTGGTAATAAGATGTATCGAGACATGAAGCGGACTTACTACTGGGAAGGGATAAAAAGAGACGTTACGAAGTTTATATCCAAATGCATGAATTGCCAGCTAGTTAAAGCCAAGCAAAAGAAGCCTAGTGGTTTGTTGCAACCATTAGAAATTCCCGAATGGAAATGGGAGCAAGTCTCGATGGATTTCATCGATGGTTTATCAAGGACTAGATCGGGATATGATAGCATTCGGGTAATTGTAGATCGATTGACTAAGAGTGCAAGATTTATACCAGTCAAATCGACCAGGACGGCAGCCAAGTTGGCAGAATTATATATGAAGTGGGTAGTGAGATTTCATGGAGTACCTAAAAGCATTGTGAGCGACCGAGACCCGTTGATCACTAGTGGGTTTTGGAAGAGCTTACAAGAGGCTCTAGGGTCAAAATTACATCTCAGTACCGCATATCATCCTCAGACCGACGGTCAGACGGAGAGGGTGAATCGTATATTGGAGGATCTCTTGAGAGCTTGTATATTGGATTTTGGTGGATCGTGGGATGACCATTTGCATCTAGTAGAGTTTGCATATAATAATAGCTACCAATCCAGTATCGGTATGGCTCCATATGAAGCTTTGTACGGAAGACCGTGCAACTCACCATCGTGTTGGATAGAGGCTGGCGAGAAGTTTATGCTTGGACCAGATGTGGTGAGAGAAACTTCCGATAAGATTAAGATCATTCAACAACGAATGAAAGCTGCCTAAGATAGGCAGAAGAGTTATGCTGATAAGAGGAGAAGGGACTTAAAATTCTCCGTTGGTGACTTGGTGTTTGTCAAGATCTCTCCGTTGAAGAGCGTGATACGATTTGGTAGGAGAGGCAAGTTAGCACCAATATTTGTTGGCCTATTCCCTGTTCTTGAACTAGTCGGGAATTTGGCGTATAGAGTTGGCTTACCAGAGAAGATGGCGGGAGTTCATGATGTATTTCATATTTCCCAACTAAGGAAGTTCGTTCATGACTCAGATATGACTATCTCACCTGATCAGTTAGAGGACTTCGAAGTAGAACCCGAGGCGGTTGGGAACCGCAAGCCGATTCGTATTGTGGGGCACGATACGAAGCAACTTCGAAGGAAGGAGGTGAAACTAGTCAACGTTCAGTGGGGCGAGGACGAGAATGATTGTACTTGGGAAACAGAGGAGAGTGCTAGGAAGGCATATCCAGAACTCTTTGCCTGGTAAGATTTACTTTGTAATTTAGTTTTCCGCATGTTAGGGTAGACTTGTTTTGCTTGTTTGCATGTTTGATTGTTGTTTTATGGTTGATAGGAATGCGAGATCTTTGTGTGTGTTTTGATTAGGGAATTTCGGGGGCGAAATTTCTTAAGGGGGGGAGAGTGTAATGACCCGCATTCTACGCATCGGGGGATCGTAGAATATTTATTTCTTTCCCGTATGAAGTCGTATGGTCATGTAACTTTGGGAAACATCCATTAGAGTCATTTCCCATGTTCATGATTTTTGTCGATTTTTAAATGACCATTTTGCCCCTAGTTTGTACTGTTTTGGCCATAACTTTTGATTGGAAAGGAATTTTGACCTGAAACCACTTCCATTAGATTCGTTTGATGGTTTACCTTTCCGTTGAGTGGTCATAATAGTCAAACGGACTTACCGGTTGGGAGATATTGCTGTAATAAGGTTTGGAGGGTGAAAAACTGCTTAACCGGGCCAAATCGGGTGATTAGTGGATAGGCCCATAACCCATTTCGGGATTAGGGTTATGGGAAGGCTGAAATGAGATAGAGGATCATTCCATTTCAGTTTTCTAGCCTCCACTTATCACCAAGGAACCCTAAAAATGGCCTCTAACCTCTAAATCACCTCCAAATTACCTTTTTGTCAAGGATTTGGCTTAGCATCCTCTAATCAAGGAAGATCTACACCAAAACAACATTGGAGCTGCTTTTTAGCATTGAGATTTGCATCAAATCAGAGATTTATTTCAGATCTTAGTTTATTTGTGGCTAAGGTGAGTGATTTGCATAGTTCTACACTAATTATGGCTAGTTAAGGGTAACTAGTGCTAATTAGCGAATTTAAGAATGATAAAATTCGGGAAAAATGTTCATAAATTCCTAAATGATGTTTTAGACCTCTGATATGAATTTGGGTTAATTTGGTTAAGTTTTGCTAATCCTATCATTAGTTTCACCTAAACATGCTTAAGGGGAAATATGGGATTTTGGGTATGTTTGATCCATTTTAGCCTATCATATGGATGTTTTGATGTTTGTGGTTGATTATGCATGTTTCTATGACTGTATGATATGCTTTGTGATTGATTTCAATAGTTAGAATGGTCGAAAACATCGTCGAATGGCGTAAACACTTGCTGGAACAGTTTCAGAAAACATTGCAGGGTTCGGATCAGATAAGGGGCTCGGATCGGATATGTTGAACTGAGCAAAGAATCCGATCGGATCAACACTTGGGAAAAGTGGCAAAAAGGAAGGCCACGCTAACTGAACTGGGATCGGATCGGATTAAGGAGGACAGATTGGAGCGGAGGCAATGAGGATGGATCGGATAGGAGTATGTGAAGGACGAGGAGACGGATCGGAACGGAGGCACGAGCTTGAGGGGAGATGACACCCGACCCGACCCAGGTGAAGCACCCGACCCGAACCGATGGAGGACAACCGACCAGAACCACACCAGGCGAAGACCCGACCCGAACCAAGAAGGGAAACCCGACCCGACCCAGTATTGACCAATAACCCGAGATGCAAAGGTAGTCCAATATGGGAAGTTAGAGCGCAGGATCCAGTTGGGAACCAATGAGTTCACTTCATGGTTGGACTTTGCTGCGGGACGTGTGCTAAGGAGTTGTCGACGTTCATAACTTCGATTCACCACTAAAAATGAATGATGGGCTACTTATCGGTGCAGTAGGGTCATTATGACCTGAGGGGCAAGGTGATGGTAGCAAGACTACGTTATCAGTGCAGTAGGGTCATTATGACCTGAGGGGCAAGGTGATGCGTAGTAAGACTATGAGCCAGCGCAGATGGGGTGAACAACTCCGTGGGGCAAGTGGACATAGTAAGGATTGGTAAGGCTATGAGCCAGCGCAGATGGGGTGAATAACTCCATGGGGCCAGTGGACATAGCGAGGAATTAGTGGCTATGTTATCAGTGCAGTGAAGCCATTTATGACTTCATGGGGCAGAGTGATCGTAGCAAGGTATGTTGGGTGATCGAAGTGGTGAATATCGTATGCTTTACGCACTGAGTGAGAGATGTGAGGATGGATGCTATGCTTGATTGTTTGCCATCATTATGACATGCACACCTCCCCCACCTCTGTATCTTTACACCATTTGATATGGTACCTTAGAGTGTTGTACAGTATGTAGTGCTATCTCTTTGGTTGCAGGTCCAGGTTCCGGTATGTTTTGGTCTACCTGTTATTGTTCACTTTAGATGCTTATCGCTCATACCAGGCTTTATGTCTGACCCAGAGTTTTATGTCTCCTCTTATTACTCTGGGTGCTCACACGAGCAGACTAGAGACAGGTTAGCTGGTGATGCGCGAGTAGCTGATTCGGAGGTGGGCAGGAGGCTTCCACGTATGATATATATATACACATTCTCTCTGTGTCGTTGGTGGTCGCTACTTGGGCATTAGTAGTGTACCTCCTTTATCTTACTTTTGCTTTGAGACAGTTCGAAATTTGTAATAAGCTGTATTTTGGATTTCCGCTGCTATGATGTTTAATTCTGGTTTCAGCTTATGCACTGTCTCTCCTGTTTTATGTCAAGTATGTTATTATTATATTTTATTCTATGCGCTGTGAGACATTCTACAGGTTCTTTGTTAGTTCATTTCCTTCTTCCTTTTCCTTCTGACGACCCGTTCCGTGCTAACTGGACATGTGTACAGCGCTCTTTTGGAGTAAATGTCGGTTGGTGCGGGGCGGGCCGTCACATCCGTCTCCCGTTTTTAGTTCACAACCGGGGTGTGAGGCTCGCGAATTTACGTTACACAAAGCTGTGCCACACAGCCTATGCTTTGATCATCACCACAAGACTTTGCTTTTCAACAGAAGCCTCGATCAATTGCATCTTAGCATGCCACACGGGCAAACCACTCTATGCAACCGATATCAGTCACACAGAATGAAATCCAATGTCAGACACACAGTCCATTTACAAGTCCGTTCTGGGTCTGAACGAAACCGGAGGCAACTTCCACGCATATCCATCGATCTCCAAGCACATCTGGACGAGCACCGATTGATTCCCTTATCTTGGGTGTACAGCCCAATCAAGATCATCAATAATCAACAAAACACTGTGAAGGCTTCCGGTCTTCAACCACTGTCTTCATCTTCGACTTATCGTCGTATCAGTTATTCAGAATGGGATAAACCAGGTCTTTCCGAATAACTCGCGTATATTTTAAATAAGTGTTACACAAACACAACATACGCCTCATTCTAGTTCATCAGTCACTAACTGTAAATTAATCAAGAGAATAATTACCCAAATATTAACCCCGAAGGCCGAAACCAACATCAGATCAATATCCAGAAAACCATTCTGCTTGGCTAACCGACAGTTAGTTTCTAAATTTCACATTCATAGGGAAAGGTTCCCATTAATTTTATCCAAGATAAATTCCATGAATTTATTCTCTAATCTTCTTTTGAATTTCGATTCAACTAGTCGCGATTAACGAACCTTACCGAAGTAATCATTTGTTTTAATTTTGCAACCCCGACCTATTTATCCCATGAAGTAAAACTGGTTATACTTCATATCTAACACCACGGTGTTATCGGAAAATTCAATTACCATTTCATGTTCAAATCTAGTTAAAGATTTAACTATCGCCTGGAGTAAAACTGGTGATACTCCATTCTCGATCTTTTCGATCTAATTAAAGATTCGCTAAAACTCCACTTAGTTTTAATCTTTAACTGGGTTAAAGAACCAATGTCACTTAAAACACGACCCACAATAAACCCAAAATCACATTCATTAATTATCGGGTTAAAGAACAAGTGTTATTTAAAACACTGTTCACGATAAACCCAAAAATCAATACCAATTCAATTTCAATTAAATATCATTAAATTGGTACACTTCATTAAATCTAAATAAAAAGATTTAATCTTTTCTCAATTGAGTTCAAGAACAGTGTTAATGAAGACACCATTCACGCAAACCCAAATCACATTTGATATTAAATACAAGGCTCTGAATAGAAAATATATCGGCTTATATTGAATATCAAATTCTACGACTAACAAATGTCGTATTGGAAATAACGAAATATATATATATATGTATATATATATATATATATATATATATATATCTTTCCAATTCCCATAACAATATCTGTATCATCACGAAATCTAACATCGAAATATTCCGAAGACAATTTCGATTCAAATCCATTCCAATATAATTATTGGAAATTCTGGTTATATTCAAAACCATTTGCAAATCCAATTTATTTATTTAAAAATAAATAGAATTATATTTCTAGTTCAAAACTAGTTCATTTCGATAAATTTTATTTTTATATTTTCAAATATGGGATTTTTCATCCCAGTGCTTCACAAATCATTTCTAATGATTTTACACAAATTATTACTATTTTTAATAATTTTATCCAGTCCCGTACAGTCGATTTCCATCAACGACCATCGAACTGCACTTATAACGACCTTTTCCAAATTTGATTTGAACATAATTCCAAAGTCAACCGTTAGATTTATAATTTCTAATATTTGTTAGAAAGCTCTTTTCGATACGAACCCAACGGTTCCAGTTTTAGGAGAATCCGACGGTCGGATCTCCCGTAATATCCGTTCGAAGTCAATGGTCGAAATTCGCGAACTTCCGCGGCGCGGCACGTTCTATTCAGGCCATTATATTATATATAATATATATAATATATACTTCGTCGATTTTCTTTAAAACGTATTTAATAAATCGTTTGAAATTCGTTTTCAAAACGATTTCAACTTCTTTTTCAAATTCAAATCAAAATTGAATTTTCCCTTACTAATTCGTTTTAAATTCATTTCAAATTGATTTCAATTCAAATCGATTTTTAATTCAATTTCATTTCATTATCAATTAAATTTCGATTTGTATTCAATTCTATTAAATTTCAATTCGAATTCATTTCTATTCAAATTCAATTCGAATTCATTTCTATTCGAATTTCAAATCATTTCAATGTATTTCGAATTTCAAATCAATTCAGTTTAATTCGAATTTCACTTCACTTTAAATATAATTCGAATTTCAATTCATTTCAATATAGTTCGAATTTCAAATCTATTCAATTTCAAATCTATTCAATATTCATTGAAGAATGAATAAAATTGATATAAATATCGTTCACGTCAAAATGGCGTCAATCTAACCAACACGGCTTCGTATGTTTCTATTTTCAAATATTCTATTTCAAATATTACTATTTCAAATACTTCTATTTCAAAGATTTCTTTTTCAAAACTGGAATGAGGCCCAATCAATTACCATATAATGTTAATTATAGGGATTTTCTACAAAACATGTATACAATAACAACGATGAATAATCAACCATCATCCAAAGTGCATTCTACACTGTACAAGCATCAAATATAGATATTCAACGCTTATAACAGTTTGTCAATCAATCGATCGACATACAACTAAACAATCGGGATTAGTGTACGTCAAATATCATCCCAATACCCGTGTGGGGTTTCAAACAATCAAACACAAATTTTATTTGTGCACTTGGGCGATGTGTAAAATTTATCATCCCAATCAATATCAGTCAAATGTGTGTATATAAACAAATCAACCGATTTGTTTATTTTTATTTCATTTCATATACACATTAAAATTTCTATGTTTAACTATAAAACATTTTAACTATATAAGTATTGTATTTCATTTCACATCACATCACACACTCAACTACACATCAAAATCAAACACACAAGCATACAAGCCATCCATGGTCTGTGGACGACGGGTGTCGGGTGCTACTAAACACCGTCTGGATCCTAGTATATATTTATAACTAGAAAAAAAAAAGAAATTTAGAGCGAGAAGTTCTCACGGATTAGCTAATCCAACGCCACGACTCTTCTTATGTAGAAATCTTCGTCGTTTCATCTTTCATCACTTTCTTCGCCCGTATCCTCTACAGATATAAAAATCACATTTTTACTTTGCTATTCAATATAGAAAAAATCGAATTTTTACTTCGTTATTCAATATAGAAAAATCGAATTTTTACTTTGTTATTCAATATAGAAAAATCGAATTTTTACTTTATAAAGATCATAGCTTTCATATGTTAAAAATTCTAACTTTCATATAATAAAAATCCTAGATCTTAACAATGATAAAAATTACATTTTTATAGTTTCTACTAAATAAAAATTACATTTTTATAAATTAAAACTGATTTAAATACTTCAAGACTGATTTTCTATAACTGAAATTGGATTAGAAACTAATTTAATAAAATAAAAATCACCTTGGTTCGATTTTGCTGAGGAGGGAAGGCTCGGTGTCGGAGTTGGCGGCGCGGCGTTTGATGTGGGCCAGGGGGTCTTGTCTGAGGTGCGCTCAGGCGAAGGGGCGGTGGCTGGGAAAAGAGGTCGATTTAGGGGGGTACGGGGGTTTGGGCTGTGGGATTTCGAACTGGGAAGGGGATCGGAGGGAGATGGTTGCGCTGGCGAGAAGTGGCGCGAGCTCCGGTTGTGGGCGGCGGCCGTGGGGCAAGGTCGATGGCGGCTAGGAAAAAAGGGGTTTGCGTTTTTTTAAAGGGGGGTAGGAGCGAGAACGCGAGAGGAGGGGAGAGGTTGCCGGAGATGGGGAAGGCGGAGGGAGGCCGGCGGCGCGGCGGCGTGGGTGGGGGCGGGATTACCGTCGATCAATCCTCTTTTGTTTTTTTTTCTTTATTGTCTGAGAGAAGTAAGAAACAGAGAGGGAGAGGCTATTATATATTTATTTATTATTAATTTTATTTTAATTCTCTTTTAAAGTTGACTTTCCATTCTAACACGAAATCAAACCCAATGGCTGTCGCCCCTAGCTAATTACCCCGATTCCGAACACAATGGGATATGCTACGTAGGCCAATTCGATCGTTACGACCAGTTTCCGTCAAAATCAACATATAGTTTATATATTGAATTTGAACGCGTATTTCAATTCACTGGAGTCACATACTAACCCGAAAAATTCCCGAAAAATATTTTCTAGCTTTGTATTGACGAGATGGTCCTAACAAAACTAGTTTCGTCGAATTCTGAGACCCTTTGAAAAATGGCCATTTTCCAGTTGATTAAAATCAACTGAAACTGGTCAAACGCGTTTTCCTTTGCCACACTCACATATTGATTCGAAAAATTATGAAATTTGAAACCAGCAATAACTAGACATCCCGGATCCAACAAATGTGGTTTCGTCGAAATCCGAGGTCGTTTGCAAAATTTCCATTTTTAAGGGCTAGAATTCCATAGCGACTATTAAGAATTTTCAACTGGACATATCTTTTGATTCCCGCTATGAAATTTCGATTTTTCAGATTCGTTGGAAAGATATTATCAGTTAGATTCCATTATATTTGATTTCACTAAAATCCGGTTTATTTTGCACCCGGTACATTCATTTGAAGGTTGAAATCGAATTATCGAACTACCGCGCCATTTTCAATTCTATTTATAATTATATATAATTATTTATATTCTAACGACGATGTATATAATATATACGTTCGAATTCTATTCAAAATAAATTTCTCGTCGATATTTTTTAAAACAATTCATTTTAAATAATCAAAATTCGCTAAAATTGCAAAAATTAAAAATTTTAAATTGGCCCAGATTTCCGGGTTATTACAATCTCCCCCACTTAAAACTTTTCGTCCCCGAAAAGGAACAAAGTCGAAAGTGGTTTGATTAATCAACTCTACGTTCGATCTGGCTTCCATTCTCCAACTTTTCAGTTTCTGAGAATTTTCAAATTCTTCAAAAATTTGGCTAACACCCTAAATTTTCGAAAAATTTCGCCATAACCTCCCCTGCACCGGGAGCCATGGGAAAATCCCTAAATTGCCATAAAGGCCTTCTGATCTCAAAAAGAAAAAGAAAAAGCCAATCGGCTCATAAAATCATCATCACCCAAGCAAAACAGTAAATTATGGTAAATATGTACCTATTTGTCGGGCAAACAAATTTTATTCTCTGCTCTAGCCTCCTTGCAATGACCTGTTCAATATAAGTACAAGTATATGTAAAAAAATGCAATAAATTTTCAATACAACTCACTTTTTGGTACAATTTGACTAGATGGTTTAAATTTTAATTAATCAACCAATAATCAAACAACACAATCAGCAATCAATTAGTGAATTATCATTTGAATTTCATAACTTTGATATATAGTCAAAAAATCAGATTTTTGATGCCAAATCACAACAATAGGCCCTATCTAATTTTGGTTCTCACACCAGTCAATTGGAAATATATAGAAATCCCACTTTCGTCGTACGAACATAAATTCTAATGATGGAGCTCCATCATCAAAATAATCTCCGGGCGATTAGAGTGTAATTTTATATCTATCCAGTATATTAAAACTTCAAATACACGTTTGCAAGGCGTATATGCAAAATCTTTATATACTGGACTGTCCAAATCAATACAAATAAATAATCAAATACGAATAATTGATTTTAAATTTTCAAAACAAAATTCGTTTTCACTTTAAAAATATACTCTTCACACTCGTTCTAGGATACTGCTTATCCCATCTCTAACGAGTCATTCCCATTGGATATTACTAATCCAATATCTGATGAATTCTTTCATATGGTTCTAATGTGCCTTGTTCTCTAGCTTTGTAAACCAAAGCTCTGGTACCTCGATGAAACGACCCGAACTTCCCCGGTCTCTGTAGAGAAGAGAAAGAACGAATTGTTTTGAGAACACGACAAAATAGAACGCAGATGGAAGAACATTTCATTGTACAATACAACAATTCCATCAGAATACAAGAATATACAGAGTATAAATGAATATTACACAGAAATATCAGAGATTTAAATTTCATTTAAATACATAGCTACGGAAATAATACAAAACACAACTAGAAGGTGATATACGGATACAAAGCTTTCCGGATATCGTTCCAGCTGTAAACCAAGATCCTGTGAATATAAATCTGTAAAACCAAAACTACTAGCTGCCCGTGTCAAAATAAGGGCACCCAGAGTTTAGGTTAAAAACAATAAACTCCAGGTCAGTCATGTGACTAGTGTGAGAACTAAAGCAGTTATTAATCTTTATTTTTAAAGTTAGGTAAATCAAGGGACCACGCCGTATAACACGGAACGGGTTTCCTCCCAAGAACAGTAGTGTATAAAACAACAGCGCAATGCTAAATAAAGAAAAATGAAGCTATTATAAGACCCAGTTTCCATCACACAATGCAACGCAAGCCGGAGGATAAGGTTTTTACCTTATAACAGCCAAGAATTCTTGATACGTTTAAAACAAATCATTTGATACTATTATAAGTGCATTGTGTATAAAGCAACTTCAAATCATAAGTATCAATCATAGACGGCATAAGCGCCCCATCCCATTTTGTCACCATACTAGGCTCTACAAATAAAACCGCAAATGTCATGTATTTGGAAGTTGGATTTCCATCTATGAACCGAGGAAAAAGATAGTCCTCAACCGATTCGAGACGCTCTAGCCCGCCCCTCAGGCATGTACTCAGTCAAGCCTTTGGATCGTCAGGGCCGGTCCACCGATGTGGATTAAAATGCCTGAATACTGCGTTTCCCCTCCCTTTGGACGTAAATGAGCCAAAGAATGGCTCCAACGGAACCGGATCGTCCGATTAAATCGAGGCGCCTCGCAACAGCAACAACCACACAGGTGAAAAGTATATAAATGTCAGGGATGGTAGGTCACTGATACCACCCTAGCTAGAAAGAAACGCATGCCCTCCCTGAGGTCCGTCTCCCGTTTTTGGTTCACAACCGGGGTGTGAGGCTCGCGAATTCACGTTACACAAAGCTGTGCCACACAGGCTGTGCTTTGATCATCACCACAAGACTTTGTTTTTCAACAGAAGCCTCGATCAATTGCATCTTAGCATGCCACACAGGCAAACCACTCTATGAAACCGATAACAGTCACACAGAATGAAATCCAATGTCAGACACACAGTCCATTTACAAGTCCGTTCTGGGTCTGAACGAAACCGGAGGCACTTTCCTCGCATATCCATCGATCTCCAAGCACATCTGGACGACTACCGATTGATTCCCTCATCTTGGGTGTACAGCCCAATCAAGATCATCAGTAATCACCCAAACGATGTAAAGACTTCCGGTCTTCAACCACCGTCTTCATCTTCGACTTATCGTCGTATCAGTTATTCAGAATGGGATAAACCCGGTCTTTTCGAATAACTCGCGTATATTTTAAATAAGTGTTACACAAACATAACATACGCCTCATTCCAATTCATCAGTCACTAACCGTAAATTAATCAAGAGAATAATTTCCCAAATATTAACCCCAAAGGCTGAAACCAACATCAGATCAATATCCAGAAAACCATTATGCTTGGCTAACCGACAGTTAGTTTCTGAATTTCACATTCATAGGGAAAGGTTCCCATTAATTTTATCCATGATAATTTCCTTGAATTTATTCTCTAATCTTCTTTTGAATTTCGATTCAACTAGTCGGGATTAACGAACCTTACCGAAGTAATCATTTGTTTTAATTTCCCAACCCCGACCTATTCATCCCATGAAGTAAAACTGGTAATACTTCATATCTAACACAACAGTGTTATCGGTAAATTCAATTACCATTTCACGTTCAAATCTAATTAAAGATTTAACTAACGCCTGGAGTAAAACTGTTGATACTCCATTCTCGATCTTTTCGATCTAATTAAAGATTCACTAAAACTCCACTTAATTTGAATCTTTAACTGGGTTAAAGAACCAATGTCATTTAAAACACGGCCCACAATAAACCCAAAATTACATTCATTAATTATCGGGTTAAAGAACAAGTGTTATTTAAAACACTGTTCACGATAAACCCAAAAATCAATACCAATTCAATTTCAATTAAATATCATTTAATTGGTACACTTCATTAAATCAAAATAAAAAGATTTAATCTTTTCTCAACTGTGTTCAAGAAAAGTGTTAATGAAGACACCATTCACGACAAACCCAAATCACATTTGATATTAAATACAAGGCTCTGAATAGAAAATATATCGGCTTATATTCAATATCAAATTCTACGACTAACAAATGTCGTATTGGAAGTAACGATATATATATATATATATATATATATATCTTTCAAATTCCCGTAACAATATCTGTATCATCACGAAATCCAACATCGAAATATTCCGAAGACAATTTCGATTCAAATCCATTCCAATATAAGTATTGGAAATTCTGGCTATATTCAAAACCATTTCAAATCCAATTTATTTATTTAAAAAAAATAGAATTATAATTCTAGTTCAAAACTAGTTCATTTCGATAAAATCTATTTTTATCTTTTCAAATATGGGATTTTTCATCCCAGTTCTTCACAAATCATTTCTAATGATTTTACACAAATTATTACTATTTTTAATAATTTTATCAAGGCCCGTACAGTCGATTTCCATCAACGGCCATCGAACTGCACTTACAGCGACCTTTTCCAAATTTGGTTTGGACATAATTCCAAATCCAACTGTTAGATTTCTAATTTCTAATATTCGTTAGAAAGTTCTTTTTGATACGAACCGAACGGTTCCGGTTTTAGGATAATCCGACGGTCGGATCTCCCGTAATATCCGTTCGAAGTCAATGGTCGAAATTTGCGAACTGCCGCGGCGCGGCGCGTTCTATTCAGGCCATTATATTATATATATAATATATACTTCGTCGATTTCCTTTAAAACGTATTTGATAAATCGTTTTAAATTCGTTTTCAAAACGATTTCAACTTCTTTTTCAAATTCAAATCAAAATTGAATTTTCCCTTACTAATTCGTTTTAAATTCATTTCAAATTGATTTCAATTCAAATCGATTTTTAATTCAATTTCAGTTCGTTTTCAATTAAATTTCGATTCGTATTCAATTCTATTAAATTTCAATTCGAATTCATTACTATTCGAATTCAATTCGAATTCATTTCTATTCGAATTTCAAATCATTTCAATGTATTTCGAATTTCAAATCAATTCAGTTTAATTCGAATTTCAATTCACTTTAAATATAATTCGAATTTCAAATCTATTCAATTTCAAATCTATTCAATATTCATTGAAGAGTGAATAAAATCGATATAAATATCGTTCACGTCAAAATGGCGTCAATCTAACCAACACGGCTTCACATGTTTCTATTTTCAAATATTCTATTTTAAATATTTCTATTTCAAATATTTCTATTTCAAATACTTCTATTTCAATTTCTTTTTCGAAACAGGAATGAGGCCCAATCAATTACCATATAATGTTAATTAAAGGGATTTTCTACAACACATGTATACAATAACAACGATGAATAATCAACCATCATCCAAAGAGCATTCTATACTGTATAAGCATCAAATATAGATATTCAACGCTTATAACAGTCTGTCAATCAATCGATCGACATACAACTAAACAATCGGGATTAGTGCACATCAAATATCATCCCAATACCCGTGTGGGGTTTCAAACAATCAAACACATATTTTATTTGTGCAGTTGGGCGATGTGTAAAATTTATTGTCCCTATCAATATCAGTCAAATGTGTGTATATAAACAAATCATCTGATTTGTTTATTTTTATTTCATTTCATATACACGTTAAAATTTCTATGTTTAACCATAAAACATTTTAACTATATAAATATTGTATTTCACATCACATCACACACTCAACTACACATCAAAATCAAACACACAAGCATACAAGCCGTCCATGGTCTGTGGACGACGGGTGTCGGGTGCTACTAAACACCGTCTGCATCCTAGTATATATTTATAACTAGAAAAAAAAACAAATTTAGAGTGAGAAGTTCTCACAAAATAGATAATCCAACTCCACGACTCTTTTTATGCAGAAATCATCGTCGTTTCATCTTTCATCACTTTCTTTGTCCGTATCCTCTACAGATATAAAAATCACATTTTTACTTTGCTATTCAATATAGAAAAAATCGAATATTTACTTCGTTATTCAATATAGAAAAATCGAATTTTTACTTCGTTATTCAATATAGAAAAATCGAATTTTTACTTTATAAAGATCATAGCTTTCATATGTTAAAAATTCTAACTTTCATATAATAAAAATCCTAGATCTTAACAATGATAAAAATTACATCTTTATTGTTTCTACTACATAAAAATTACATTTTTATAAATTAAAACTGATTTAAATACTTCAAGACTGATTTTCTATAACTGAAATTGGATTAGAGACTAATTTAATAAAATAAAAATCACCTTGGTTCGATTTTGCTGAGGAGGGAAGGCTCGGTGTCGGAGTTGGCGGCGCGGCGTTTGATGTGGGCCAGGGGGTCTTGTCTGAGGTGCGCTCAGGCGAAGGGGAGGGGCGGTGGCTGGGAAAAGCGGTCGATTTGGGGGGGGGGGTACGGGGGTTTGGGCTGTGGGACTTCGAAATGGGAAGGGGATCGGAGGGAGATGGTGGCGCTGGGGAGAAGTGGCGCGAGCTCCGGTGGTGGGCGGCGGCCGTGGGGCAAGGTCGATGGCGGCTAGGAAAAAAAGGGGTTTGCGGTTTTTTAAAGGGGGGGGGGGGAGGAGTGAGAACGCGAGAGGAGGGGAGAGGTTGCCGGAGATGGGGAAGACGGAGGGAGGTCGGCGGCGCGGTGGCGTGGGTGGGGGCGGGATTTCCGTCGATCGATCCTCTTTTTTTTTTTTGTCTGAGAGAAGTAAGAGACAGAGAGGGGAGAGGCTATATATATTTATATATTTTTAATTTTATTTTAATTCTCTTTTAAAGTTGTCTTTCCTTTCTAACACGAAATCAAACCCAATGGTTGTCGCCCTCAGCTAATTACACCCATTCCGAACACAATGGGATATGCCACGTAGGCCTATTCGATCGTTACGACCAGTTTCCGTCAAAATCAACATATAGCTCTATATATTGAATTTGAACGCGTATTTCAATTCACCGGGGTCACATACTAACCCGAAAAATTCCCATAATATATTTTCTAGCTTCGTATCGATGATACGGTCCTAACAAAACAAGTTTCGTCGAATTCTGAGACCGTTTGAAAAATGGCCATTTTCCAGTTGATTAAAATCAACTGAAACTGGTCAAACGCGTTTTCCTTTGCCACGCTCACATATTGATTCAAAAAATTATGAAATTTGAAACCTAACAATAACTAGACATCCCGGATCCAACAAAAGTGGTTTTGTTGAAATCCGAGGTCGTTTGCAAAATTTCCATTTTTAAGGGCCAGAATTCCATAGCGACAATTCAGAATTTTCAACTGGACATATCTTTTGATTCCCGCTATGAAATTTTGATTTTTCAGATTCATTGGAAATTTATTATCAATTAGATTCCATTATTTTTGATTTCACTAAAATCCGGTTTATTTTGCACCCGGTACATTCATTTGAAGTTTGAAATCGAATTATCGAACTACCACGCCATTTTCAATTATATTTATAATTATATATAATTATTTATATTCTAAAGACGATGTATTCAAAATAAACTTTTCGTTGATATTATTTAAAATAATTCATTTTAAATAATCAAAATTCACTAAAATTGCAAAAATAAAATTTTTAAATTGGCCCAGATTTCCGGGTTATTACACTAACACCCTAGATTTTCGAAAAATTTCGCCATTACCTCGCCTGCACCGGGGACTTCGGGATATTTCATATAGCCTCCCATGGCCTTCTTCAACTCAAAAGAAAAAGAGAAAGCCAAGCGGCTAGCCAATCGGCTCATAAAATCATCATCACCCAAAAAAAACAGTAAATTATGGTAAACATGTACCTATTTGTCAGGCAAACAATTTTATTCATCTTCTCTAGCCTCCTTGCTATGACCTGTTCAATAGATATACATGTACTATGCATGCATATGTGACTAATCTTTAATACAATTCACTATTTGATATAATTTGGCTAAAGGTTCAACATTTTAATTAATCTAACAATAATCAAACAACATAATCAGCAATCAATTTGTTGATTATCATTTCAAATTCATAACTTTGATATATAGTCCAAAAATCAGATTTTTGATGCCAAATCACAACAATAAGCCCTATCTAACTTTGGTTCTCACACCAGTCTAATGGAAATATATATATATCACGCTTTCGACACTCGAATATAAATACTGATGATGCGGCCGCATCATCAGAATTATCCCCGGGCGACTAGAGTGTGACTCTATATATATCTAGTATATTAAAACTTCGAATACACGCGGATCAGACGTATACTTAAATTTTTTATATACTTGATAGTCCAAATCAATATAAAATAAGTAATCAAATACGAATAATTGATTTAAATTTTCAAAACAAAATTTGTTTTCATTTTTAAAAATATACTCTTTATACCCGTTCTAGGATACTACTGATCCTATCACTAACGAGTCATTCCCATCGGATATTACTAATCCAGTCTCTGATGAGTTCCTTCGTTTGGTCCCAATGTGCCTTGTTCTCTGAGCTTTGTAAACCAAAGCTCTGATACCACGATGAAACGACCCAAAATCCCCGTCGTGGGAAATCACGGATTGAGTTGAGAGCAAGCCACATCAGAACGCAGACGGAAGAACATTTCATTGTTAATTACAATAATTCCATTAGAATACAAGAATATACAGAGTATAAACAAATAATATACATTAGAAAAATATCAGAGATTACAATACATTACATAGCAGCGGAAAATAATGCAGAACACAACTAGAAGAGATATACAGATACAAAGCTTTACGGATATCATTCCAGCTGTCAACTAGGATCCTGTGAATATAAATCTGCAAAACCAAAACTAATAGCTGCCCATGTCAAAATAAGGGCACCCAGAGTTTAGTTTAAAACAATAAACTCAAGGTCAGTCATGGGACTGGTGTGAGAACTAAAACAGTTATAATTCTTTATTTTCAAGTTCGTTAAATCAAGGGATCACGCCGCTAACGCGGAATGGGTTTCCTCCCAAGAACACTAGTGCATTAAACAAACAGCGCAATGCTAAATAAAGAACAATGAAGCTATTATAAGACCCAAGTCCCATCACACAATGCAACACAAACCAGAGCATAGGGTTTTGCCTTATAATAGCAAAAGAATGCTTGATACATTAAAAGAAATCTTTTATTATTGCTATAAGTGAAGAAATCAATTTCAAATCATAAGTATCAATCATAGGCGGCATGAATGCCCCATACCACTATGTCTCCATATATAGGTTATGTAATCAAAATCGCAAAGTCACGTATTTGGAAATTGGGTTTCCATCTATGAACCTAGGCAAGGGATCGTCCTCTACCGATTCGAGACAACATAGCCCATGTCTCTGGCAACCACGTAGACAAGCCTTGGATCATCAGGGCCGGTCCACCAACGTGGATTAAAATTCCTGAACACTACGTTTCCCCGCCCTATGGGGCGTAAATGAGCCAACGAATGACTCCATCGGACCCGGATTGTTCGATCTAACCGAGGCGCCTCGCAACAGCAACAACCACATAAGTCAAACTCGTCAGGGCGTGTAAAACCACTGACGCCACTTCTAGCTAGAAGGAAACGCATTCCCTCCCTGAAGTCCTTCTCCCGTTTTTAGCTCACAACGGGGTGTGAGGCTCGCGAATTCACGTTACACAAAGCTGTGCCACACAGCCTGTGCTTTGATCATCAACCACAAGACTTTGCTTTTCAACAGAAGCCTTGAACATATTACCACTTAGGCATGCCACACAGGCAATTCACTCCATGCGTTTGATATCCATCAATATATAACCCCTGAGCTCGTACGTCCCAGAGACGGGCGTTACGCAAGAGAATAAATTCTCCTCCGCCAAACAGATATATATTTAATAGAAATCAATCACACAGAGTAAAATCCAATGTTAGACACACAGTCCGTTTACAAGTTCGTTCTGGGTTTGAATGAAACCGGAGGCACCTAGTACCCCGCATATCCATCGATCTCCAAGTACGTCTGGACGATCACTAACTGTTTCCATCTTCTTGGGTGTACAGCCCAATCAAGATCATTAGTAACAACCCAAACGACGTGAAGACCTCCGGTCTTCGACCACCGTCTTCATCTCCGAATTATCGTCATATCAGTTATTCAGAATGGGATAAACCCGGTCTTTCCGAATAACTCGCGTATATAATAAACAAGTGTTACACAAACACAACATACGCCTCATTCCAATTCAAAATATTCTTTTATTCAAATATTCTTATACTTTGGGAAAGGTTCCCATTAATTTTATCAAAGATAAATTCTTTAAATTTATTCTTTAATCACCTTTGAATGTCAATTCAAACTAGTCGGGATTAGCGAACCACACTGAAGTAATCATTTATTTTATTTCCCAATCCCAACTTATTCACCCCATGAAGTAAAACTGGTAATACTTCATATCTAACACCACAGTGTTATCGGTAAATTCAATTCCCATTTCGTGTTCAAATCTAATTAAATATTTAACTATGGCCTGGAGTAAAACTGGCGATACTCCATTCTCGATCTTTTCAATCTAATTAAAGATTCATTAAAACTCCACTTAGTTTTAATCTTTACAGAAATCAATATCCTATCTTTAACTGGGTTAAAGAGCCAATGTCATTTAAAACACGGTTCATGATAAACCCAAAATCACATTCTATTAGTTATCGGGTTAAAGAACAAGTGTTATTTAAAACACTGTTCACGATAAACCCAAAAATCAATACCAATTCAATTCCAATTAAATATTATTTAGTTGGTACACTTCATTAAATCTAAATAAAAAGATTTAGTCTTTTTCTCCACTGGGCTTAAGAACAGTGTTAATGAAGACACCATTCACGACAAACCCAAATTACATTTGATATTATATACAAGGCTCTGAATAGAAAATATATCGGCTTATATTCAATATCAAATTCTACGACCAACAAATATCGTATTAGAAATAAAGATATATATATATATATATATATATATATCTTTCAAATTTCCACAACAATATCTGTACAATCACGAAATCCCACATCGAAATATTCTGAAGACAATTTCGATTCAAATCTATTCCAATGCAATTATTGGAAATTCTGGTTATTTTCAAAACCATTTCAAATCAAATTTATTTATTTTAAAAATGAATAAATTATTATTCTAGTTAAAATCTAGTTCATTTCGATAAAAAATCTATTTTTATCTTTTCAAATATGGAGGTTTTCATCCCATTTCTTCCCAAATCACCTCTTATGATTTTACACAAATTATTGATATTTTTAATAATTTTATCAAGGCCCGTACAGTCGATTTCCATCAACGTCCATCGAACTGCACTTACAGCGACCTTTTCCAAATTTGATTTGGACGTAATTCCAAATCCAACCTTTAGATTTCAAATCTCTAATATTCATTGGAAGGCTCTTTTCGATATGAACCCAACGGTTCCGGTTTTTGGAGAATCCGACGGTCGGATCTCCTGCAATATCCATTCGAAGTCAATGGTCGAAATTAACGAAATACCGCAGCGCGGCGCGTTCTATTCAGGCCATTATATTATATATCTAATATGTACTTCGTCGATTTCAATTCAAAACATGCTTTATAAATCGTTCAAAATTCGTTTTTGAAACGATTTCAACTTCCTTTTCAAATTCAAATCGAGATTGAATTTATCAATATAAATTCGTTTTAATGTCATTTCAAATCGATTTCAATTTGAATCGATTTCAATTCAATTTCAATTCGTTTAAACTCAATTCAAAACGATTTCATTTCTATTTCAATTTAATTCGAATTTCAATTCTATTCGAATTTCAAATCATTTCAATTTATTTCGAATTTCAAATCACTTCAACTTAATTTGAATTTCAATTCACTTCAATTTAATTCGAATTTCAATTCACTTCAATTTAATTCGAATTTAAATTCACTTCAATTTAATTCGAATTTCAATTCACTTCAATATTCTTTTCAATTTGAATAAAATCGATATAAATATCGTTCACGACAAAATGACGCAAATCTAATCAACACGTCTTTATATATTTCTATTTTCAAATATCTCTATTTCAAATATTTCTACTTCAAATATTTCTATTTCAAATATTTATATTTCAAATATTTCTTTTTGAAATATTTATATTTCAAAACTGGAATGAGGCCCAATCACTTACCATATAATGTTAATTATATGGATTTTCAACAACACATGTATAAAATAACAACGATAAATAATCAACCATCATCCAGAGTGCACCACCCAACTGCATAAGCATTAAATATAGATAACTAATGCTTACACAGTCTGTCAATCCATCGATTGACATACAACTAAACAATCGGGATTAGTGTACGTCAAATCTCATCCCAACACCCATGTGGGGTTTCAAACAATCAAACACAGATTTTATTTGTGTAGTTGGGCGATGTGTAAAATTTATCGTCCCAACCAATATCAGTCAAATGTGTGTATATAAACAAATCGTTCGATTTGTTTATATTTATTTATTCACATTCATGTCAAAAATTATATTTTCAACTATAAAATATTTCTGACTATATAAATATTTTATTTCATTTCACATCACATCACACAATCAACTACACATCGAAATCAAACAAACAAGCATACAAGCCGTCCATGGTCTATGGACGACCAGTGTCGGGTGCTACTAAACACCGTCTGCATCCTATTATATATTACTAACTAGAAAACAAAATTAAAAGGTGAGAAGTTTTCACCGACTAGCTAAACCAACGCCACGACTCTTCATTTGTAGAAATCTTCGTCGTGCTCGCCTTTTGTCAATTTCACTACCCGTAGTCACTACATATATAAAAATCACATTTTTATATTGTTGCTATGTATATAAAAATCATATTTTTAATCTTTCTATAATATAAAAAACATATTTTTATTCACTACATATATAAAAATCGTATTTTTATTCTATCTATCACATAAAAATATATCTCTACTATATAAAAACCACATCTTTTTAATTTCTAAAAACAGTTCTTTTCAGTTTTTTTTATTAAAAAACCTATCTTTACCTCTTCAAATAAATAACATAAAGATGGTAAAATAAAAATAATTAAAAACAAAACTTACATTAAAAAAAGGAGGGGGATGGATCTGCCTGAGTTCGCCAGTGGTCGGGGGGAAGGAACGCAGTCGAGGTCGGCAGTGGTGGCTCTGCATGTCGGCAGCGCTCCAGCTTCATGGGGGTAGCGGTTTTAGGGTTTGCGATAGGAGGGGGGTTCTGACGGAGCTCGAGTTGCTGGAGAGAGAAGGGAGGAGGAAGGAGGATCGGGGAAGAGGGTGCGGTTGTGCCGGGGAGGGCGGCGACATCGTGGGGGAGAGATCGATGAGCAAGAGTCGAGGTTTTTTTTTTCTTTTTCTATTTTATCTGAATTTGAAGTCAACGGTAGGGGAGGGTGTTAAAGAGGGAATAAGGATTTTTATATTTTATTTATTTAATATTTAATTAAACCATAAAGCAACTTCTTAATTCGAACTCGAAACGAGACCAACCGCCTGTCGTCCATAGCTAATTACCCCATTCCGAACACAATGGGATATGTATCAAAAGC
Organism: Allium sativum; assembly: GCA_030737875.1. Lineage (NCBI taxonomy): Eukaryota > Viridiplantae > Streptophyta > Magnoliopsida > Asparagales > Amaryllidaceae > Allium > Allium sativum. Next base: position 76,741,172 of record CM060911.1, read on the forward strand.
CAATTCGACCGTTTCAATCAGTTTTTGTTTAAATCAAAATTCAACTCTATATATTGAATTTGAATGCACATTTCAATCTACTGGGGCCACATACTATCTCTAAAAATTCCCGAAAAATATTTTCTAACTTCGTATTGACGATATGGTCCTAACAAAACTGATTTCGTCTAATTCTGAGATCGTTTGAAAAATGGCCATTTTCCAGTCGATTAAAATCAACTGAACTGGTCAAACACGTTTTCCTTTGCCCCGCTCACATATTGATTCGAAAAATTATGAAATTTGAAACCTAGCAATAATTTGACATCGCGGATCCAACAAAAGTGGCTTCTTCGAAATCCGAGGTCGTTTGCAAAATGGCTATTTTTAAGGGCTGAAATTCCATAACTACTATTCTGAAATTTCAACTGGACCTAACTTTTTATCGCCGCTATGAAATTTCGATTTTTCGGATTCGTTAGAAAGATATTCTCTATTAGATTCAAATATTTTTGGTTTCGCAAAAATCCTATTTATTTTGAATCCTGTACATTTTTTTAAAATTAGAAATCGAATTATCGAACTACCGCGCCATTTTCAATTCCTTTTATAAATATAAATAATTATTTATATTCTAACGGCGAGCTATATAAATATATACGTTCGAATTCTATTCAAAATTAATTTCTCGTCAATATTATTTAAAATAATTCATTTTAAATATTAAAAATTCATCAAAATTGCCAAAATAAATATTTTAAATTAGCCAAGGTTTTCCGGGTTATTACAAACAGCATATTAAATATTTGAGGAACCGGTTTTATTCCTCCTACCAGTTCTTCCCTGCATCACAGATCATTATAATATTTCATATCAGCACATAGAAATATTTTAATGACGATAATATAATTAACGTCAACCATGAAAGCAACCATAGGCATCCAAAGCATCCAATCAACTAATTAAATTTAATTATACGAATTTAGCACATCCTAGTATTTCAGAAATGTATGAGAATTAACTCACCTTTATTTTTCCGTTGACGATTCGGTGTTGTTGGTATAATTTTAAATAAGCGTTTAAAATTATTTGAAAATCCCGGTTTCTTCTGTTCCTTTTCAAAACAGCATAACAGTGTAGTTCACTTCTCTGCGATTCCAACAGCCCTTCTTTCATCGAATTCTCTGTCCTCAAACGAAACATATACATACGTTATAAGCTTTGATTTTAATTAAACATTTTAACTGTCATATTTATTTAAGTTTACTAACCTAGGGAAAAAAAACCTTAATCCTTCTGCCGAGTCTTCAATCTCCCGCAAGCATTCCTTTCCTTGTTCTTCCTTTCATTCTTTATATTTATTTATTATTTTCCTTTTACCATTGGGCCTCAAGCCCACTCAAAATATACACAGTCCATCTTTAATTCTTCCATAGCTCCTTCTTTGTTTGCAAATTTTCCTGTAGCTTCCTGAAACCAAACCGTCGTATAAGCTAACGCAAACATAGTTCTCCGTTTAGCTTGAACAACCGATGTTGTATATACCGGAAATTAGCCATGTATGAGATGGTCGATTACTTGTGTATTTGCTTCAGAACGCACAATCGAAAAATACCACTGATCTTACCTCTCTGACCCATAACACCACTTCCGCCATCCCATTATTTCTTTTTTTTTGCCCTACTCAACCATTTTCTTCAATGATGAACCCACTCCCAGTATATAACTATATAACTCCTCCCACAACATTTCTATTCCAGGTCCACGAAAAACTTACTTTCGACCACTCCCTCAATTTTCCCTTCGCTACTTCTTCTTTCACATTTTAAAGCCCTCCCTAGCATGCTCTCTAAACAAAACCGACTCCCTGTACATAACAGTGCCGCCACTTCAAAAGAACAGCTCACAAACCCTACTAATCTCCATAACCACCTACTATCATGAACACGGAAACCACACCAAAGCACCGCCCCTTCAGCTTTGCCTGGTATGCCCGCCTACCTCGCCTCCATATTGTCGTAAAACAAGCAACAATACTCCTCGAGCCACAGTATAGTCACTCCACCCGAAGACCTAATCCGCACCTCATCTGCTTCAGTTCGATCAGATGGCATGCTGGGAACCTCCGATCAACTCCAACTAGAAGGTTTGGTTTGTTCATCAGACGGGTTTGGAAGCTAGAAGATGGCAGTTCTTTTTTTTTCTTCATATTTTGCTATTTTAGACTTTGCTGTTTTCGCTTCAGGAAATGAACGATTGTCACATATTTATAGTGGCCAATGCTTTGGCATGCACGGTCATGAGTAGCTTGGTATTGAAGGAATTTATACATAGGGGAAGTAGGTAGGTAGAGAGCTGGCATGAACGTTCATTTTATGATGTAAATGTTTGATGGCACAACATAGTTGTGTATGTTGTTAGGTCAGGATTTCATTTCGTCTGCCAGAAAGCTGTGTTACTTTGATATTACAAGAATCTGCTGTAGTTGAAGAAAAGCAAGGTAGGAAGTGACTTTAGGTTCATGTAGGCTTGCTGCTATTGATTGAAAATACATATCAGAAGTGTGGGCATTTATAGATGGAAGCAAGGGATAAGTTCGATGTCCATTCAAGCGCTACAGGCAGGCTTGGATAGCAAAATAGGATGCACGTACTGATAGGGTTGGCTATATGTGATTTCCTTTGAAAGCACATATCGTTAGCATGCAATCAGTCTTTGCGCATTAAATAGTTGAGGTGGCGATGGAACAAGGCATGCTCGATTTTCTCAACGCAGCATGTTTTTATTTATTTATATTAGTTGAGTGTATTGTACTATTACAAATTATATTTTCCCTTTGAAGATGACGAGCGGTATTTAGTTTTACAGTTAACGTACCTCGCTACGTAAGTCTCTGTCCGCATATGATTGCGTTCAGCAGTGCCACAATCACAAAAATATAATAATATCGGTAGGTTAACTTATTCTGTGAAACCCCAAAATGCTGATATAGGGTGCTAAATACTCCAAATAAAAAGATGTTTATTTTACGAATTAAAAATTATAGTAAAATTCTAAAAATTAAATTATAACTACGCCTCAAAGAACTTGTCCAGATTCGAAGCCAATATTAAATTATATTAAATAAATCGTTATGGCGTATAAACGATTTCACAATGACTATTTCGAAATTTGATTTGGACATAAAATAAAATCTATAATACGAAAATTCAATTTTTCTTCTCTATTAGAAAAATATTATCAACCAGATTCAGACGCTTCTTGTTTTCCTGAAATCCGACTCAACACGAGTTCGGTATGATCAATTGAAGTTGAAATTCAATTTTACGAACTACCGCGCTGTTTCGAGTTCGTTTTATAATTTAAAATATAAATATAAACGCTCAGTTGTCGTTTTATTAACCAATTCGATATTAGATTCCAAATAAAATATTTAGAATAAATTTAAATATTCGAATCAAATGGTCGAAAAAACCAGGTCGTTACAACTAGAGATGCGAAGGCCGAGATATTATCGTTGTCGTAGGTTTTAGCAGGCTCAAAGTAGGGGTACAATTGGGGCACCTAAAAGACCGGTTGTAGGTCGAGTATCCTGGGTATCGTTGAAAGGCCTAGTTGTCAAGATTGGACATACATACGTATTGTTGAAAGGTATATAGAGTTTATGCTAGAACTTTGGTTACCATTAGCCCTTAACAAATGGCAAGGTTGGTCGTCATACGATTAACGATGGTTTTGAAGCAAGATTGCCGGTGATAGCCAGAGTCTGTCAGGTTGATTAGTTGCTTTGTTTGAACCGTCCCATGTAGATTGTTCAATATCAAAGGAGATGTTCCTTGGGTGCTTGTCTGATATTTGTTTAGGCCTCTGGGCTTGTGCTTGAGGGATGTTGAATTCGATTAGAGTGGTTTACATGATATTTATAATTCGGATTTCGTGAGTGCTTTACCAGGATTGAATGGGTGTTTTGGTTTTCATGGATGAATGGTTGAATTGTTTGATGTAAAGGCTATCACTGTATGATGAAGGGAAGATGGAAGTTGAGTTCTTCTCTAGTGTTTGGTTGATTGGTTTGTTAATCTACCTATTCTCGTATACTTTATTGATGTTATTTGTTAGCTTTTTTATTGCTCACTAAGACTTTTGTTTGACTCAAGGTTTTATGCTTCCCTCTTATTACCTTGGGTTGTTCATCCGGTTGTGGATGGGCAGACTGAGTAGCAGGTGACAGGTAATAGTTTGGTGAGATGATGATTCCGATCGATGGCAAGCTGGAGGCTTACGTACTACTTTTATTACTATCTAGTATTTGTTTCCACTATTTGATTGTCATACTCTGAGTGTTGTAGTGAGGAAAATTTGTACAGACTTATGTTGAATCCTCGTTTATGGATATATTTTCTAGTTATTTGAAAGTTTGATGTTTTCTGTTCAGATATGCTTCACTATATATGACCTGTTGTATATGTTCTATTATATTTTATCCTCACGCTGTGCGATTTACGACAGGTTTTTGATGTTATTATTTACCTATGATGATCGTCCACAACTACCTAGCACACCTTTCAGCGCATTATTCCTCTTGTCTAGTGCGGGGGGTGTGGGCGGTCGTTACAGGATACCACTGAAAAGAATTTTCAAATAAATAATTCATAAGGCGCAAGAAATTCCTAAAATAGAAAAGGGTACCTTCTACCTGCAAAGGTCTACCAAAAGGATTTCAATAACGAGCTCTTCAAAGTTAACTTTCTTTTGCTTTTTGGGGTATGAGAAGATCTTATGTCCGTTTTTCATATATTAGCAACACATAAGAAATTTGAGGCAATCACGAGCAACGTGATCAATAAGGCTACAATTATAGCATTCCCTTTGTTCATGGTATGCTACACAAGAAGGACTAGGGTTAACACACTTTCCCTTCTTGTTAAATAGGTTTGGTATGGGTTCAAGGGAAGAAATGCTTTTACTGTTTGAATTCTTTTGAACTACCAACTCATTAATATGATATTTTCTTTTCTTAACCACTTCTAAATTAAGAGTCAAAGCAACCGACTCTCCATCATAAATTTTTAGCTGAAGAGTCATATTCTTCTTATGAAAAGGAAATCATCGAGTAGAAGTGGAGGACTGAATGCTAAGATCCAACTATGTGAACTGTTCGACAGACAATTGGATTTAGATTGGAATTAGATTATCGGATTCCCATTATTGGAGATGCCAACATTTCCTTACTTGGCCATAAGCTGCAAAGTTAAGATAAGATAGGATTATTCACTAGGTAATATATTATCAATTAAATTCAACATAAAAGGAATACTTCAAAATTGAAACAACATTCCTAGACATATTCCCCGAAGACATAGAGAAGGTTAAGGACTCAATTAAAGATAACTCGAGATAGGGATGATACTTTGTTCATATTGCATCTTGATGCAATATATTGTGTATATTGTTCTATGTTTCAGCATGTTTGGTTCTAAACTCATCTCTGAAACGGAGCAATAATGCCTCACCCCGAGACTCGCCCTAATAAAAAGCATTATTGAGTAATACTATCTATTAAATGGAGAATAGGGCTCGCTAAGAGCAACCATTTTTAATCTTGTATTAAACAAGTCTTAAGTACATTGATGGTGTGAATTTTTTTGAAGTGGATCAACGTACTCAATACCTATATAATACCATACCACAATGGCAATAGGATTAATTCAGAACAAGACATACATTGCATGATATTTCACAGTACACATAATAGTATCACAGACATAGACACAAATATATACATAATACACACATTAGGTACACTACAAAATAATATATATAGGTACACACCACAAAAGATTATGCATAACAAAATGTGTCTAGCATGATATAAAGTAAAATTGAAACTTGCTAAAGCAAACAAAATAAAGTAGATCATATATAAGTAAGGTTAAGCAGCTAAGTGTCAACATCATGTACTATGTGCATGATCTCGGCCTGACCCAAGAAATAAATGCATGATCAGTTTATTTGAAATACAGATCATAAGTTAATAAATAATAAATTTGGAGGTAATATCCTTTTAAAGGGCACAACAACCCACGTCGTGAAGTTGATAAGCAGCAATTGTCACGAACCAAAACTTAAAGGATTTGGTACAATGAAATCCACCAAACTTTAAAGAAAAACATAATGGTTTATGTTACCGCATCAAACCAAACAAGGAAAACAACATCATCAACACCATCAAAGCAATATAAATCCATTAAGAGTTCTAAAGCTTATAAATGAAATCACCTAACAACTCACCATTAATTTCCGACCAGCCAGACAGGTAATTGAAATCATATTAACTTTATGAAAACATTTAAATCATCAAATTCACGAAAGTAGTAGCATTATAACTCTTGGACCCACCAGTCCAAGTCGCCCACCAGCGATAAATTAGGACATCCGAATTTCCCACTAATAACAAGGTTCGGACCCACCAGTCCTATACATGGCCTATCGGTTCCAACCTTCCATGATCTATACACTACAAACCCACCAATCTCATTTAGGACCCACCAACCTAGATTTACACATTGGTTATAGATTTGGACCCACCAATCCAATGTTTGGCCCAACAGCGTGGTAAATATACATAAGTATATTTAGGACCCACCAGTCCAAATGTTGCACTACTACCACCGCCGCCGCCGTGGTCAGACCTTCCCCCCTCGCTTTCGCAGCCCCTCTTTTCCTTCCCTCCCTCTAGACGCTGTAAGTTTCGTTTTTATTTTAATTTATTTTAAATATTCAGTTTGGTTTAATTAAAAAGCATAGTGTTTAAACTTCAGATTATATATATATATATATTGCATTATTTTTATAAAATAAAAATATGTATAAAAATGTAATTTTATGCAAAGAAGTGATTTTTGGTGATGTAAAGATTTAATTTTTTAATATAAAAGAAAGGATTTTTAAGGATAGAAAGCGATGATTTTGAATCTTGAAAAGATATGATTTTTGATTTAATAAAAATATGATTTTTATATTATAGAGATAATAAAAATATGATTTTTATATTATAGAGATAATAAAAATTTTATTTTTATATAAAGAGAAGAATAAAAATGTGATTTTTATAGCGTTGAAATAAAAATTCGGTCTTTATATAAGAAGTAGAAATATGAAAATATAATTTTTATATAGAAAGAAGCAATGTAAAAATATATGAAGTAGAAATAAAAATATGATTTTTATTTATTGGAATGAAGCAATAAAAATATAATTTTTATTATGAACAGCGTGGCAAGGACTGCATTGGAATTTCCAACAAATCCAAACGGTTCAGAAGTTCAGAAATAGAGAATAATGGAGTGGATCCCTCGGTGAGAAATTCTCAGTTTTAATTTATTTTCTAGTTGAAATATATGCTAGGAGGTAGATGGTGCTTAGTAGCACCCGACACCCGTCGTCCACAGACCATGGATGACTTGTTTGTTTAATTGATGTGTTGTGAAAGTTGATTGTGTGATGTGGAATGGAATAAAATAATTTAGAGTTAAAAATATAATTTTTAACGTGTATATAAAATAAATATTTATAAACAAATCGGACGATTTGTTTATGTACACACATTTGACTGATATGGATTGGGACAATAAATTTTACACATCGCCCAACTAGACAAATAAAAACTATGTTTGTTGTTTGAAAACCCCACACGGGTATTGTGATGAGATTGGACATATACTAATCCCAATAATTAGCTGTATGTCAATCGATTGATCGACAAGCTGATGTAAGCATTAATTATTTATATTTAATGCTTATACAGTGTAGAATGCACTTTGGATGATGGTTGATTGTTTATCGTTGTTGTTGTGTACATGTGTGTATGAAATCCATACAAATCACATTGTATGGTAATTGACTGTGTCTGATTCCAGTTCAGAATGAATGAATATTTTAAAATAATAATTATTTTAAAATAACGAATATTTTAAAATAAGATTCAGTAATAGATCAAAATGTGATTTTGATGTCCGATTTGGGATGGACACGATTATATTTAAATATATAAAGCTGTGTTGATTAGATTGACGCCATTTTGACATGAACGATATTTATATCGATTTAATTCATTTTAATAATGAATATCGAAAAGGAATTGATTTCAAAATATAATGTTTCGAAAATATTATCATTTATATATCAATGATTTGGAATATTCAATTTTGATTAGAAATTGAATATGAAGTTGAAATCGTTTTGAAAACGAATTGAAAACGATTTATAAAATATGTTTTAAATGGAAATCGACAAAATATATATAATATATATATATAATATAATGGCCTGAATAGAACGTGCCGCGCTGCGGCAGTTCGGGAATTTCGATCATTGACTTCGAACGGATATTACGGGAGTTCCAACCACCGGATTCTGCTAAAACAGGAACCGTTGGATTCGTATCGAAAAGATCTTTTTAACGAATAGAAGAAATTATAAATCTAACGGTTGGATTTGGAATTATGTCCAAATCAAATTTGGAAAAGGTCGATGTAAGTGCAGTTCGATGGCTGTTTATGGAAATCGACTGTACGGGCCTTGATAAAATTACTAATGATAGAAATAATTTGTGTAAAATCATCGAAAATGATTTGGAAAGAATTGGGATGTAAATTTCCATATTTGAAAAGATAAAAATAGATTTTTATCGAAATGAACTAGTTTTGAACTAGAATTATTGTAACGACCTGTGTTTTTGACCATCAAGTATTTAATTTAATTTAATATTTTAAATATTATATTTGGAATATTTATGAATTTTAATATTGAATTCGTTTATTTAAAACGACGTTTAAACGTTATAATTTATATAATTATAAAACGAGCTCGAAATGGCGCGGCAGTTCGTAATATTGAGTTCTGAACTTTAATTGAATATACATGATCCAATATAAATCGGATTTTTGTGAAACAAGAAATGTTGGAACCGTGTTGATGATAATTTTCATATGAAGGAGAAAATTTCAGATTTCGTGTTATAAATTGTAAGTTATGGCTAAATAAAATTTTAAAATAATCGCTGTGGAAATCGTTATTAAATTATAAGTCGTTAAAATAGCCATTTTGCAAATGGGCTCAGATTTCGACGAAACCAGTTTCATTGGTACCGTAGCATTAAATTATTGTATGGTGTTGAATGGCATGGAAAACCGATGTCGTTTGTGGCCACGGTAGCCGTAAACGCCCGTTCATTTTCTATAGCGCGTAGTAAAATTAATAAAGGGGTTTCTGAGTATAACTTGAACAGATGATCGAATTAGGCCACGAAACCAATTTCGTTGAGTTTGTATCGTCGATTAGAGTCAGGATAGGTATATAGTTTGTTATTTTTACAGATCGGCAAATTTGGTGTTCAGAATGGCATTGTGGTGCGCGAAAAAATAGCCTACCAGGGAAACAGTCTCAGAATGCGACGAAACTAGTGCCGTTGGGTTCGTATTGAAGAATTATTATAGAATTGCAAGGTTTCAAGTTGATTTGATTTATCTGGTGATCGTGAAAAAATAAAACGCGTGTTTATTTCTTGTTTTATATAGGAATTTTTTTCATATGACCTCAGATTTTGACAAAACTTGTCCCATTGGGTCCGGAATACCCTTTTACACCAAGATTAGTTTTTTTATCAGTGAACAGAAGTTATTCGAGGTAGTTCTTGCGTGTTACTTCGCGACGAAGTCCCACACCATAACATAATAAAACGTCGATGATTGATCATCGAATATATTATACATTTATATATATAATATTTAACTTTTCCGCAACAAATTTTTCTTAGCCTTGCATGTTCTCTTGCGTTCCAAATAGGTTCCTTGCGTCAATATCTCTGGAAAGAAAAAAAGAAACTTGCGTCCTAAACAATTGAAAAACTTGCGTGCCAAACAACCATTTCCGTGCCTGCCATTCTATCTTCCTACCGCACATCCAAGTTATGACAATTCACACTAGTCGGCCTTAGATTTGAAATCGAAAACACAAGCACGTGCTAGGCCTTCCATTCCAGCTACTCTAAGACCTTAATATTTTAACAGCTGAGTTTTCTTTTCAGTATCAGGACATGCCGACCAAGTTTTAGAAATTTCCACCCTACATCGCAGCTATCCTACCCTATGTTTTCTAATGCGTGGTGGCCACATATATCTCTCTATATGTAAAGCGCTCTTCTTCAATCCCAGTAAGTCTTCCTCCTCAACGAAAATTAAAACTTGGACCTCTGGTATATAAATATATATATAACCACCAAGTAGTAAACCGAATGCCTCAATCCCAAAAATAGATCACATCTTATTGTACACTGCTGTCAACCAGGAAGTCAAAGCTAGATGGGAGGAGGACTTACGGACCAAGCCGGGTGGCCGACGATGAAGGCTGGCGATCGGTAGAAGCAGTCAAACGGAGGAGGTATATATGCACATTTCTAATGGTGGAGGACTTCGAATGTGACGCCGTTTGAGGTGCAGGCGAGGGAGAAAGGTGCTGTTCGATTTACGTGGAAGGTTGAACGGTGGAAGGGAAGACAGAAAGCGAAAAGGAAGAAGGACGTGCTTCTTTTTTAGCAATGCACGGTTTCATGTGGAAGGAAGTCAAAAGGGTAAAGGAAGCGCGAGGGTGTGCCATACTGAAAAACATTAGCAGTTGAAATGAAAAACATGGAGCATGTACTTGAAGTGATGCATGCGGAACAAAGGTGGAGATGGTGTGGCACTTCAAACAGCAAGAGGAGAGAGGGGCTCAGTGGTTTTAAGGAGAATTGCATGAGGGTTGGGGCTGGGTACAGAAGGGAGAAGCTTATATTTGGTTCGGATGAACGCAACTGGAACTGGCGGTGGAACAAAAATTGGTCTGGAGTATGGCGTTGGACAGTTTCATGGAGAAGATGTGAAAAACGAAAGGACAAAAGAAAGCACAGTGGGCGGAAGAGAAAAGGGTACAACAACTTATATGCTAAATTATTATATGCCTATATATACAGTCTTTCGTTTAATAGTTTTCACAAGGACCTAATTGTGTGATAACGTAAGACAACATGTGACAGGGGGTGGTTTAATATGGCCAAATCCCATCTTTATAAATGCCTAATGGAAGTCTAGTATGCCTAACCATGATTTTACATGACTAATTAAACTGTGGAAGGGACCAATCATTTTGTTTTAAACGAACCAATTGGTATATTATATATCATATACAACATGAAGTAAGGTTGTTAGTTACTTAATATATATACCAAGTATAAATGTGATACATGCCAGGGTAGTTAAAAAGCCTAGTTCAAGATTTGTAATTGCCTATACTAGCCTAATTCCCCTTTTTACGTGACCAAATGTTTTGTTTAACTCAAATGTTAATACATATTCGTATGGTCTAATTAGCGTAAAATAAATGATAACTAAAGTATAATTCGTTTAAATATATAACGTGAACGTGTAAGTTGTGTAACGCCCTCATATGTTGGCAGAACCGTGTCAAATCAGGAGCATTGAAACCGTACCAAAGAACACGACATTTTGGGAATTGGTTCGGTCCCAGATGGAAAACTCAAGGTGATTTAAACTCACTCAGCTCTTCCCATTTAAATTTTATATCATTTGGGCTATTATTTTGCGTATTTTGATTGCTAGCGGTTGACTGTGTGGTAGTTATATATATTTATTGTGATCAAATAAATGAAATTAAACGGTCATTTAATCTCAGTAAAATACCAATCATGTTGATTTGACCCAAATAAAGTAATTTACCTTGACTGGTCACGTTTATAAAACGTGTTTGAAATTTTTTGAATTGTTTGGGTTGGCTGTTAGCTGATTGATGATCGTTATAGAAATTTTCCGAAATGATTGGTTGTTGTGGATTGTTGAAACATATTTCAACATTTATATCTGATATTTATCAATGGGTAGTATGGTTGGGTAATTGGCATCACCTAGGTTACAAATCAATCGATTTATAAAAATATGGACTTTATCAACGGCAAGTCAAAAATATTGAAGTTGTTTTATAACTAAAGTAAGTTTCGAAATTTATTACTTTCAAATTATTACAAATTAAAGTTCAAAAGAAATTATGAAATGGTTTTTGAAAACAAATTCTTAAGTTAATAAAAATAATAAAGCAAATGAGAAGAAATAACCCTGTGGTTAAGTACTCATTTAATGGCGTAAGATGAATGATTAAATAAGGTTATTTAAATTACTTATATTTTAAATAATTTAGAGGAATTAAAAGGGATTGGTCAGAAGAGTAATCATGTTTGAGATTCAACTATTTATACCAAGTTTGAAATGAAATGGTCGAGTGTTGGAAAGAGGGCAGGGGTGAGTTTTACTATTTGAGCTCAAGTTTTATAATAAAGTAAATAAGTGGTTTTTTTTATATAGCTTAAATGAAATGTTTTACTTAACGATTGAGTTAAGGTAGGTGAAAGGGTGTAAATTAAAATTATAAACAAGGTTTATAAATGAATATGAGTTTAAACGTCATTTTTAAATGGGAAATACTTAATAATGATATTAAGTCAAATCAATGGATTCAAAAAGGGAATGTCATGAAAGAAAAGGGATTGAAAAAGGGTTTGATTTGAGCTTGATAAACAAGGATGGAAATAGGATTTGTGATAATCCGATTTGAGAAACAAAGTCATTTGAATAGTTCGGGAGTGAATAAAGAAATGTTTAGTATGGAATTATTTAATTATCGAATTAAGTGACATTAATTATAACTATATGTTAACAAGTGGGATGTGTTAACTCTTGAATTACAACTCGTATTCATATGAAGATAAGAACGTTGTTGGTCAAGGTCTAAGAGGTAATTAAAATACCCCAACTTGAACGGCTACGGGATTATCCGAGGCTGATTCTAGCTGGTAATGTCAGGAATGGGTGATAAGATTTCCGAAGTAAAGGAAATGATATGAGATGATATTTTACCTAGTAACTAATAAAAAGGAGGTCGGGCGATAATTTTAAGAAAACCAAGTGGTGCTGAGTACCAGACCTGTAAATATATTTTTATGATTTCATGGATGTTTACTTGATAGTTAAATAACCGACTATCAAGTCTGACTTTACGATTGTTGGTATGGAAAGACCGGGATCGAATGGATATTCGAAAACCATTCTGACCAACAAATATGAAATCTATAGAAGAGATCAAGCGGCTATCGAGATGGAGCATGTGAAGACCATAGGTCTTCATAAAGCGGAAGAACCACTTACAATCTCTGATTCGACCCGGAGATATACTGGGGTTCTATCGTGATTGAAACTGTGGATTACAAGGACGCTCGCTACTGATCCATGGGGTGATTGCTATATTGGATGCAGTAGGAGAGTAGCTTCGGTTCACCCTGTTGCTGGGTGACTTGTATGGACGAGTTTCTGACAAAGTATTTCTAAAGGGATTACGTATATTGATTTTCTACTAATGTAACTCTGTTGGTGGCAGAGGAGACTGGACACTTTCTTTGGCTTAACGCTCAGAGTATTTTTGTGGAAATCAGTATTCAGTGATACCTGGTGGATCTGACGATGTGGCATTCAAAGTAAATGGTGGCCAGGTGTTCCAAAAGAAAAATTCTAGCCTCAAGCCTCACAGCCGGGAAATGACAAAAAACGGGCGGGCAACATGGCTATGTGGGTCGCTCCCATTAGGGTGTATAATCACCTATCTACAGAAATTCCTTTTGTTTCTTACTTTATCGATTCTGCACATTCGAGAACGGTAGTTTGAGTCCAACTGTTGGTGATATACATTCGATACACTCAAGAGAAAGGAGTGGTCGGTCATGTGAGGGCCGGGTTGCAAGACGTTCTTTGTAATAACCTGAAAATGCGAGCCAGTTTAAAATTTTCATTTTGGCAATTTAAGCGAAGTTTGAATATTTAAAATAGATTATTTTGAATAATATCGATGAGAAATTTATTTTGAATAGAATTAGAACGTATATACTATATACGTCGTCGTTAAAATATAAATATTTATTTTAAAATATAAATAGAATTGAAAAAGGCGCGGTAGTTCGATAATTCGATTTCAAACTTCAATTGAATATACCGGGTGCAAAATAAATCAGATTTTAGTGAAACCAAAAATAATAGGATCTATTTGAGAATATCTTTCCAACGAATCTGACAAATTGAAATTTCATAGCGGGAATCAAAAGTTATGCCCAGTTGAAAATTCCGAATAGTCGCTATGGAATTCAGGCCCTTAAAAATAGCCATTTTGCAAACGACCTCAGATTTCGACGAAATCACTTTTGTTGGATCCGTGATGTCAAATTATTGCTAGATTCCAAATTTCATAATTTTTCGAATCAATATGTGAACGTGGCAAAGGAAAACGTTTGACCAGTTTCAGTTGATTTTAATCGACTAGAAAATGGCCATTTTTCCAATTGTCTTAGAATTTGACGAAACTGGTTTTGTTAGGACCGTATCGTCAATACGAAGCTAGAAAATATTTTTCTGGAATTTTTAGAATTCGTATGTGACCCGGGTAAATTGAAATGCGCGTTCAAATTCAATATATAGAGTTATATGTTGATTTTGACGAAAACTGATCGAAACGATCGAATCGGCTTATGATACATATCCAATTGTGTTCTGAATAGGGGTAATTAGCTATGGACGACAGGCGGTGGGCCTCGTTTCGAGGTCGAAATAAAAAGTCAACATTTTGAAATTAAATTAATTAAATATAAAATTCCTCTCTCTTCCCTTATCCCTTTATCTGGCCTCCCTTCAAAATCGAATCAGAAGGAAAAAAAAGAACCAGAAAGGGGGTACGCGATCGATCGCCACCCCCCACCCCCCCCCACCCGATGAGCCGCCACCGCCCAGGTGGGGCGACACCACCTGCCGCCACCTCCATCTCTTCTTCTTCCTCCCTCTTTCTCACTTCCTGATGCGAAGACCCCCCCTCCCAATCCGAGCCCAGGCCTCACCGCGCCCCCCCTAAGGCCACCGCACCCCCTTAAAACCCCTCCTCCCTCTTTAGGCAGCAAAAAGTAAGTTTTAATTTTAGTTTTATTTATTTACTGATATTTATTTTATTTAGTTTCAGTTATAAATATATAGGAGTGATTGAAAAATCTGATTTTTCATGGGTGTATAAGTTTTTGTTTAAGAATAATTTACATAGGAAAATTTGATCTTGATGAAGTAAAAAGCTATGATTTTTAAAAGGCGAAATTTTTATATAGAGAGTAGCAGTGTAAAAATAGAATTTTTATCTATATAGTAGCAATATAAAAATAGAATTTTTATCTATATAGTAACGTTGTAAAAATAGAATTTTTATCTATATAGAAACGTTGTAAAAATAGAATTTTTATCTATATAGTAGCGTTGTAAAAATAGAATTTTTATCTATATAGTAGCAGTTTAAAAATAGGATTTTTATATATTGAATAGCAAAGTAAAAATTCTATTTTTATATATTGAATAGCGAAGTAAAAATTCGATTTATATATATATATAGTGAATACGGGCAACGAAAGTGACAAAGGGAGAGAACGACGAAGATTTCTACATAGGAAGAGTCGAGATGATTGGATTTGCTTTGGTAAGAACTTCTCACTCTAAATTTCTTTTTCTAGTAATATATATATATATATACTAGGATGCAGACGGTGCTTAGTAGCACCCGACACCCGTCGTCCACAGACCATGGACGGCTTGTATGCTTGTTTGATGTGTTGTGAAAATTTTTTGTGTTGTTGATGTGAAATCGATAATAAATTGTAGACGGTTGAAATAAATTAACTATCGTTAAAAATATAATTTTTAACGAGAAAGTGAATAAATAAATATTTATAAACAAATCGGGCGATTTGTTTATATACACTGATTTGACTGATTTTGATTGGGGTGATAAATTTTACACATCGCCCAACCGCACAAATAAAAATCTGTGTTTGTTGATTTGAAACCCCACACGGGTGTTGGGATGAAATTTGGCGTACACTAATCCCAATTATTTAATTGTATGTCGATCGATGGGTCGACAGGCTGTGTAAGCATTAATTATTTATATTTGATGCTTATGCAGTTGTGTGGTGCACCTTGGATGATGGTTGATTGATTATAATTGCTATTATATGCATGTGGTGTATGGAATCCATATAATTAACATTATATGGTGATTGATTGGGCCTCATTCCAATCGGGAAAATAATGAATATTATAAAAGAAAATTCATGTGTTGAAACATTTATGTGTTGAGTAAAATATTTTAATAATAAAATTTACATCTTCATCATATTTAAAATTAGAACTACTTCACGGTGGAGTATGATTTAAAAATCAAACGATAGATACAACAAATTTATAAAATATTTTACATAACAAAAATAGTGATGTGTTGACAGTACTCATGTGTTGAGATTAGTTGTGTGTAGGAAGAAATATAGATTTATGTGTTGAATAGAATAAATATTCATTTGTTGAATAGAATAACGAATTTATTGAAAATATAAAGCCGTGTTGATTAGAGTTGCGCTATTTTGACGTGAACGATAGTTATATTGATTACATTCGTTTTTATAATGAATATAGAAAAAAAGTGATTTCAAAATATAATATTTTGAAAATATTATTATTTATATAGTAATGATAGGAAATATTCAATTTTGATTAGAAATTGAATATAGAGTGGAAATGATTTTGAAAACGAATTTAAAACGATTTATAAAATACGTTTTAAAAAGGAAATCGACGAAATATATATATATATATATATATAATATACATATATATATATATATAATATATACATATATATATATAATATATACATATATATATATATATACATATATATATATATATTATATATAATGGCCGGAATAGAACGCGCCGCGCTGCAGCAGTTCGTGAATTTCGACCATTGACTTCGAATTGACGCTGCGAGAGATCCGACCATCGGATTCTCCTAAAACCGGAACCGTTGGGTTCGTATCGGAAAGAGCTTTCCAATGAATATTAGGAATTTGAAATCTAACGGGTGGATTTGGAATTATGTCCAAATCAAATTTGGAAAAGGTCGCTGTAAGTGCAGTTCGATGGCCGTTGATGGAAATCGACTATACGGGCCTTGATAAAATTATTAAAAATATTTATAATTTGTGTAAAATCATAAGAAATGATTTGGGAAAAATTGGGCCGAAGAATTCCACATTTAAAAGGATAAAAATAGATTTTTTTCGAAATGAACTAGTTTTGAACTAGAATTAAAATCAGTTTATTTTTGAAGTAAATAAATTGAATTTGAAAGGGATTTTGAAAATAATCAATATTCCCAATACGTGATTGGACTGGAGTTGAATCGAAATTATCTTCAGAATATTTCAATGTTGGATTTCGTGACTATACAAATATTGTTATGGGGATTTGAAAGATATATTTTATATCGTTATTTCCAATATGATATTTGTTGGTTCCAGAATTTAATATTGAATATAAGCAGATATATTTTCTATTCAGAGCCTTGTATTTAATATCAAATATGATTTGGGTTTATTGTGAATTGTGTTTTAGATGGCATTGGTTCTTTAACCCAGTTAAAAGCACGATGTTGATTTTTGAAAAGATTAAAACTAAGTGGAGTTTTAATGAATCTTTAATTAGATTGAAATGTGAATTGATAATTCAAATTATCAAATATGAAAGGTGATCGAGAATGGAGTACCACCAGTTTTGCTCCAAAGTGATAATTAAATCTTTAATTAGATTTGAACCTAAAATGGTAATTAATTTTCCGATAACACCGTGGTGTTAGATATGGAGTATTACCAGTTTTGCTCCAGAGGATTAATAGGTTGGGATTGGGAAATAAAATAAATAATTACTTCGGTGTGGTTCGCTAATCCCGACTAGTTTGAAATGATATCCAAAGGAAGATTAAAGAATAAATTTAGAAGAATTTATCTTGGATAAAATTAATGGGAACCTTTCCCCTAAGAATATGATTCCGTGAATAAAAGAATATTCTGAATTGGAATGAGGCGTTCGTTGTGGTTGTGTAACATTTGTTTATAATACACGTGGGTTATTCAGAAAGGCCGGGTTATACCCATTCTGAATAACCGATTCGAAGAGATGTCGAAGATGAAGACGGTGGTTGAAGACCGGAAGTCTTCACAACGTTTGGGTGATTACTGATGATCTTGATAGGGCTTTACAACAAAGATGAGGGAATCAATTGGTGATCGTCCAGACGTACTTGGAGATGGATGGATATGCGAGGAAAGTGCCTCCGGTTTCGTTCAGACCCAGAACGAACTTGTTAATGAATTGTGTGTCTGACATTGGATTTTATTCTGTGTTGATTGATCTCTATTAAATATACATCTGTTTGGTGGCGGAGAATTTATTCTCTTGCTTAACGCCCTTCTATGAGACGTACGAGCTCAGAGGTTGTATATCGATGGACATCAGTCGCATGGAGTGAATTGCCAGTGTGGCACACGTAAGTGGCAATTGGTTAAGGCTTCTGTTGAAAAGCAAAGTGTTGTGGTTGATGAACAAAGCACGGCCTGTGTGGCATAGCTTTGTGTATAACGTGAATTCGTGAGCCTCACACCTCGGTATGAGTCAAAAACGGGATAGTGACTGCAGGGAGAGCACGACGTTTTTTTCTAGCTAGGGTGGTGTCAGTGACCTACCAGCCCTGACATTTATATACTTTTCACCTGTGTGGTTGTTGCATACGAGGCGCCTCGGATATAGGTCTGTAAGGACCGAGAAACATGTGTTCAGGAATAACTAATCCTCAAAAGTAAGAGAGGACCGGCCCTGAAGATCCAAGGATCAGAGTGGGGTCCTAAGACATTTTCTAGAGTGTCTCGAACGCGGAGAGGAGCTTGCCCCTTGCCTCGAATCATGATGGAATCCAATTTCCAATACATGTGTTTCTGTTTTATTTGTGGAACCTAGTATGGCGACATAGTGGTATGGGTCATTCATGCCGCCTATGATTGATATTTATTATTGAAATTGTTTTGACACTATATACCTATAATAGTATCAAATAATGTGTGTTAAACGTATCAAGCATGCTTTGGCTGTTATAAGGTAAAAACCCTATCCTCCGGCTTGCGTTGCATTGTGTGATGGGACCTGGGTCTTATAACATCTTCATTTTTCTTTATTTAGCAATGCGCTGTTTGTTTTATGCACTGGTGTTCTTGGGAGGAAACCCGTTACGTGTTATACGGTGTGGTCCCTTGATTTACCTAACTTTAAAAATAAAGATTAATAACTGTTTTAGTTCTCACACCAGACACATGACTGACCTAGAGTTTATTGTTTTAACCTAAACTCTGGGTGCCCCTATTTTCCACATGGGCAGCTAGTAGTTTTGGTTTTGCAGATTTATATACACAGGATCCTGATTTACAGCTGGAACGATGCTCGGAAAGCTCTGTATCCGTGCATTACTTTCAGTTGTACTTTGGTATATTTTTCCGCTGTTATGTAATTTATTATAATCTCTGATATTTGTCGAATGTAATTTATTCATTTATACTCTGTATATTCTTGTATCTGATGGAATTGTTGTAATAACAATGAAATGTTCTTTCGTCTGTGTTCCGATGTGTGTTGTTCTCAAAGTATCCGCTCTTTCCTCCAAGGGGAAGTTACGGGTCCTTACATTCTTGTTGAACCCAGTGTATTCGCCTCTAGAGATACACGAGCGGCAGGTGGTCCCGTACCTTGTCAAGGTCGGAATCCAATTTCCAATAAGTGCCTACGGTTTTGTTTGTATATATATACGTGGAGCTTGAGATGCAAGTGTTCCACTAGATTGATATTTAATTGTATTTAGACACTATGATAATATCAGAAAAGATATTGATTTCAAAACTGTTTTTGGGTTATCGTATGGTAAAAACCGTCTGTGTTTATGTGTGGATTTGGTCTTATGATTATCCTTTTCTTCGAAAAGATTTTAACTTTAAATCAAGTTGTGTGATACCTTTAATGTTGTGCGAGTTTTTCTCACTCTGGTCTACCAGACTGACCCGGTGTTTTGTAAATGCTCGAGTTAGCCCGGGGTGTACAGGTTCAGGTTATCAAGGACTGAGAAGTCCAGAGTCGAGATGAAGATGTTCAGACGAATGATATTCCGCTGTGTGATTATATATATGAGGGCAGATTATCAAAACTATCCAGATGTTTGTTGTACTCTGATATTGTAAGTATGTTCAAAAGCTCTCAATAAAGATTTATTTCAATATTATATTTTGTTCCGCTACAATGTGATACTCTGTGTTGGTTCTTCTTCTTCTTCTATTCTTATATTTCTTTCTTTCTTATCTCACCCTCTAAATTCTTTCTTATAACTATCCAGTTTTTTTCGGTACTTGGAGCATCGGCATGAGTTACGGTAAGGGTATTTATGTCGATTTCGGGATCGAAAATCCCTGGGTCGTTACAGTGGTATCAGAGCTATTGGTTGAGTAGTAACCTTGGCTCTGTGGCGTAACTCGATAGAGAATGGTTCAGTAATACCCTAGATCGAGATTGAGTGTATATATATGAGAGCGTAATTGTAAATTTTAAATACAAATGTTTTGTATTGTGTTTGTTGATCTGTTCAAGTGTTGAGAAGCGTTGAACTAGCAATGGATACAATATCGTTTTGTAAAGAGGGTAAATGAAATAATTTTACCCAAATTATATTTTATAAAGAAAATAAATAATTTTATCAAATTATGGAGATGATAGTGTGTTTGATCGATTTGAATGGAATTCAGATTAGATTGAAAATTTGAATTGAAATTTAACCTGGTTAACTATAATTAAATCGATAATAATATCATAATCAAATAAAACCGATTTGGGAATTGGAATTTTGAGTAGATAATAACCAAAAGTAAATCAATCGGACATAAATCGATTGATGTTCAAATCTGTGAAAACAAAATAAATTGTTAAGATTGGATATAAATTCAATCGATTTGGTTGATTTGGTCGTGTATTAGTTGTTGATTATGAATCGTTTGTTGTTGAATGATAGTTTGTTTGATTGGAGTAATCAACCATTTAATGGATCTAAATGAATTGCAAATTTAAGAATAATTTCCGGTATAATTTAAGCTGGAATAAAACTGCATAGGGATTGAAATTTATGATTTAACCCTGTATTTGATAATGGATTGATGTTGTGTGGTTGATTTTGGAATTGGTATAGTTATACCAGTTGATTAGTGAATATTACTTAATAATTTCATATATATGTTACTGATATGTGAATTGAGTTGAGTGCCGGTGTTAGATGGCTAGACAAATTGATAATGGTTGAGTAAATCGCGTATACGTGAGCCAACAAGCTCAATAGCACTCGAAAAGGTGCGCCTACGCGAAAAATATAAAATTTTGGGGTTTTGATTTTTGTT
This sequence comes from Allium sativum, assembly GCA_030737875.1. NCBI lineage: Eukaryota > Viridiplantae > Streptophyta > Magnoliopsida > Asparagales > Amaryllidaceae > Allium > Allium sativum. The sequence goes on from CM060911.1 coordinate 76,762,590, forward strand.
TTCCGACCGTTGGTCGATGTATATATATTATATGTTCCTGCGATATCGCAGATGTCACTCCGTGCAGGGGAGACTCTACCGAATTTTCCTGGGAATTTAATGTGTTAGAAATTTTTCGATATTTTGAAAAATATTTACTTATGGTATTTAAATGGTTTTTGATTTAAATTTATAGGGGATTTGAAAATTAATGGGTTAGTAACGTTCTTTCCTACCTTAGCAATTTCGAGGACGAAATTATTTTAAGGGGGGAAGAATGTAACGACCCATGTTTTTGACCGTCAAGTATTTAATTTAATTTAATATTTTAAATATTATATTTGGAATATTTATGAATTTTAATATTGAATTCGTTTATTTAAAACGACGTTTAAACGTTATAATTTATATAATTATAAAACGAGCTCGAAATGGCGCGGTTGTTCGTAATATTGAGTTCTGAATTTTAACTGAATATACATGATCCAATATAAATCAGATTTCTATGAAACGAGAAACGTTGGAACCGTGTTGATGATAATTTTCATATGAAAAAGAAAAATTCAGATTTCGTGTTATAAATTGTAAGTTATGGCTAAATCAAATTTTAAAATAATCGCTGTGGAAAGCGTTATTAAATTATAAGCCGTTAAAATAGCCGTTTAACAAACGGGCTCAGATTTTGACGAAACCAGTTTCATTGGGACGTAGCGTTAAATTATTGTACGATGTTGAATGGCATGGCAAACCGATGTCGTTTGTGGCCACGGTAGAAGTAAACGCCCATTCATTTCTATAGCGCGTAATAAAATTAATAAAGGGGTTTCTGAGTATAACTTGAACAGACGATCGAATTAGGCCACTAAACCAATTCTGTTGAGTTCGTATCGTCGATTAGAGTCAGGATAGGTATATAGTTCATTATGTTTAGAGACCGGCAAATTTGGTGTTCAGAATGGCATTGCGGTGCGCGTAAAAATAGCCTACCAGGGAAACAGTCTCAGAATGCGACGAAACTAGTGCCGTTGGGTTCGTATTGAAGAATTATTATAGGATTGCAAGGTTTCAAGTTGATTTGATTTATCTGGTGATCGTGAAAAAAATAAACACGTGTTTATTTCTGGTTTTATAAAGGAAATTTTTTCATATGACCTCAGATTTCGACGAAACTTGTCCTATTGGTTCCGGAATACCCTTTTACACCAAGATTAGTTTTTTTATCAGAAACAGAAGTCATTCGTGGTAGTTCTTGCGTGTTACTTCGCGACGAAGTCCCACACCATAACATAATAAAACGTCGATGAGTGATCATCGAATATATTATATATTTTCATATATATAATATTTAACTTTTCCGCAACAAATTTCTCTTAGCCTTGCATGTTCTCTTGCATTACAAATAGGTTCCTTGCATCCAAATCTCTGGAAAGAAAAAGAAGAAACTTGCGTCCTAAACAATTGAAAAACTTGCGTGAAAAACAACCATTTCCGTGCCTGCCATTCTATCTTCCTACCGTACATCCAAGTTATGACAATTCACACCAGTCGGCCTAAGATTTGAAATCGAAAACACAAGCACATGCTAGGCCTTCCATTCCAGCTACTCTAAGAACTTAATATTTTAACAGCTGAGTTTTCTTTTCAGTATCAGGACGTGCCGACCAAGTTTTAGAAATTTCCACCCTACACCGTAGCTATCCTACCCTATGTTTTCTAATGCGTGGTGGCCATGTATATCTCTCTATATATAAAGCGCTCTTCTTCAATCCCAGTAAGTCTTCCTCCTCAACGAAAATTAAAACTTGGACCTCCAGTATATAAATATATATAACCACCAAGTAGTAAACCGAATGCCTCACTCCCAAAAATAGATCACATCTTCTTGTACACTACTGTCAACCAGGAAGTCAAAGCTGGATGGGAGGAGGACTTACGGGCCAATCCGTGTAACACCCCACGTCCATTAATGTCACTCACAAAGGGAATGCATTAACTTCCATGGAGGTTATAAGTGAATATAGAATAGAAAAATTATGACAAGACAGATAATAAGTAGTACTTGGAAATCTAAAACTTCATTTTATTGCAGTGGAAATTAAACATGTTTGTTACATCACAAAACCATAAATCAGAGTCAAGTACAATATCCATCTCCATAAAACAAAATACATAACACCATTACACAAATAGCCATTAAATAAGATAACAAGCTGGACTTTACTTCAACGGCCCAAGCTATCCAAAGAGAGATGAAGTGATCCAATCAAACTCCATTAGAGCTGGGCTCAACCTGGGGACCTGGAGTGGGAAAAAGGATAGAAACGGAGGGGGTCAGACATAAAGTCTGGCGAGTATGATAATTCTACCAATACTATTATCAAAATAACTAGACTGAGGCATAAGCTGGAAGACAAGTAAATGTCTATGAACTATCAGGAAGATAAAGATAGCGTTTAAGATAACGTTAAAGATAACGGTAAAGGCACACCTAATTACTAACGAATAATTACTACACTGCACCGCACCTTACCACACTGCACCGCACCAGTCACCTTAAAGGTTGATCCCACTTGCTTCACACAGAAACATATAAATAGCCTTACGCACCCCTAGCTGACTACATAGGTGTCGTCTGCCCCTATCTCCACTAGGTGTACTCCACTACCTACTTTCGATCGGCTCCCTACTCGTAAATACCCGTGCTGGCCCCACAGTGGGGTGTATCACTCCCCTAAAGTGGCAACCCGATACCACTTGAGAATGCATGGCTTATTCCTAAACGATGCAACAATGTCTTACCTACCAGCCCGGGTCCACACACGCATATGAATCCCGTTGGACTTGCATTGCCACCGCTCCCCGTTTTGGCCTCTTATAGTCAAATCCAGTATGCGTGTCCCGTCCTCGACTAGGGTCGAGCCCACTAAGATACGTTTGGGATACTGGTTGAAATGGGCCCCCACAAGCTACCCACCTAAGCTTGTCACCACTAGTATATCCCACTTAACCCTCTTAGTCATATTCATTTACATATGTGTTTGGTTAAGTCTTACTAATCGTATTTCACATGCCACTAAGGGCACACACTAGATTCCTCATGCCACCCAAGGCACCTACTTAACCTCCATGTCCCACCTTACATGTTTATCTGTTTAAGTATTTCTTAATTCATTTAGGCCATAACCTCATAAAGACCTCTCACATTAGACTGGCATTTATGGCAGCTGGATTTGCCGGGCGGGTCCTGGCAGTCTTACACCATAAAAGAGTCTAACCTTGTGTCTTTACAACTGTTACGCTTTAGTTTAGGCCTAGGACCTCTCACATTGGGCTGACATTTGTGACCACTGGATTTGTCGGGCGGGTCCGGGCAGGTTTACGTCACAAACGAGTCCAACCTCGTGTCCTAAGCATTGATTATCAATTATAATCTTTTACCCCAGTTTTAATAATTCCCTATCCAAATTATTAATTAAGTCCACTTTTATTGATGTCCATAATTGACTCAATTATGGTCATCCACTCATGGCATGCAAAATCATATCAATTGCACCGCAACTTCTTATTATTAAATCCTTAATATTACCCCTACCCCCGTTTATACGTTCGCTTATTCAAAGCATAATATAGGCTAGACTTGAATAGTCTAATACATAGCACAAAGATAAATTATCACAACATATAGACAATTAAAATAAATCTAATCATAATAGGGGTGAAACTTGCATAAAGTACACATGTTAAGGATCAAAAGGTGTCAACTTGTTAAATGTCACAATTTACATGATATGATCATAGCCCAAATCTATACATAAACTTGCACATGGGGTTTTTCGGCAACATAATGATTGTGTGAACTAGCATAGGATATCATATATGTCATAGCATAATTCTATATGTCATAATATATGTCATGGCATATGTTCATAACTTTTCTAATCAATCTAACTTGCATATATGACTTGCCATATAGATCAACATAGCCCAAACATGATGGTTTAATTAATATGAACTAACTAGCATAGATAGTAACATCATGGCTTTTTAACATGTATGATTCATCACAACTTAGCACAGAAACTTTCAACATACATAACATCGTCATAGCATGATTTACAACATATAGGATATCATCACCACATAGAATAGGATTAATAACATACATGATAAAATATACGACAATTCACATTATCTACTCATAATCCATTCATGACTTAACCTAATTAAAATGATAATAATCTTGTTAAGACTACCATACTCATTATTTAGAAAAGAAAAGATAGTCTTTCTTTGCTTTAGTGTTGATTAGAATTAGAATTGAATTAGCTTTTCTTCCTTCTCAGTTGGCGGCGGTTCCACTGAGTTCCATGGCGGCAGTATGACGGTAGCTATTCTATTTTTCTTATGAATTAAGGTGAGATACTACCTAGGTATTTATAGAGTTTAGAGTTTATTTAGACCGTCAGATCAATTCAGGACTAATCCCAGCCAACCAGATTAGGTGTGATGGTCGGGAATTTCGCTCGATCTTAATCAGTCGTTAAACCGATCTAGACCGTTCGAAACCCCTGACCGTTAGAGAACAGGACAAATCTGAACGCAGATGGATGAACATTTCATTGCTATTACAACAATTCCATCACATACAAGAATATACAGAGTATAAATGAATAAATTACATTCGATAAATATTAGAGATAAAAATAAATTACATAGCAGCGGAAAATAATACAAAGGACAACTGAAGGTGATATACGGATACAGAGCTTTCCTGATATCATTCCAGCTGTAAACCAGAATCCTGTGAATATAAATCTGCAAAACCAAAACCACTAGCTGCCCGTGTCGAAAATAGGGGCACCCAGAGTTTAGGTTAAAACAATAAACTCTAGGTAAGTCAAGTGACTGGTGTGAGAACTAAAACAGTTATTTAAAACTTACTTTAAAAGAGATTAATTCAAGGGACCACGCCGTATAACACGGAACGGGTTTTCTCCCAAGAATACCAGTGCATAGGATAAACAACGCAATGCTTTTTCGAAAAATGAAGCTATTATAAGACCCAGGTCCCATCACACAATGCAACGCAAGCCGGAGGATAGGGTTTTCCCTTATAATAGCCAAACATGCTTGGTACGTTTAAAACAAATCATTTGATACTATAATAAGTGTATAGTGTCAAAACAATTTCAATCCTAAATATCAATCATAGGCGGCATGGGTACCATCTATCATGTCGCCATACTAGGCTCTACAAATAACACCGAAATACACGTATTGGAAATTGGATTTCTGTCATGAGTCGAGGCAAGGGGCAAGCTCCTCTCCGCTTTCGAGACACTCTAGCAAATATCTCAGGGCTACGCACTCTGGGCAACCCTGGATCTACAGGGCCGGTCCTCACTTACGTTAGAGGATAGGCAATTCCTGAATGCACGTTTCCCGGTCCTTACAGACCTAAAATCGAGGCGCCTCATCCAACAACCACATAGGTGAAAAGTATATAAATGTCAGGGCTGGTAAGTCACTGACACCACCAAAGCTAGAAAGAAACATCGTGCTCTCCCTGCAGTCTGTATCACGTTTTTAACTCATACCGAGGTATAAGGCACGCGAATTCACGTTATACACAAAGCTACGTCACAAAGGCCGTGCTTTGATCATCAACCACAAGACTTTGCTTTTCAACAGAAGCCTTGATCCATGCAACTCAGCATGCCACACAGGCAATTCATGCCATGCGATTGATATCTATCGATATATACCCTCTAAGCTCGTACGTCTCAGAGAAGGGCGTTAAGCAATAGAATAAATTCTCTGCCGCCAAATAGATATATATTTAACAAAAATCAATCAACACAAAATAAAATCCAATGTCAGACACACAATCCATTTACAAGTTCATCCTGGGTCTGAACGAAACCGGAGGCACTTTCCTCGCATATCCATCCATCTCCAAGTACGTCTGGATGACAACCAACTGATTCCCTCATCTTGGGTGTACAGCCCAATCAAGATCATCGGTAATCACCCAAACGATGTGAAGACTTCCGGTCTTCAACCACCATCTTCATCTTCGACATATCGTCAAATTGGTTATTCAGAATGGGTATAAACCCAGCCTTTCCGAACAACCCCGCGTATATTAAAAACGAATGTTACACAAGCACAACATACGCCTCATTCCAATCCATTAGTCACTAACCGTAAATCAGCAAGAGAACAATCTCCCAAATATTAACCCCGAAGGCCGAAACTAACATCAGATCAATACCTAGGAAACCATTCTTCTTAACTAACCTACAACTAGTTTCTAAATTTCAATTCTTAGGGAAAGGTTCCCATTAATTTTATCCAAGATAAAATCTTTAAAATTTATCCTTTAATCTTCCTTTGGATGCCATATCAAACCAAATTATGGTTTTCTAAACTAGTCGAGATTAGCGAACCACACCAAAGTAATTATTTATTTTATTTCCCAATCCTAACCTATTCATCCCATGAAGCAAAACTGGTAATACTCCATATCTAACACCGTGGTGTTATCGGTAAAATTAATTACAATTTCACGTTCAAATCTAATTAAAGATTTAACTATCGCTTTGGAACAAAACTGTTGATACTCCATTCTCACTTATTTTCAATATTTGATAATTTAGATTATCAATGCTATTTCAATCTAATTGCAGATTCATTAAAACTCCTTTTTCTGGGTTAAAGAACTAATGTTATTTAAAACACAGTTCACGACAAACCCAAATCACATTCTATTTACTATCGGGTTAAAGAACAAATGTTATTTAAAACACTGTTCACGATAAACCCATTAATCAATTTTATTTAAAACCCATTTCTAATCCAATTTATTTATTTCAAAATAAATGGGTTTTAATTTCAGTTCAAAACTAGTTCATTTCGATACAAATCTATTTTTATCTTTTCAAATATGGAGTTTTTCATCCCAAATCATTTCTAATGATTTTACACAAATTATTACTATTTTTAATAATTTTATCAAGGCTCGTACAGTCGATTTCCACCAATGGCCATCAAACTGCACTTACAGCGACCTTTTCCAAATTTGATTTGGATGTATCTCCAAATCCAACCGTTAGATTTCAAATTTCTAATATTCGTTAGAAAGCTCTTTTCGATACGAACCCAACGGTTTCGGTTTTAGGAGAATCCAACGGTCGGATCTCCCGTAATGTCCGTTTGAATTAAATGGTCGAAATTCACGAACTGCCGCGGCGCGGCGCATTCTATTCAGGCCACTATATTATATATATAATATATATAATATATATTTCGTCGATTTTAATTAAAACGAATTTTAAAAATAGTTTTAAATTTATTTCAAAAACAATTTCAACTTCCATTTCAATTCAAATCAAAATTGAATTTTTCCTTATAAATTCATTTTAAAATTCATTTCTATTCAATTCAAATTTCAATTCAATTTGAATTCATTTCAATTCGTTTTCAATTCAATTCGATTCGAATTCGTTTTTTTTAATTCAATTCAAATTCATTTTCTATTCAATTCAAATCAAAGTCGTTTTCTATTCAATTCAATTCGAATTCGTTTTCTATTCGATTCAATTCAAATTCGTTTTCTATTCGATTCAATTCAAATGCGTTTTCTATTCAATTCAATTCAAATTCATTTTCTATTCGATTCAATTCGAATTGGTTTTCTATTCGATTCAATTCGAATTGGTTTTCTATTCGATTCAATTCAAATTGGTTATCTATTCGATTCAATTCAAATTGGTTATCTATTCGATTCAATTCAAATTGGTTTTCTATTCGATTCAATTCAAATTGGTTTTCTATTCGATTTCGAAATCACTTTTCAAGATTCATTTTAAAATGAATAAAATCGATATAAATATCGTTCCCGTCAAAATGGCGTCAATCTAATCAACACGGCTTTATATATTTCTATTTTCAAATATTCTATTTCAAATATTTCTTATTATCAAAATATTACGTTCAACACATGACTATCTCAACGGATGAGTACTGTTAACACACGAACCTCTATTTTATATTGATAAAGATGTAAATTTTATTATTAAAATATTTCGTTCAACACATGACTAATCTCAACGGATGAGTACAGTCAACACATGAACCTTTATTTTATAATATTCTTTATTTTCTAAATTGGAATGAGGCCCAATCAATCACCATATAATGTTAATTATATGGATTTTCATACATCACACGTATATAATAGCATTGAAAAATAATCAACCATCAACCAAAGTGCACTACACTGTATAAGCATCAAATATAGATATCTAACGCTTATAATAGCCTGTCAATCAATCGATCGACATATTTAATCAATCAGGATGAGTGAATTTCAAATTTCATCCCAACACCCGTGTAGGGTTTCAAATCAACAAACACAGATTTTATTTGTGCAGTTGGGTTATGTGTAAAATTTATCAATCCAATCAATGTCCTTCAAATAGGTGTACATAAACAAACCGTCCGGTTTGTAAATGAATATTTTATTTTATTCACTTCCACATTAAAAATTATATTTTTAACGATAAAATGTTTTATTTCAACACATGAATTTCTATTCACAATAAAAATGATATTTTTATTTTTCTAACATATTTTAGGAAATTTTGGCGGCATAACGACACGATACTAGAAATGGGACAAGGCCTAGCCTTATCCCCGGTCTAGTGAAGGCCCACGCCATTCACACATCAATCAAATCCATTCCATTTCACCAAACTATTCAATTCAAACCAAATAAACTAACCAACTACACAACCAAACAATTTAACAAACAAGCCATCCATAGTCTGTGGATGACGGGTGTCGGGTGCTACTAAACACCGTCTGCATCCTAGTATATATATATCTAGAAAAATAAATTTAGAGTGAGAAATTCTCACCAATAGCTATCCAATAACACGACTCTTCCAATGCAGGAAATCTTCACTGTTCTCGTCTCTTATAACTTTCGTTGCCCGTAGCCACTACATATATAAAAATCACACATTTTTATATTGCTGTCTTTTTTTTAAAATAAAAATCACATTTTTATTTGTTTACTTTCAATTTTAAAAATTATATTTTTTTATAATCACTTCATATATTTGAAAAACGAATTTTTACTTCACTATTCAATATATAAAAATCGAATTTTTACTATGCTATTCAATATATAAAAATCGAATTTTTACTATGCTATTAAATATATAAAAATCGAATTTCCACTTCGCTATTCAATATATAAAAATCGAATTTTTTCTATGCTATTTAATATATAAAAATCGAATTTTTACTATGCTATTCAATATATAAAAATCGAATTTTAACTATGCTATTCAATATATAAAAATCGAATTTTTACTATGCCATTCAATATATAAAAATCACCTTTTTACTATGCTATTCAATATATAAAAATCTCACCTTCATGAATATAAAAATTCAACTTTTATATTATTGAAAATCATTCCTTTTTGCTATGAAAAATTGCCTCTTTACAATGTTAAAAATACCGTCTTTAAAATGGTAAAAATATCCGATCTTTCCATTGTTAAAAATCAAACTTTTCATAGTCAAAAATCAAATTCCTTCATAGTTTAAAAATCAAATCTTTTGTAGATTAAAGATCTAATCTTTTCTATTTTAAAGATCTAATGTTTTCTATTTTAAAAATCTCTGCCTTTTTACTTAGTTAAAAATCAATTTTAAAATCAAATAAATTTCAGTTTTAAAATCAAATAGAACGATAACTGAAAATTGAAAAATAAATAAAATAAAATAAAAAAAACTTACAGTAAAATTTTCGAGGGTTTCAGCGCCTCGAAGGGGGTGTGTGGGGTGTCCATCTTCAGGTGGGTGGCGGCGAGGTGGTCGAGGGGGTGCGGGAGGGGGTTGCTGGCCTCCGGCGGGGGGGGGGTATCGATTGCGCGGTGGCGCAGGGGAAGGGGGGAGGGGGTCTTCGATCGCGGCGGGAGGAAAGAGCGTGCGAGAGGAGGGGAAGCTGAGGGGGTCCTGGCGGTGGGCGATGCCACGCTTGAGGCGGCGGTGCTCAATCGACGAACTGGGGGCGACGGATTTTCTTTGACTCCCTTTTTTTTCTTCGATCTAAATCTGAGGGGTGAGAGAGAGTATATAGGTTTTAATTTTTAATTTAATTTATTTTATTTAATCCCGAATAGCAACTTTTATTTTCGACCTCAAAACGAGGCCCACCGTCGGTCATCCATAGCGGTTTACCCCCATTCCGAACACAATGGGATATGTATCGTAGGCTGATTCGATCGTTTCGATCAGTTTCCGTTGAAATCAACATATAACTCTATATATTGAATTTGAATGCGCATTTCAATTTACCGGGGTCACACACGAACTTTAAAAATTCCAGAAAAATATTTTCTAGCTTCGTATTGACGATACAGTCCTAACAAATCTAGTTTCGTCGAATTCTGAGACCGTTGGAAAAATGGCCAATTTCCAGTCGATTAAAATCAACTGAAAATGGTCAAACGCGTTTTCCTTTGCCACGCGCAAATATTGATTCGAAAAATTATGAAATTTGAAACCTAGCTATAATTTGACACTGCGGATCCAACAAAAGTGGTTTCGTCGAAATCCGAGGTCGTTTGCAAAATTCCCATTTTTAAGGGCCTGAATTACGTAGCGACTATTCAGAATTTTCAATTGGGCATATCTTTTGATTCCTACTATGAAATCTTGATTTGTCGGATTCGTTGGAAAGATATTCTCAAATAGATCCTATTATTTTTGGTTTCACTAAAATCCGGATTGTTTTGCACCCGATACGTTCAATTTAAATTTGAAATCGAATTATCGAACTACCGTGCCATTTTCAATTCTTTTTGTAATTATATATATAATTATTTATATTCTATCGACGCCGTATATAACATATACGTTCGAATTATATTCAAAATAAATTTTCCCGTCAATATTATTTAAAATATTCTATTTTAAATAATCAAAATTCGCTAAAATTGCCAAAATAAAAATTTTAAACTGGCTCAGATTTCCGGGTTATTACAATCTCCCCCACTTAAAACTTTTCATCCCCAAAAAGGAATAAAGTCGAAAGTGGTTTGATTAATCAACTCTACGTTCGATCTGGCTTCCATTCTCCAACTTTTCAGTTTCTGAGAATTTTCAAATTCTTCAAAAATTTGGCTAACACCCTAAATTTTCGAAAAATTTCTCCATAACCTCCCCTGCACCGGGAGCCACGGGAAAATCCCGAAATTGCCATATAGGCCTTCTGCTCTCAAAAAGAAAAAGAAAAAGCCAAGAGGCTAGCCAATAGCCTCATAAAATCATCATCACCCAAACAAAACAGTAAATTATAGTAAACATGTACCTATTTGTCGGGCAAACAAATTTTATTCTCTGCTCTAGCCTCCTTGTTATGACCTGTTCAATATAAGTATATGTATATGCAAGCAAATGCGACCAATTATCAATACAATTCAATGTATGATTCAATTAGGCTAAATGGTTCAAAATTATCAAACAAATAAACAAACAACACAAACGTCAATCAATTAGTGAATTAGAATTTCAAATTCATAATTTGATTTATATATTGAAAATCTTGTTTTTGATGCCAATTCACAACAATGTGTTCTAGCTATATAAGTTTTGGTTCTCACACCAGTCTAATGAAAATATATAGAGATCACACCTTCAAAACACGAGCATAAATAATGATGATGCACGTGCTATCATCAGTACCATCTCCGGGCGACTAGAGCGTGATTCTATATCTAACTAATATATTAAAACTTTGAACATACGTTCATGACGCGTATATGCAAAATCTTTATATATCGGATTTCCAAATTCAAAATAAATAAATATTCAAATACGTATGAAATGATTTAAATTTTCAAAACAAAATTGTTTTCATTTGGAAAATATACTCTTCACACTCGTTCTAGGATACTACTGATCCTATCTCTAACGAGTCATTCTAATTGGATATTACTAATCCAATACCTGATGAATTCTTTCGTATGGTTCTAATGTGTCTTGTTCTCGAGCTCTGTAACCAAAGCTCTTATACCAAATGTGACGGCCGGGAATTTCGCTTGATCTGAATCAGTCGTTAAACCGATCTAGACCGTTCGAAACCCCTAATCGTTTGAGAACAGGACAAATCAGAACGCAGACAGATGAACATTTCATTGCTATACAACAATTCCATTCAGATACAAGAATATATAGAGTATAAATGAATAAATTACATTCGATAAATATCAGAGATTAAAATAAATTATATAGCAGCGGAAAATAATACAAAGCACAACTGAAGGTGATATAAGGATGCAGAGCTTTCCGGATATCATTCCAGCTGTAAACCAGAATCCTGTGAATATAAATCTGCAAAACCAAAACTACTCGCTGCCCGTGTCGAAAATAGGGGCACCCGGAGTTTAGGTTAAAACAATAAACTCCAGGTCTGTTATGTGACTGGTGTGAGAACTAAAACAGTTATTTAAAACTTTACTTTAAAATAGAGTAATTCAAGGGACAACGCCGTATAACACGGAACGGGTTTTCTCCCAAGAATACCAGTGCATAGGATAAACAACGCAATGCTTTTTCGAAAAATGAAGCTATTATAAGACCCAGGTCCCATCACACAATGCAACGCAAGCCGGAGGATAGGGTTTTCCCTTATAATAGCCAAACATGCTAGGTACGTTTAAAACAAATCGTTTGATATTATAATAAGTGTATAGTGTCAAAACAATTTCAATCATAAATATCAATCATAGGCGGCATGGGTACCATCTATCATGTCGCCATACTAGGCTCTACAAATAACACCGAAATACACGTATTGGAAATTGGATTTCCGTCATGAGTCGAGGCAAGGGGCAAGCACCTATCCGCTTTCGAGACACTCTACAAATAAGAAACGTCGTTCTCTCCCTGCAGTCTGTATCCCGTTTTTAACTCATACTGAGGTGTGAGGCTCGCGAATTCATGTTATACACAAAGCTACTCCACAAAGGCCGTGCTTTGATCATCGACCACAAGACTTTGCTTTTCAACAGAATCCTTGATCTATGCAATTCAGCATGCCACACAGGCAATTCATGCCATGCGATTGATATCTATCGATATATACCCTCTAAGATCGTACGTCTCAGAGAAGGGTGTTAAGCAAAAGAATAAATTCTCCGCCGCCAAACAGATATATATTTAACAGAAATCAATCAACACGGAATAAAATCCAATGTCAGACACATAATCCATTTACAAGTTCGTCCTGGGTCTGAACGAAACCGGAGGCTCTTTCCTCGCATATCCATCCATCTCCAAGTACGTCTGGATGACAACCAACTGATTCCCTCATCTAGGGTGTACAGCCAATCAAGATCATCAGTAATCACCCAATCGATGTGAAGACTTCCGGTCTTCAACCACCGTCTTCATCTTCGACATATCGTCGAATTGGTTATTCAGAATGGGTATAAACCCGGCCTTTCCGAACAACCCGCGTATATTAAAAACGAATGTTACATAAACACAACATATGCCTCATTCCAATCCATTAGTCACTAACCGTAAATCAGCAAGAGAACAATCTCCCAAATATTAACCCCGAAGGCCGAAACCAACATCAGATCAATACCCAGGAAACCATTCTTCTTAACTAACCTACAGCTAGTTTCTAAATTTCAATTCTTAGGGAAAGGTTCCCATTAATTTTATCCAAGATAAATTCTTTAAAATTTATCCTTTAATCTTCCTTTGGATGCCATATCAAACCAAATTATGGTTTTCCAAACTAGTCAAGATTAGCGAACCACACCGAAGTAATTATTTATTTTATTTCCCAATCCCAACCTATTCATCCCATGAAGCAAAACTGGTAATACTCCATATCTAACACCGTGGTGTTATCGGTAAAATTAATTACCATTTCACGTTCAAATCTAATTAAAGATTTAACTATCGCTTTGGAGCAAAACTGGTGATACTCCATTCTCGCTTATTTTCAATATTTGATAATTTAGATTATCAATGCTATTTCAACCTAATTGCAGATTCATTAAAACTCCTTTTTCTGGGTTAAAGAACTAATCTTATTTAAAACACAGTTCACGACAAACCCAAATCACATTCTATTTACTATCGGGTTAAAGAACAAATGTTATTTAAAACACTGTTCACGATAAACCCATAAGTCAATTTTATTTAAAACCCATTTCAAATCCAATTTATTTATTTAAAAATAAATGGGTTTTAATTTCAGTTCAAAACTAGTTCATTTCGATAAAAATCTATTTTTATCTTTTCAAATATGGAGTTTTTCATCCCAAATTTTCCCAAATCATTTCTTATGATTTTACACAAATTATTACTATTTTTAATAATTTTATCAAGGCCTGTACAATCGATTTCCACCAATGTCCATCGAACTGCACTTACAGCGACCTTTTCCAAATTTGATTTGGACGTATCTCCAAATCCAACCGTTAGATTTCAAATTTCTAATGTTCGTTAGAAAGCACTTTTCGATACGAACCCAACGGTTCCAGTTTTAGGAGAATCTGATGGTCGGATCTCCTGTAATGTCCGTTTGAAATAAATGGTCGAAATTCACGAACTGCCGCGGCGCGGCTCGTTCAGGCCATTATATTATATATATAATATATATTTCAGCGATTTTATTTAAAATGAATTTTATAAACAGTTTTAAATTCATTTCAAAAACAATTTCAACTTCCATTTCAATTCAAATCAAAATTGAATTTTTCCTTATAAATTCGTTTTAAAATTCGTTTCTATTCAATTCAAATTTCAATTCAATTTGAATTCATTTGAATTCGTTTTCAATTAAATTCGATTCGAATTCATTTTTTTTTCAATTCAATTCAAATTCGTTTTCAATTCAATTCAAATCAAATTCAATTTCTATTCAATTCAATTCGAATTCGTTTTCTATTCGATTAAATTCAAATTCATTTTCTATTCGATTCAATTCGAATTCGTTTTCTATTCGATTCAATTCAAATTCGTTTTCTATTCGATTCAATTCAAATTGTTTTTCTATTCGATTCAATTCGACTTGGTTTTCTATTCGATTCAATTCAAATTGGTTTTCTATTCGATTCAATTCAAATTGGTTTTCTATTCGATTCAATTCAAATTGGTTTTCTATTCGATTTTGAAATCACTTTTCAACATTCATTTTAAAATGAATAAAATCGTTATAAATATCGTTCCCGTCAAAAAGGCGTCAATCTAATCAACACTGCTTTATATATTTCTATTTTCAAATATTCTATTTCAAATATTTCTTATTATCAAAATATTTCGTTCAACACATGACTAATCTCAACCGATGAGTACTGTGCACATGAACCTTTATTTTATATTGATAAAGATGTAAATTTTATTATTAAAATATTTCAATCAACACATGACTAATCTCAACGGATGAGTACATTCAACACATGAACCTTTATTTTATAATATTCTTTATTTTCTAAATTGGAATGAGGCCCAATCAATCACCATATAATGTTAATTATATGGATTTTCATACATCACACGTATATAATAGCATTGAAAAATAATCAACCATCAACCAAAGTGCACTACACTATATAAGCATCAAATATAGATATCTAACGCTTATAACAGCCTGTCAATCAATCGATCGACATATTTAATCAATCAGGATGAGTGAATTTCAAATTTCATTCCAACACCCGTGTAGGGTTTCAAATCAACAAACACATATTTTATTTGTGCAGTTGGGCGATGTGTAAAATTTATCGACCCAATCAATGTCCTTCAAATAGGTGTACATAAACAAACCGTCCGGTTTGTAAATGAATATTTTATTTTATTCACTTCCACGTTAAAAATTATATTTTTAACGATAAATTTTTTTATTTCAACACATGAATTTCTATTCACAATAAAAATGATATTTTTATTTTTCTAACATATTTTAGGAAATTTCGTCGGCATAACGGCACGATACTAGAAACGGGACAAGGCCTAGCCTTATCCCCGGTCTAGTGAAGGCCCACGCCATTCACACATCAATCAAATCCATTCCATTTCACCAAACTATTCAATTCAAACCAAATAAACTAACCAACTACACAACCAAACAATTTAACAAACAAGCCATCCATGGTCTGTGGATGACGGGTGTCGGGAGCTACTAAACACCGTCTGCATCCTAGTATATATATATATATATATATATATATCTCTAGAAAAAGAAATTTAGAGTGAGAAATTCTCACCAATAGCTATCCAATGCCACGACTCTTCCAATGCAGGAAATCTTCAATGTTCTCGTCTCTTATCACTTTCGTTGCCCGTAGCCACTACGTATATAAAAATCACACATTTTTATATTGCTGTCTTTTTTTTAAAATAAAAATCACATTTTTATTTGTTTACTTTCAATTTTAAAAATTATATTTTTTATAATCACTTCATATATTTAAAAATCGAATTTTTACTTCACTATTCAATATATAAAAATCTAATTTTTACTATGCTATTCAATATATAAAAATCGATTTTTTACTATGCTATTCAATATATAAAAATCGAATTTCCACTTCGCTATTCAATATATAAAAATCAAATTTTTACTATGCTATTCAGTATATAAAAATTGAATTTTTACTATGCTATTCAATATATAAAATTCGAATTTTTACTACGCTATTCAATATATAAAAATCGAATTTTTACTATGCTATTCAATATATAAAAATCGAATTTTTACTATGCTATTCAATATATAAAAATCCCATTTTTACTATGCTATTCAATATATAAAAATCTCACCTTCATGAATATAAAAATTCAACTTTTATATTATTGAAAATCATTCCTTTTTGCTATGAAAAATCGCCTCTTTACAATGATAAAAATACCGTCTTTAAAATGGTAAAAATATCTGATCTTTCCATTGTTAAAAATCAAACTTTTCAAAGTCAAAAATCAAATTCCTTCATAGTTTAAAAATCAAATCTTTTATAGTTTACAGATCTAATCTTTTCTATTTTAAAGATCTAATCTTTTCTATTTTAAAAATCTCCGCCTTTTTAATTAGTTAAAAATCAATTTTAAAATCAAATAAATTTCAATTTTAAAATCAAATAGAACGATAACTGAAAATTGAAAAATAAATAAAATAAAATAAAAGAAACTTACTGTAAAATTTTCTAGGGTTTCAGGGCCTCGAAGGGGGTGTGTGGGGCGTCGGTCTTCAGGTGGGAGGCGGGGAGGTGGTCGAAGGGGTGCGGGAGGGGGTCGCCGGCGTCGGGGGGGGTGGGGGGTGGGGGGGGGGGGGACGGTATCGATTGCGCGGTGGCGCAGGGGAAGGGGGGAGGGGGTCTTCGATCGCGGCGGGAGGAAAGAGCGTGCGAGAGGAGTGGGAGCTGAGGGGGTCCTGCTGGTGAGCGATGCCACGCCTGAGGCGGCGGTGGTCAATCGACGAACTGGGGGCGACGGGTTTTCTTTGAGCCCCTTTTTTTTCTTTTTCTTTTATTTTCTTCGATCTAAATCTGAGGGGTGAGAGAGAGTATATAGGTTTTAATTTTTAATTTAATTTATTTTATTTAATCCTAAAAAGCAACTTTAATTTTCGACCTCAAAACGAGGCCCACCACCTGTCGTCCATAGCGGTTTACCCCCATTCCGAACACAATGGGATATGTAATGTAGGCTGATTCGATCGTTTCGATCGGTTTCCGTTGAAATCAACATATAACTCTATATATTGAATTTGAACGCGCATTTCAATTTACCAGGGTCACGTACGAACTTTAAAAATTCCAAAAAAATATTTTCTAGCTTCGTATTGACGATGCGGTCCTAACAAAACTAGTTTCGTCGAATTCTGAGACCGTTGGAAAAATGGCCAATTTCCAGTCGATTACAATCAATTGAAAATGGTCAAACGCGTTTTCCTTTGCCACGCTCACATATTGATTCGAAAAATTATGAAATTTGAAACCTAGCAATAATTTGACACTGCGAATCCAACAAAAGTGGTTTCGTCAAAATCCGAGGTCGTTTGCAAAATTCCCATTTTTAAGGGCCTGAATTCCATAACGACTATTCAGAATTTTCAATTGGACATATCTTTTGATTCCCACTATGAAATCTTGATTTGTCGGATTCGTTGGAAATATTTTCTCAAATAGATCGTATTATTTTTGGTTTCACTAAAATCCGGATTGTTTTGCACCCGGTACGTTCAATTGAAGTTTGAAATCGAATTATCGAACTACCGCGCCATTTTCAATTCTATTTATAATCATATATATAATTATTTATATTCTAACGACGGCGTATATAATATATACGTTCGAATTATATTCAAAATAAATTTTCCCATCAATATTATTTAAAATAATCTATTTTAAATAATCAAAATTCGCTAAAATTGCCAAAATAAAAATTTTAAACTAGCTCAGATTTCCGGGTTATTACATTCGGTAAAAACCCTAATGGGTCATTACTCAGTCAAAAACAGGCTCAGTCAAAAACCCTAGCCGTCAGACCCAGGTCGACACCCAGGTCGACACTATAGTCGACCTAGGGGGCAGGTAGACACTAGTGTCGACCCCCCAATCGACCTGTGGGACGACCCGAAATCCGGTTCTCACGGAGACAAGGGTTATCCTTGGAATATAACACAGAAACAGATAATAGCAAAATGGAATTAAATAAATACACCAGATAATGAACAATAGAATATACTGGATAAAAGTAATCATCAGAGTTACACAGTATACAGGATCTTACTTAGCACAAATACAGTTCAGCTATACATAAATGTCTATAGTGGAAATAAACAAAATGTACAATAGGAGCTGAACAGCATAAAAAGAGATAAATGATAGAATCCATCTTCAGCTCCAGCTATCAATATAAAGCCTGCTAAACCTGAATACAAGGCTGCCCGTGGAGAAAAAGGGGCACCCGAGTTTGAAAGTGAAACAAACTACGAGTCAGTCATGGGACTGGTATGAGAAATCCACTCAACACATATATAATTTGGCTAATCACAGGACCACGCCACTTTCGTGGAACGGGTTTACTCCATTGGATTGCCTGTGCTTTAAAACAAATCTTTCTTTTACACAACGCAATGCATTTTATAAAAATGAAGCCATTATAAGACTCAGTTCCCATCACACAATGCAACGCAAACCGGAGGATAGAGTTTTACCTTATAACGGCCAAAATATGCTAGATACGAATAAAACCAAGGAAATTTATATTACTGCTAGTGTTTATATGTTTTGAAAACAATTTCAAATCATAACTATCAATCATAGGCGGCATGGGTACCATATATCATGTCGCCATATATATATACAATCAAAACCGCACGATGTCGTATTTGGAAATTGGATTTCCATCATGAACCAAGGCAAAAGATAGTCCTTACCGAATTCGAGACTGCCTAGCCCGAGTCTCAGGATCAGAGCTCGAATGACCCTTGGATCGTCAGGGCCGGTCCACCGATGTGGATTAAAATTCCTGAACAATGCGTTTCCCTGCCCTTTGGGGCGTAAACGAGCCAACGAATGACTCCATCGGACCTGGATCGTCCGATCAAACCGAGGCGCCTCGCAACAGCAACAACCACTTAGGTGAAAAGTATATAAATGTCAGGGCTGGTAGGTCACTAACACCACCCTAGCTAGGAAGAAACGCATGTCCTCCCTGAGGTCCTTCCTCCCGTTTCTGGTTCATACCGGGGTGTGAGGCTCGCGAATTTACGTTATACACAAAGCTACGCCACACAGGCGGTGCTTTGATCATCACCACAAGGCTTTGCTTTTCAACAGAAGCCCTGAACACTGCATCTTAGCATGCCACACAGGCAATTCATGCCATGCGACTGATTTCCATCGATATACAACCTCTGAGCTCGTGCGTTTCAGAGAAGGGCGTTAAGCAAAAGAATAAATTCTTCGCCGCCAAACAGATGTATATTTAATAGAGATCAATCAACATAGAATAAAATCCAATGTCAGACACACAGTCCATCTACAAGTCCGTCCTGGGTCTGAACGAAACCGGAGGCACTAAATACCTCGCAAACCCTTCGATCACCACGTACGTCTGGACGATCACCGCTCATTATCCATATTTCGGGATGCCTCCCAATCAGGACAACGGTTACAATCCAAACGAGGTGAAGATCTCCGGTCTTCGACCACCGTCTTCATCTTCAAATTTCAATCGTCAGTCAATTATTCGAAATGAGAATTAACTCAGCCTTTTCAAACAATTCACGTATATTTAAAATTTCAAATCAATTTATTTCAATGGTTAAATTATTCGACAACACCAATATTGTTCTTTAATGTAATTTTCACACCAAACACATTCAACCATCAAATACAACATAAATCGAGCAAATTCAGTTTATTTCCACTCCATATTGTTTATGGTACTTTATAATGATTTATCGCTATTTTTATTTATTTTAAAATAGCTCATTTATTCAAAACGACGCTTCGGGCCATAACGCGGCCGTGGCGCTGTTTTTCTTCAGATTTGATTTACACATATCTAAAAATCTAACTGTTGGATCTTCACAAATTTTAAATCATTAGAAAGGTCTTTTCAAAACGAATCCAACGGTTCCAGTTTCGGGAAAATCCGTCGGTCGGATCTCCTGGTACAATCGTTTGAATTTTCGATTTCAAAATACAAACTTCAGCTTCGTTATTCGATAAAATATAATTATATTTATATACATATATAGATATAATCGTTCCTGGCGCCGTTTTTCTTCAGATTTGAGTCAAACATTCCAGACAATCCAACCGTTGGATTTTTACAATGTTGGTGCCGTTGGAAAGATAATTCCAAGGCGAACCCGACGGTTGAGGTTTCGGGAAAATCCAATGGTCGGATTCCCCGCACTAGTTGTTTGAAATCACGGTTTCAAAATACGAACTACATGGCCTCGTTTCGTTTTAATTTTATTTATATTTATATATTTATATAAATATAGTTCATTCAATGATTTCAATATCATTTTCACTTCAAGTATTTCACTAACGCCTTAAAATTTTGGAAAATTTCGCCATAACCTCCCCTGCACCGGGAGAATCGGGAAATCTCAAATAGCTTCCCCGGTCCTTCTAATCTCAAAAAGAAAAAGAAAAAGCCAAGCGGCTAGCCAACAGGCTCATAAAATCATCACCCAAACAAAACAGTAAATGTGTACCTATTTGTCGGGCACAAAATTTTATTCCTCTTCTCTAGCCCCTTTGCTATAACCTGTTCAACGAATATGCATGTACATATATATAGTTCTTATCATTTATCATTTTCTATTCAACTTCATATTTGATTTCTATTTGGTTTAAAAACACCATTCATTCTAATGTTACATACATAGGTACAAATCATATCATTAGCTAATTAATGAATATTTCAACTCATATATATTTATTTGAACAAGTGGCTATTTTTAACACTTCACATTTCAACGATTCATGCATATAATAAAAATGTGATTTTTATTGTAAAACAACTCATTTCAAAACACTATTATTTTATATAGTTTATATAGGTGATAAAAATAGGATTTTTCTTATAAAACAATTTCTTTCAAAACGAGATTATTTTACACAGTTCATATAGTCGATAAAAGGTCATTTTTATTATCAAACAATTTATTTCAAAATGTGAATACCATTCAACACATGAATTTCTAATCAACGAAAGAATATCAATTCAACACATGAAGGTTTTCTATTTCAATGAACAAATATTGTTTCAGCAAATGAAAATAATTCAAACACATGAATATCATTCAAAATTTCGGCAGCATAACGGCAGGGTAGTTAAAACCGGGACCGTCCCTAGTACGGCTCCTCGCTCTACCTTAAAACCTCGCGGTTTTTGACAATGGGGATCATGCATCTAGTTCGCACGCAGGCGGCATGTATATATTTATTTCATTTCCACAAACTAATCCTATGTGGTTTCAACCAAATATTTCTCGACCACAAACGGGTATTTTTCAACCACAATCAATCAATATCAACCACAAACAATCCCAAACAACCATTCGCTATCAATCAATTTTCACAACAATTACAACCAATAAATATCGTCCATGGTTTGTGGACGAGGGGCGTATATATATATATATATGTATATATATATATATATATATATAGCAATTCACTTTTATTTCAACACATATATAATTTTTACAATGCATATATAACTTATACATCGAACATACAACTTATAAAACGCTCATACAGGAGGTGTACAACGCTTATATAACTCATACATCGACTATATAATTTATACATCGTCGTTTTCCATATCGTTTTTAAATCAGAAATCTCACATTGGGTTCCACTCCACCAAAAATAGCAGAAGGCTCAGAAAAATATGCGGTCTCTTCTAAAATGTAGAAGGCGTTCACACGGTCACGATGTTTCCTGTTTCATCGAATTTCGTTAACATAGCAAAAAGATATGATTTTTCGAAGTTTGCAACGGTTTTAAACTGTTAAAATCAGTTTTAAAATAAAACAGCCGATACCTTTCAAAACTGTTCGAAACTAGGTTTCGATTTTTCGATCAATCCGTGCAATGGTTCCACGATCGGGTTGCGCAGGGTCGAAGAGCTACGTGAGGCGCACGTGCGCCAGGGAGGAGGGTCAACTCTGTGGCTTCTGGTGACGGCGGCGGTGAAGTGAAGGCGACAACTTCTCGGCGTCCGTTCTCTCAAAATACACAATGAAAAAATCGAAACTAGGTATGGATTTGAAGATCTCGAGGAGCTCTACAAAATCTTCAACTGGAGGAGGGGCTAATTTTGCTTGTAGGAGGAGAAAGGGAGGAGAGAAGGCACGGGCGTTTTTCCGCCGTATATCGCGATCGGGGAGAGAGAAGAGGGGGGGTCTGACGTGGACGAGTAGTAATTTTTTTTTATAAAGTTTAAAAATCCGAAAATACCCCTTGCCTCTCGCGAACACAAAGGGATATGTTTCGATGGCCCATTAGACTGTTTCAGTTAGTTACCCTTCGAATGACAATATAAAACATTCAATATTTGATTTGAACGTGCATTTCAATTTTCCAGGGCCACAAACTGATTCGAAAAATTCCAGAAAAATAAATCTAGCTATGTTTTTGCGATACGGTCCCAACAAAACTAGTTTCGTCGAATTCTGAGACCGTTTCCAAAAAGGGCCATTTCTGGTCGATCCAATTTAATTGTAATTGACCAAAACACATTTTCCTTTGCCACGCTCACATACTAGCTTCAGAAATTATGAAATTTGAAACCTTGCAATAACTTCATATCCCGGACCCAACAAAAGTGGTTTCGTCGAATTCCGAGGTCGTATGCAAAATGGCCAATTTCACGGGCTATATAAATTCCATAGCGACCGTTCTGAGAATTCATTCGGCCATAACTTTTGCTTTCCGCTATGAAAATTCGATTTTTCAGATTCGTTAGAAAGGTATTCACTAACAGATTTAAATATTTTTTGTTTAACTAAAATCCGTTTTGTTTTGCACCCGGTACAGTCCGACAAAGTTTGAATTCAATTTTTGAAACTACAGCGCCATTTCAGGCATTGATTATAATTATAATTAATTATATTCGTTTTCAATTGTCGATTCAAACTCAGTTTTCATTGCCATTATTTAAAATATTTATTTTAAATATTTTAAATCCATTATTTTAGCCAATTTAAAAATTTTAAATTGGTTCAGATTTTCTGGGTCGTTACAATCTCCCCCACTTAAAACTATTCGTCCCCAAAAAGGAACAAAGTCGAAAGTGGTTTGATAATTCTACAATCACACAACACAACAACCAATCCAATTGTTTTCCTTTCAAAAATATACTGATTAATCCCTATAATCTTTTAAAATCATTCAGACTATAGAATTAAAAGTGCACATCCATGGAAAGAAAATAACAACAGAGTAGAGAATTAAATGGTAATGCAAAGTAGATTAAATGTACCTTGGAACGGAGTCAATCAGAGATATCTACTCAGCATCTAGGATAAGCATTCTGAATGCTCTCCTCAGTTTCCCAAGTACAATCTCGTGGATCTCCACTCCATTGCGCTTTGACTAAGCGAACCTTCTTGTTCCTCATCTCTTTGGTTTCTTTGCCGATGATCTTCAGCGGCTCTCTTCTCACAGCTAATTCGGGAGTAATTTCAATGTCCTGTTCAGCTGCTTCTTCCACGATCAAGTCTGGATCATGTACGTGCTTTCAAAGTTGAGATATATGAAATACATCATGAATTCCAGGCAACCAATCAGGCAATTTGACCCTATAAGAGAGAGTTCCAATCCGTTCCAGAATAGGAAACGGACCAATGAATTTGGGTGCCAATTTTCCAGTTTTTCCGAACCGGATAACTCCTCTCATCGGCGATACTTTCAAATATACGTAGTCGCCAACTTCAAAGGATATATCTCTTCTTCTCCTATCGGCATAGCTCTTTTGTCGGCTTTGAGCGGCGAGTAATCGCTTCTTAATAAAATCAACTTTGTCGGCAGCTTCTCGGATCATATCAGGACCCAACACAAGTCTATTACCTGGTTCGACCCAACAAGCAGGAGATCGGCGCGGTTTATCATACAATGCTTCGAATGGCGACATTGTCAGACTCGCCTGGTAGCTATTGTTATAAGAGAATTCAGCCAAATGCAGATGGTCTTCCCATGATCCACCGAAATCTATAACACAAGCCCGCAATAGATCTTCTGAAATACGATTCACTCTCTCAGTCTAACCGTCTGTATGAGGATGATAAGCGGTGCTTAAGTTCAACTTCGTTCCCAGCTCGACTTGAAATGCTTCCCAGAATTTACTAGTGAATATTGTATCTCTATCACTGACGATACTGAGCGGCACTCCATGCAGTCTAACTATTTCCCTGAAGTATATCTGCGCCAGACTCTGAGCAGTTCTGTTTGATCTGACAGGTATGAAATGGGCGGTCTTCGTGAAGCGATCTACGATCACCCAAATACTGTCATTTCCTTTTCTGGTTCTGGGCAGACCATCAATGAAATCCATAGAAATATGCTCCCACTTCCAACCAAGAACTTCTAGCGGTTGTAATAATCCAGCCAATTTCTGTTGGTCGCTCTTGACTAGCTGGCAAGTAGGGCATCGGCTAACATATAAGGAAATGTCCCTTTTCATCGACTTCCACCAGAAAGTGCGTTTGATGTCATTATACATTTTGCTTACTCCCGGATGGATACTAAGTTTTGACTTGTGGCATTCATCCAGTACTTCCTTTCGAAGCTCAAGAATGTTAGGGACACAGATTCGACCTTTGAGCCTTAGAATCCCATCATTGTCTACTTGAAAACTCGAGGGTTCGCCTTGTTGAATTATCTCTCTGATCTTCTGAATGAAGTGGTCATCTTCCTGAAGATCAGATATTTTATCTAGCAATGAAGTCGTGATAATAAAACTAGCGATCATTTCATTCTTTCGGCTTAATGCATCGGCCACGACATTGGCTTTCCCTGGAGTGTATAGAATTTCAAACTCATAAGCTACAAGAAACTCCAGCCAACGTTGCTGCCTCAGATTCAGGTCTTTCTGAGTGAACAGATACTTTAACGACTGGTGATCTGTAAACAGTTCAAATCTCTCACCCAGAAGATAGTGTCTCTAGATTTTCAAAGCGAACACGATGGCCAATAACTCAAGATCATGAGTTACGTAGTTCTTTTCGTGTGGCTTCAGTTGACGGCTAGCATAAGCAATCACTTGGCCTCTTTGCATTAACACTGCACCCAGGCCTTCTCTAGAAGCATCAGTCCAGACCTTTAAATCCTGGTTGCCTTCTGTAGGAGCTGTCGTTAGTCTCAACTTTAGCTCTTCAAAAGCCTCCTCACTTTCTGGAGTCCATTTGAATTTGGAATGCTTCTTTGTAAGCTTCGTTAAGTGACCAGATATCTTCGAAAAGTCTTTAACGAACTTTCCGTAATAGCTAGCCAATCCGAGAAAACTGCGGACTTCAGTGGGAGTTCTGGGCTGTTTCCAATTCTGAATAGCTGTGATTTTGCTTGGATCCACCGCGATTCCGTCTTTCGATATGACGTGGCCCAGAAATTTCACTTCATCTTGCCAGAATATACATTTGGAAAACAAGGCTTTTAATACATTCCGTCTCAGAATTTCTAGAACCTGTTCCAGATGCTTTTCATGTTCGGCCTTCGATTTAGAGAAGTTTATATTATCGTTAATGAAAACCAGAACAAATTTATTCAAAACTCCTCTGAACACTCTATTCATTAGATCGATGAAGTAAGCTGGAGCGTTACATAAGCCGAACGGCATTACTAACCACTCGTAGAATAAGTCGGGGCCTCTGAATGCTGTCAATGGAACACACTCTTCGGCAATTCGAAGTTGATGGAAGCCTGTAGCAAGGTCCATTCGTGAAAATACTTGTGCTCCATTTAATCGATCCAACAAATCATCAATCCGCGGCAATGGATATTTGTTCTTTATTGTCTGTTTGTTTAAATCACGATAATCCGCACATAGCTGTAGAGTACCGTCAGATTTTGGGACAAACACCACTGCTGCACCCCAATCAGAGAAACTAGGCCTGATCAGACCTTTCCATACTAGCTGTCGTGTTTGATTGTCTAATTCCTCCTTCTCTTTCAAGGACATTCTTCGAATAGCGTGAACTACCGGCCTTGCATTGGGAATCAAAGCAATCTTGAAATCTATTTCTCTTTGCGGAGGTAAGCGAACGACTTCCTCGAACACATCCGCATAGTTCTTGACGATAGGTATATCTTTCACTAGGTCGGGAATATTCTCTGTGATTTCATGGACATTTTCTATTTGGGCTGAAGAACATTCAAAGCTGCCCAGAAGTTTTTTCTATTAGCACTCTGACCTTCACAGGGAATGGTTATATAATCACCTGATTTAATTTTCGCCTTCACGACTCTGTCGGCGCATTTAACTTTAGCTTCATATTTGGTCAACCAGTCCAACCCCAAGATAAGATCAAACTCTTTAAAATTCATGACGACTGCGATGGTAGGAAACCGATAACGAGAGAAAGAAACGGGCACTCCACAAACCCAACTGAGATCAATGGAACCCCCAACTGGATTCTGGACAGTCATTGGTTCCTTCAGCTTTCTCAAATTCAAATCTAGCTTCTTAGCGGCATCCTTTGAAATGAAGCTTCGTGACGCGCCTGTGTCAAACAGCACTTTAACTGGAATATCTTTGACAGTAAGCGTGCCTTCTAAAACATCTGGCCTTTCCTGAGCAGACGAAGATGCAGATACTCCTACCACTTCATTTAGATGTACTGCTTCAGGCTTTCTGAATAGCTGGCAGGCCTTTAAAAGATGACCGGTCTGATGGCATTGACTGCACTTTCTATTCTCTTGGAACTTCTTACCGGATTTAGTTTCATCTTTCCTTAGCTTCTTCGAGGTTTTACAAATCCTGGTCAAATGCCCCTGTTTATGGCAGTTACTGCATACAGCAGTCGTTACTGGTTCTTTTCTGGATCTGGCCCTTTTTCGATTAACTTTGGGCTCCTTACCGACTTCAGACATTGTACTTGCCTCAGGACGATCAGTTTCCGACTTTTCTTTGTCACTAGTACTGACTTCTTCTTCATCTCGCAACATGCCTTTCCTGTCGAGATCTTCGTACTGATAAACCATGTATATCATTTCAGAAAAAGGAAGCTTCACATGCCCCAATACTTTATTATGGTATTTCCTTTGAAGCCCGTGAATAAATCTCATATTTTTCCTCTTCGGATTTTGAATTAGATGAGGAGCAAAGTGAGAAAGTTCATTGAATTTCTTATGATATTCGGGAATGGTCATATCCCCTTGTATCAGATAGGAAAATTCATCGCATAATCGCTCAGTCGCTTCGGGAGGAGTAAATCTTTCTAGGAAAGTGACTTTGAATCTATCCCAGGTGATATCACCTTCTGGATTATCCTTAATAACTGAATCCCACTGGAACAAAGCTTCGTCTTCGAGTGACCAGGAGGCCAGTAATCTTTTCTAGTCATCCCTCAGCTTTATTGCTTCGAAGATTTTCTCAGCCGAGCGAATCCAAGCTTGTGTTTTCATAATTGATTCTTCACCCGAGAAAGGTTTTCCACCCAGATTTCTATATTTCATAAATAGAGCTTCTATATCCGGGTCAGTATTACTTTTTCTGTTTCTGGCACTCAATTTCTAGTTCTTCTGCAAATTGCAGATCAAGTGTCAGGTCAATAGGAAAGATATTTCAAAATATAGAGACAAATACTTGAATGTAATTGTGTCTATCCAGGTGTTATTTCATTCTGCTACTCATACTAGGATATTACTAATCCTACCTGTATAGAGTTACCCGTCCTAGAACACTACTGGTTCTATTTTTGACGAGTTCGTTAATATGTTATATTCCAGCACTAAGCTTAACCAAAGCTCTGATACCACGTTGAGACGACCCGAAATCCCGTTCTCACGGAGACAAGGGTTATCTATGGAATATAACATAGAAACAGATAATAGCAAAATGGAATTAAATAAATACACCAAATAATGAACAATAGAATATACTGGATAAAAGTAATCATCAGAGTTACACAGTATACAGGATCTTACTTAGCACAAATACAGTTCAGCTATACATAAATGTCTACAGCGGAAATAAAAAAAATGTACAATAGGAGCTGAACAACATAAAAAGAGATAAATGATAGAACCCATCTTCAGCTCCAGCTATCCAGATAAAGCCTGCCAAACCTGAATACAAGGCTGCCCGTGGAGAAAAAGGGGCACCCGAGTTTGAAAGTGAAACAAACTACGAGTCAGTCATGGGACTGGTATGAGAAATCCACTCAACACATATATAATTTGGCTAATCACAGGACCACGCCACTTTCGTGGAATGGGTTTACTCCATTGGATTGCCAGTGCTTTAAAACAAATCTTTCTTTTACACAACGCAATGCATTTTATAAAAATGAAGCCATTATAAGACTCAGTTCCCATCACACAATGCAACGCAAACCGGAGGATAGAGTTTTACCTTATAACGGCCAAAATATGCTTGATACGAATTAAACCAAGGAAATTGATATTACTGCTAGCGTTTATATGTTTTGAAAACAATTTCAAATCATAACTATCAATCATAGGCGGCATGGGTACCATATATCATGTCGCCATATATATATATACAATCAAAACCGCACGATGTCGTATTTGGAAATTGGATTTCCGTCATGAACCAAGGCAAAAGATAGTCCTTACCGAATTCGAGACTGCCTAGCCTGAGTCTCAGGATCAGAGCTCGAGTGACCCTTGGATCGTCAGGGCCGGTCCACCGATGTGGATTAAAATTCCTGAGCAATGCGTTTCCCCGCCCTTTGGGGCGTAAACGAGCCAACGAATGACTCCATCGGACCTGGATCGTCCAATCAAACCGAGGCGCCTCGCAACAACAACAACCACTTAGGTGAAAAGTATATAAATGTCAGGGCTGGTAGGTCACTGACACCACCCTAGCTAGGAAGAAACGCATGTCCCCCCTGAGGTCCTTCCTCCCATTTCTGGTTCATACC
The DNA here is from genome assembly GCA_030737875.1 of Allium sativum. NCBI lineage: Eukaryota > Viridiplantae > Streptophyta > Magnoliopsida > Asparagales > Amaryllidaceae > Allium > Allium sativum. The sequence goes on from CM060911.1 coordinate 76,792,246, forward strand.
GGGGTGTGAGGCTCGCGAATTTACATTATACACAAAGCTACGCCACACAGGCGGTGCTTTGATCATCCCCACAAGGCTTTGCTTTTCAAAAGAAGCCCTGATCACTGCATCTTAGCATGCCACACAGGCAATTCGTGCCATGCGACTGATGTCCATCGATATACAACCTCTGAGCTCGTGCGTTTCAGAGAAGGGCGTTAAGAAAAAGAATAAATTCTTCGCCGCCAAACAGATGTATATTTAATAGAGATCAATCAACACAGAATAAAATCCAATGTCAGACACACAGTCCATCTACAAGTCCGTCCTGGGTCTGAACGAAACCGTAGGCACTAAATACCTCGCAAAACCTTCGATCACCACGTACGTCTGGACGATCACCACTCATTATCCATATTACGGGATGCCTCCCAATCAGGACCTCGGTTACCATCCAAACGAGGTGAAGATCTCCGGTCTTCGACCACCGTCTTCATCTTCGAATTTCAATCGTCGGTCAATTATTCGAAATGGGAATTAACTCGGCCTTTTCAAATAATTCACGTATATTTAGAATTTCAAATCAATTTATTTCAATGGTTAAATTATTCGACAACACCAATATTGTTCTTTAATGTAATTTTCACACCAAACACATTCAACCATCAAATACAACATAAATCGAGCAAATTCAGTTTATTTCCACTCCATATTGTTTATGGTACTTTATAATGATTTATCGCTATTTTTATTTATTTTAAAATAGCTCATTTATTCAAAACGACGCTTCGGGCCATAACGCGGCCGTGGCGCTGTTTTTCTTCAGATTTGATTTACGCATATCTAAAAATCTAACCGTTGGATCTTCTCAAATTTTACATCATTAGAAAGGTCTATTCAAAACGAATCCAACGGTTCCAGTTTCGGGAAAATCCGATGGTCGGATCTCCTGGTACAATCGTTTGAATTTTCGATTTCAAAATATGAACTGCAGCGTCGTTATTCGATTATATATAATTATATATATATATATATATATATAAATATAATCGTTCCTGGCGCTGTTTTTCTTCAGATTTGAGTCAAACGTTCTAGACAATCCAACCGTTGGATTTTTACAAAGTTGGTGCCGTTGGAAAGATAATTCCAAGGCGAACCCGACGGTTGAGGTTTCCGGAAAATCCAATGGTCGGATTCCCCGCACTAGTTGTTTGAAATCACGGTTTCAAAATACAAACTGCACGGCCTCGTTTCGTTTTAATTTTATTTATATTTATATATTTATATAAATATAGTTCATTCAATGATTTCAATATCGTTTTCACTTCAAGTATTTCACTAACGCCTTAAAATTTTGGAAAATTTTGCCATAACCTCCCCTGCATCGGGAGCATCGGGAAATCTCAAATAGCTTCCCCGGTCCTTCTAATCTAAAAAAGAATAAGAAAAAGCCAAGCGGCTAGCCAACAGGCTCATAAAATCATCACCCAAACAAAACAGTAAATGTGTACCTATTTGTCGGGCACAAAATTTTATTCCTCTTCTCTAGCCCCTTTGCTATAACCTGTTCAATGAATATGCATGTACATATATATAGTTCTTATCATTTATCATTTTCTATTTAACTTCATATCTGATTTCTATTTGGTTTAAAAACACCATTCATTCTAATGTTACATACATAGGTACAAATCATATCATTAGCTAATTAATGAATATTTCAACTCATATATATTTATTTGAACAAGTGGCTATTTTTAACACTTCACATTTCAACGATTCATGCATAGAATAAAAATGTGATTTTTATTGTAAAACAACTCATTTCAAAACAGTATTATTTTATATAGTTTATATAGGTGATAAAAATAGGATTTTTCTTATAAAACAATTTCTTTCAAAACGAGATTATTTTACACAGTTCATATAGTCGATAAAAGGTGATTTTTATTATCAAACAATTTATTTCAAAATGTGAATACCATTCAACACATGAATTTCTAATCAACGAAAGAATATCAATTCAACACATGAAGGTTTTCTATTTCAATGAACAAATATAGTTTCAGCAAATGAAAATAATTCAAACACATTAATATCATTCAAAATTTCGGCAGCATAACGGCAGGGTAGTTAAAACCGGGGCCGTCCTTAGTACGGCTCCTCGCTCTACCTTAAAACCTCACGGTTTTTGACAATGGGGATCATGCATCTAGTTCGCACGCAGGCGGCATGTATATATTTATTTCATTTCCACAAACTAATCCTATGTGGTTTCAACCAAATATTTCTCAACCACAAACGGGTATTTTTCAACCACAATCAATCAATATCAACCACAAACAATCCCAAACAACCATTCGCTATCAATCAATTTTCACAACAATTACAACCAATAAATATGTCCATGGTTTGTGGAAGAGGGGCGTATATACACACACACACACACACACACACACATATATATATATATATATATATATATATATGTATATAGCAATTCACTTTTATTTCAACACATATATAATTTTTACAACGCATATATAACTTATACATCGAACATACAACTTATACAACGCTCATACAGGAGGTGTACAAGGCTTATATAACTCATACATCGACTATATAATTTATACGTCGTCGTTTTCCATATCGTTTTTAAATCAGAAATCTCACATTGGGTTCCACTCCACCAAAAATAGCAGAAGGCTCAGAAAAATATGCGGTCTCTTCTAAAATGTAGAAGGCGTCCACATGGTCACGATGTTTCCTGTTTCATCGAATTTCGTTAAAATAGCAAAAAGATTTGATTTTTCGAAGTTTGCAACAGTTTTAAACTGTTAGAATCAGTTTTAAAATAAAACAGCCGATACCTTTCAAAACTGTTCGAAACTAGGTTTCGATTTTTCGATCAATCCGTGCAATGGTTCCACGATCGGGTTGCGCAGGGTCGAAGAGCTACGTGAGGCGCACGTGCGCCAGGGAGGAGGGTCAACTCGGTGGCTTCTGGTGACGGCGGCAGCGAAGTGAAGGCGGCAACTTCTCGGCGTCCGTTCTCTCAAAATGCACAATGAAAAAATCTAAACTAGGTATGGATTTGAAGATCTCGAGGAGATCTACAAAATCTTCAACTGGAGGAGGGGCTAATTTTGCTTGTAGGAGGAGAAACGGAGGAGAGAAGGCATGGGCGTTTTTCCGCCGTATATCGCGATCGGGGAGAGAGAAGCGGGGAGCGGGGGGGGGGGGGGTCTGACGTGGACGAGTAGTTTATTTTAATTTTTTTATTTATAAAGTTTAAAAATCCGAAAATACCCCTTGCCTCTCGCGAACCCCAATCCAAACCCAACGACTGTCGTCCCTAGCGTTTTACCCCTATTCCGAACACAATGGGATATGTTTCGAAGGCCCGTTCGACTGTTTCAGTTAGTTTCCCTTCGAATGACAATATAAAACATTCAATATTTGATTTGAACGTGCATTTCAATTTTCCAGGGCCACAAACTGATTCAAAAAATTCCAGAAAAATAAATCTAGCTATGTTTTTGCGATACGGTCCCAACAAAACAAGTTTCGTCGAATTCTGAGACCGTTTGCAAAAAGGCCCATTTCTGGTCGATCCAATTTAACTGTAATTGACCAAAACACATTTTCCTTTGCCACGCTCACATGCTATCTTCAAAAATTATGAAATTTGAAACCTAGCAATAATTTTACATCCCGGACCCAACAAAAGTGGTTTCGTCGAATTCCGAGGTCGTATGCAAAATGGCCAATTTCACGGGCTATATAAATTCCATAGCGACCGTTCTGAGAATTCATTCGGCCATAACTTTTGCTTTCCGCTATGAAAAATCGATTTTTCAGATTCGTTAGAAAGGTATTCACTAACAGACTTAAATATTTTTTGTTTCACTAAAATCCGTTTTGTTTTGCACCCGGTACAGTCCGACAAAGTTTGAATTCAATTTTTGAGACTACAGCGCCATTTCAGGCCTTGATTATAATTATAATTAATTATATTCGTTTTCAATTATCGATTCAAACTCAGTTTTCATTGCCATTATTTAAAATATTTATTTTAAATATTTAAAATCCATTATTTTAGCCAATTAAAAATTTTTAAATTGGTTAAGATTTTCTGGGTCGTTACAATCTGCCTAGGAGGGAATTTTTCCCACCCAGCCCGCTTCTGCACTTTCAGTTTGAATTTTCAGAAACTTCCGATGGCCATAACTTCTTCATACGAAGTCCAATTCACGCAAACTCGAATTCTATTTCGACCAGAATTCCGAGACGAACACAATGGCGCAACCCGTTTCCCCCAATTCTCACATCTGAGATTAGTTATTCTTTAATTTGTGAATATTAATATTAACAGAATAACGGGGTGTTACATTCTCCTCTCCTTAAAGGATTTCGTCCCTGAAATCTTCAAGTTACGAAGAATGTATATCCTAACATCCAAACAACCATCTAATCAACCATCAAACACAGGCATCCATTGTCCTTATAGACTTCTAATGCTTTCATGTTTAAATGCACAGTGTGTGTGTATGTCCATATCTAATGCAAAATCAGGCGGTCCACTGATTCAGTTGACCTCCTTAATGCAAACCATGATAGTGCCATACGTCCATTATGTATGCAAAAGTTCCCTAATGCTACATATAATATCTACATGCATGCACAATCATCACCTGAATGCAGTATACATTTGATAATACAATCATCATACATCCATTTTACTAAATACATCCATTTATATGCAATATGCAATATGAAATGACTGGGCCGATCTAGTACCTAATAGTGTGTGTATATGTGTCCACGAGCAACCACTAGCAACCACTTGCCTCCACTTTGCATCCATCATACATAACATGTCTCAAACACATGTTTCATCCATAGGATTATCCTATCTAATAGTCAAGAATACTAGCTAGAGGATACTCTAAAGGTAAGATAAGTACAAGATAAGCGATAAAGGAGAAATTAAAGGACATACCCTCGAAAAGGAAAGGGTATCGTGAACGCATCTTCTCTTCTGTCTCCCAAGTAGCGTTGCTCTCCTCATCTCCCAATTGTACTTTGACTAGTCTGACCTCTCGATTTCTCAACTTCTTGATCTCTGACCCAAGAATGCGCGTAGGAGCTCGTCGAATCGTTGCGTCACGCTCAATCTCCACCTCTCTAAGCAAGCTCGGCTCTACCACTTCTGCGGTCTCGTGCAAGCACTTCCTCAAATGTGACACATGGAATACGTCGTGTACACCACTATGTTCCTCAGGCAACTCCACTCTATACGCCATCTGTCCAATCTTCTCCTTAATAGGAAACGGCCCTACAAACCTTGGTGCTAACTTCCCAACGGATCCAAAGCGAACAACATTTCTTAATGGAGACACTTTGACAAAGTCATTGTCCCCAACTTCAAACTCGAGATCTGTCCTCCTCTTATCCGCATAAGATTTCTGCCTATCTTGCGCTGCTTTCATCCTCCTTCGAATGAAGTCGATCTTCTCCGAAGTCTCCCTTATCATATCGGGCCTAAGTAAGATCTTATCCGTAGATTCCCACCAACATGTAGGTGAATGACAAGGTCGTCCATAAAGAGCTTCGAAAGGTGCCATGCGAATGCTGGACTGAAAGCTGTTATTATATTCGAACTCCACCAATGGAAGGTGCTCTTCCCATGTACCCCCAAAATCTAGGATACATGGTCTCAAAAGATCCTCTAGAATGCGATTCACTCTCTCGGTTTGGCCGTCCGTCTGAGGATGATATGCGGTGCTCAAACATAACTGAGTCCCTACCGCCTCTTGTAAGCTTCTCCAAAATTCGCTAGTGAAAATAGGATCGCAGTCGCTCACTATGCTAGAAGGAACACCGTGTAAACGAACTATCTCTCGGGCGTATACAGAAGCTAACCATGGAGCAGTCCTCCTACTCTTCACGGGAATGAAATGGGCGCTCTTAGTAAGTCTATCTACTATAATCCAAATCCCCGTATTACCCTTCATCGATCGCGGTAATCCATCCACAAAATCCATCGAGACGCTTTCCCACTTCCATAGTGGAACCTCCAATGGGTGAAGTAACCCACCGAGTTCTTTTGCTCCGCTTTTACTTGTTGGCACACCAAGCATCTAGCGACATACTCGGCTACGTCTCTCTTCATACCGGCCCAAAAGTAAACTCGTCTCATGTCCATGTACATCTTGTCTCCGCCGAGATGAATGGTCATCTTCGAACGATGTGCTTCGTCAAGAATAGTCTTCCTTAGGTCATCGTCTTTTGGTACACAAAGTCTACCGTCCCTACGTAACCAACCCTTATCATCTAGGGTATACCTACGGAGATGGCTTGATGGCCGAGATGAAAGGACTTAAGGATAATCTTTTTCTACTTAAGGCATCTGCCACCACGTTACCCTTGCCAGGAGTATATGCTATCTCGAAGTCGTAGGATGCTAAGAACTCCATCCACCGTTGCTGCCTTAAGTTCAAGTCCTTTTGAAAGAATAAGTATTTTAGTGATTTGTGGTCAGTGAATAATTCGAATCTCTCGCCGAGAAGATAATGACGCCAAGACTTAAGCGCGAAAACAATAGCAGCTAACTCTAGGTCATGTGTAGGGTAATTCTTCGCATGCGCTCTCAACTGCCTTCCACCATAGGCTATTACCCTACCCTCTTGCATTAAAACTGCGCCTAGTCCTGTCCCACAAGTGTCAGTATATACGGTAAATGGCTTACACCGGTCGGGCAGCACTAAGACTGGGGCTGAGGTCAAAGCTCTCTTCAAACGATGGAACACATCATCACAATCTACGTCCCATGTGAAAACTAGGTTCTTCTTCGTCAAGCATGTCAATGGAGCTGATATCTTCGCGAAGTCCTTGATAAACTTCCTATAGTAGCCAGCCAACCCCAAGAAACTTCTCACTTCGATAGCATTTTTAGGGACCTTCCAATCTTGGATGGCCACCACCTTCGCGGGATCCACAACTATCCCTTCCTTGGAAACCACGTGCCCTAGGAATCGTACTTCCTTCCTCCAGAAGTGACACTTAGAAAATTTGCCTTTAAGATTATGCGCTCGTAGGGTCTCCAACACTTCCCTAAGATGTAGGGCGTGCTCTTCTTCATCCTTAGAAAAGATCATGATATCGTCTACAAAGACTACCACGAATTTTTTAAGGTACGCCCTAAACACCCTACTCATCAAATCAACAAAGTATGCGGGGTCATTTGTCAAATCGAAGGGCATCACTAGCCATTCATAGAAATCGTCCGGAGTCCTAAAGGAAGTCTTGTCAATGCTATCCTCAGCCACTCTCAATTGATGAAAACCAGTGGCTAAGTCCAACTGCGAAAACACTGAGGCGCCAACTAACTGATCGAAGAGATCGTCAATCCTCGGCAGTGGGTGTCTGTTCTTCTTAGTAAGTTTATTAAGTTCCCTATAGTCCACACAAAGTCTAAGGGACCCATCCGCCTTCGTGGCAAATACTACTGGAGCACCCCACTCCGATATACTTCGTCCTACGAACCCCTTCTCAAGCTACTCCTTCACTTGCTTATCGAGTTCCCTCCTTTCACGTGGAGCAATGTGGCGTACTGGCAAAGATACTAGTTTCGCATTATCCATAAGATATATTCAAAATCTATCTCCTGCTTCGAAGGAAAGCCCTTCACCTCCTCAAACACATATGAATATTCTCGGACCACTCTAACAGATTGTAGATTTTCCTGAGACGCGTCAAGCGATTCTAAATAACTTAGCATAATGGAATCTATGGGATTACAAAAGATTTCGAGAGCGTTACCAAGGCGAGTCATGATTCTAACTACTCTCCTTTCACAATCATGAACGGCCCCATTTCTGGATAACCGATCCATTCCTAAAATTAGCCCATAGCCCGTAAAGCCCAACACATAAGCATCACATCTAAACTCAACGCTAAGTATAGAAATTTTCAAATCCAAACACATCATAGACAAATAAGCTGAGCCCCCAATTGGATTCGAAACAACCAAGGAATCCTCTACTAAACTGGTGTTTAAGTGCAGTGATTCAACTAATGATATAGAGATAAACGAATGCGATGCGCCCGAATCGAATAAGGTACGGACAGGATGATCAAACAGAAAAACTAAGCTTTCAACAGAAATGGTTCTACCTCGTTCTTGCAGCGGTGGGACCGTGAGAGCCTGAACTTGTCCCCTTGCCTGCCCTGGTGCCATAAGAGCCTGCACCTGTCCTCCCGAGGTAGCTCCTGCCCTCTGCCCTTCTTTGGGAAGTCCTTCACTAGATGTCCCGCTTCGCCACAGTGGAAACAGCCAGTCTTCTTTTTATTTCGGCAATCCTTGCTGAGATGGCCTAGTGTCCCACAGTTTAAACATTTCTTCTTTCCCTTGTCGTTATTGTCTTTACCACCCTTCTTGTTTTGCTGTTGTGGTTTCTTATGATCCCCTTTCTTCTCGGGTGCCTTATCAGCTTTAGCGCTTTTCTCCTCGTGCATGAGTGCCATGTCTACAAGCTTCTCAAAGGTGGCCCCCATAGGGATGTGGGTCATAGCCAACCCTTGCAACGGTTCATTCAATCCATTTACGAACCTCAGTGCCTTCTTCTCCGGCGTGTTCACTAAGTCCAAGCCAAACCTTGCAAACTGATTAAATTTGTTAACATATTCTTTCACTGATGAGCTTCCTTACTTCAACATCAAGAACTTTTCCGTGTATAGATTCTCTTCTGCCCTTGAGAGAAACTTCGCCTCAAACCTACGCCTAAAGTCCGCCCAAGAATCAACAGGACGCTCCCCATTAGTGACCTCCCACCAGAACGAGGCGTCTCCCTTCATTAACCAAGCTGCTAATTTAACTCTCCTTCCTTCTTCCACTTCAAAGATTTCTAGCAATTCTTCCACCTCCCTAAGCCCATCTCTAGCTTCCACAAACGTTTCTGATCCTTGAAAGGGTTTTCCACCCATAGCCTTAAATTCCTTGCACGTCTTTGCAAAAGTATCTATGCGAGGAGGAGGAGGAATGGGTGCAACTGGTGGTGGAGGAAAATTGGCTGGACCTGCGGCGACCCTAGCCTCTAATAGCCTCCTATACCATCCTGGTATCGTTACACCGTCAGGTAGGTTAAGATCTTCAGCCATGCTGAAATGAAAAAGGAAAGATTCAAAATGAAGAATTCGAAAGATAAAGATATGGCTATTGGGGATTATGTTTATCTTAAAAACTTTCCTTTTTAAATTACTCATTAAAACATGTTTTGAAAGCACTTCTTCCAAAAATACTTTAGAAAAAAATAGTTTTTCTAAAAAAATTATTTGTTCTGGCAACCTTAAGCTCTGATACCACATGTAACAACCCACGTCCATTAATGTCACTCACAATGGGAATGCATTAACTTCCATGGCGGTTATAAGTGAATATAGAACAGAAAAATTACACCAAGATAGATAATAAGTAGTACTTGGAAATCTAAAACTTCATTTTATTGCAGTGGAAATTAAACATGTTTGTTACATCACAAAACCATAAATCAGAGTCAAGTACAATATCCATCTTCATAAAACAAAATACATAACCCTATTACACAAATAGCCATTAAATAAGATAACAAGCTGGACTTTACTTCAACGGTCCAAGCTTTCCAAAGAGAGATGAAGCGATCCAATCAAACTCCACTAGAGCTGGGCCCAACCTGGGGACCTGGAGTGGGAAAAAGGATAGAAATGGAGGGGGTCAGACATAAAGTCTAGCGAGTATGATAATTTTAACAATACTATTATCAAAATAACTAGACTGAGGCATAAGATGGAAGACAAGTAAATGTCTATGAACTATTAGGAAGATAAAGATAGCGTTTAAGATAACATTAAAGATAAAGGTAAAGGCACACCTAATTACTAACGAATAATTACTACACTGCACCGCACATTACCACACTGCACGGCACCAGTCACCCTAAAGGTTGATCCCACTTGCTTCACACAGAAACATATAAATAGCCTTACGTACCCCTAGCTGACTACATAGGTGCCGTCTTCCCCTATCTCCACTAGGTGTACTCCACTACCCACTTTCGATCGGTTCCCTACTCGTAGATACCCGTGCTGGCCCCACAGTGGGGTGTATCACTCCCCTAAAGTGGCAACCCGATACAACTTGAGAATGCACAGCTTATACCTACACGATGCAACAACGTCTTACCTACCAGCCCGGGTCCACACACGCATATGAAACCCGTTGGACTTGCGTTGCCAACGCTCCGCGTTTTGGCCTCTTATAGTCAAACCCAGTATGCGTGTCCCGTCCTCGACTTGGGTCGAGCCCACTAAGATACGTTTGGGATACTGGTTGAAATGGGCCCCCACAAGCTACCCACCTAAGCTTGTCACCACTAATATATCCCACTTAACCCTCTTAGTCATGTTCATTTACATGTGTGTTTTGTTAAGTCTTACTAATCGTATTTCACATGCCACTAAGGGCACCCACTAGATTCCTCATGCCACCCAAGGCACCTACTTAACCCCCATGTCCCACCTTACATGTTTATCTGGTTAAGTATTTCTTAATTCATTCAGGCCATAACCTCATAAAGACCTCTCACGTTAGACTGGCATTTATGGCAGCTGGATTTGCCGGGCGGGTCCGGGCAGTCTTACACCATAAAAGAGTCTAACCTCGTGTCTTTACAACTGTTATGCTTTAGTTTAGGCCTAGGACCTCTCACATTAGGCTGACATTTGTGACCAATGGACTTGCAGGGAGGGTCCGGGCAGGTTTACTTCACAAACGAGTCCAACCTCGTGTCCTAAGCATTGATTATCACTTATAATCGTTTACCCTAGTTTTAATAATTCCCTATCCAAATTATTAATAAAGTCCACTTTTATTGATGTCTATAATTGACTCAATTACGGTCATCCACTCATGGCATGCAAAATCATATCAATTGCACCCCAACTTCTTATTATTAAATCCATAATATTACCCCTACCCGACGTTTATACGTTCGCTTATTCAACGCATAATATAGGCTAGACTTGAATAGTCTAATACATAGCACAAAGATAAATTATCACAACATATAGACAATTAAAATAAATCTAATCATAATTGGGGTGAAACTTGCATAAAATACACATGTTAAGGATCAAAAGTTGTCAACTTGTTAAATGCCACAATTTACATGATATGATCATAGCCCAAATGTATACATAAACTTGCATATGGGGTTTTTAGGCAACATAATGATGGTGTGAACTAGCATAGGATATCACATATATCATAGCATAATTCTAGATGTCATAATAGATGTCATGGCATATGTTCATACTTTTCTAATCAATCTAACTTGCATATGTGACTTGTCATATAGATCAACATAGCCCAAACATGATGATTTAATTAATATGAACTAACTAGCATAGATAGTAACATCATGGCTTTTTAACATGTATGATTCATCACAACTTAGCATAGAAACTTTCAACGTACATAACATCATCATATCATGATTTACAACATATAGGATATCATCACCACATAGCATAGGATTAATAACATACATGATAACATATACGACAATTCACATCATCTACTCATAATCCATTCATGACTTAAACTAATTAAAATGATAATAATCTTGTTAAGACTATCATACTCACTATTTAGAGAAGAAAAGAGAGTCTTTCTTTGCTTTAGAGTTGATTAGAATTAGAATTGAATTAGCTTTTCTTCCTTCTTAGTTGGCGGCGGCTCCACTGAGTTCCATGGCGGCGGTATGACGGTAGCTATTCTATTTTTCTTATGAATTAGGGTGAGAGACTACCTAGGTATTTATAGAGTTTAGAGTTTATTTAGACCGTCAGATCAATTCAGGACTAATCCCGGCCAACCAGATTAGGTCAAAACCCTAATGGGTCATTACTCAGTAAAAAACTGGCTCGGTCAAAAACCCTAGCCGCCAGACCCAGGTCGATACTATAGTCGACCTGGAGGGGGGGAAGGTCGACACTAGTGTCGACCCCCAAGTCGACCTGCCTGGATGGGAATTTTTCCCGCCCAGACCGCTTCTTCACTTTTTGTTTGAATTTTAAATTTTCCTGCGAGCTTTTTTGAATTTTCAGAAACTTCCGATGGCCATAACTTCTTCATACGAAGTACAATTCACGCAAACTCGGATTCTATTTCGAATAGAATTCCAAGACGAACACAATGGCACAACTCGTTTCCCACAATTCTCACATCTGAGATTAGTTATTCTTTAATTTTTGAATATTAATATTAACAGAATTACGGGGTGTTACACGCCGGGTGGCCGACGATGAAGGTTGGCGATCGGTAGAAGCAATCAAACGGAGGAGTTATATATGCACATTTCTAATGGTGGAGGACTTCGAATGTGACACCGTTTGAGGTGTAGGCAAGGGAGAAAGGTGCTGTTTGATTTGCGTGGAAGGTTGAACGGTGGAAGGGAAGACCGAAAGCGAAGAGGTAGAAGGACGTGCTTCTTTTTGAGTAACGCACAGTTTCATGTGGAAGGAAGTAAAAAGGGTAAAAGAAGCGTGAGGGTGTGCCGTATTTAAAAACGTTAGCAGTTGAAATGAAAAACATGGAGCGTGTACTGGAAGTGATGCATGCAGAATAACGGTGGAGATGGTGTGGCACTTCATACAGCAAGAGGAGAGAGGGGCTCAGTGGTTTTAAGGAGAATTGCATGAGGGTTGGGGCTGGGTACAGAAGGGAGAAGCTCATATTTGGTTCGGATGAACGCAACTGGAACTGGCGGTGGAACAAAAATTTGTCTGGAGTATGGCGTTGGACAGTTTCATGGAGAATATGTGAAAAACGAAAGGATAGAAGAAAGCACAGTGGGCGGAAGAGAAAAGGGTACAACAACTTATATGCTAAATTATTATATGCATATATATACAGTCTTTCGTTTAATAGTTTTCACAAGGACCTAATTGTGTGATAACGTAAGACAACATGTGACAGGGGGTGGTTTAATATGGCCAAATCCCATCTTTATAAATGCCTAATGGAAGTCTAGTATGCCTAACCTTGATTTCACATGGCTAATTAAACTGTGGAAGGGACCAATCATTTTGTTTCAAACGAACCAATTGTTATATTATATATCATATACAACGTGAAGTGTGACGGCAAGGAATTTCGCTCGGTCCGAACCAGTCGCTAAACCGACCCAGACCGTTCGAAACGCCCTATCGTTTGAGAACAAGACAAAACAGAACGCAAACAGAAGAACATTTCATTGTATATTACAACAATGCACCAGATTACAAGAATATACAGAGTATAAATGAATATTACACAGAAATATCAGAGATTTAAATTACATTTAAATACATCGCAGCGGAAAATAATACAATATACAACTAGAAGAGATATACGGATACAACGTTTTCCGGATATCGTTCCAGCTGAAAACCAGGATCCTGTGAATATAAATCTGCAAAACCAAAACTGCTAGCTGCCCATGTCAAAATAGGGGCACCCAGAGTTTAGGTTAAAACAATAAACTCCAGGTCAGTCATGTGACTGGTGTGAGAACTAAAACAGTTATTAATCTTTATTTTAAATCATTAGGTAAATCAAGGGACCACGCCGTATAACACGGAACGGGTTTCCTCCCAAGAATACCAGTGCATAAAACAAACAGCGCAATGCTAAATAAAGAAAAATGAAGCTGTTATAAGACCCAGGTCCTATCACACAATGCAACGCAAGCCGGGGGATAGGGTTTTTACCTTATAACAGCCAAAGAATGCTTGATACGTTTAAAACAAATCATTTGATACTATTATAAGTGCATAGTGTATATTACAACTTCAAATCATAAGTATCGATCATAGGCGGCATGAATGCCCCATCCCACTATGTCGCCATACTAGGCTCTACAAATAAAACCGCAAATGTCACGTATTGGGAAATTGGATTTCCGTCAATGAACCGAGGCAAAAGATAGTCCTCAACCGATTCGAGACGCTCTAGCCCGTGTCTCAGGCAAGTACTCAGTCAAGCCTTGGATCCTCAGGGCCAGTCCACCGATGTGGATTAAACTTAAACCCTGAACATGCGTTTCCCCGCCCTATGGGGCGTAGGTGAGCCAACTAAATGACTCCATCGGTTCGAGAACGACCGATCAATCCGAGGCGCCTCGCAACAGCAACAACCACATAAGTCAAACTCGTCAGGGCGTGTAAAACCACCGACGCCACTTCTAGCTAGAAAGAAACACATGCCCTCCCCGACGACCACTCCCGTTTTTGGTTCATACCGGGTGTGAAACTTGCGAAGCAAACGTTACACAAAGCTACGCCACAAAGGCCTTGCTTTGATCATCACCACAAGACTTTGCTTTTCAACAGAAGCCTCGATCAATTGCCGCTTAGGCATGCCACATAGGCAATTCACTACATGCGTTTGATATCCATCAATATATAACCCCTGAGCTCGTACGTCTCAGAGAAGGGCGTTAAGCAAGAGAATAAATTCTCCACCGCCAAACAGATATATATTTAATAGAGATCAATCACACGGACTAAAATCCAATGTCAGACACACAGTCCATTTACAAGTCCGTTCTGGGTCTGAACGAAACCGGAGGCACCTAGTACCCCGCATATCCATCGATCTCCAAGTACATCTGGACGATCACCAACTGTTTCCATCTTCTTGGGTGTACAGCCCAATCAAGATCATCAGTAATTATCCAAATGACGTGACGACCTCCGGTCTTCGACCATCGTCTTCATCTTCGACTTATCGTCGTATCAGTTATTCAGAATGGGATAAACCTGGTCTTTCCGAATAACTCGCGTACATTTTAAATAAGTGTTACACAAACACAACATACGCCTCATTCCAATTTATCAGTCATTAACCGTAAATTAATCAACAGAATAATTCCCCAAATATTAACCCCGAAGGCCGAAACCAACATCAGATCAATATCCCGAAAACCATTCTGCTTGGCTAACTGACAGTTAGTTTCTAAATTTCACGTTCATAGGGAAAGGTTCCCATTAATTTTATCCAAGATAAATTCCTTGAATTTATTCTTTATTCTATTCTTTTGAATTTCGATTCAACTAGCTGGGATTAACGAAACTTACCGAAGTAATCATTTGTTTAATTTCCCAATCCCAACCTATTTATCCCATGAAGTAAAACTGGTAATACTTCATATCTAACACCACAGAGTTATCGGTAAATTCAATTACCATTTCACGTTCAAATCTAATTAAAGATTTAACTATCGCCTGGAGCAAAACTGGTGATACTCCATTCTCGATTATTTCAATCTAATTAAAGATTCATTAAAACTCCACTTAGTTTTAATCGTTAACTGGGTTAAAGAATCAGTGTCATTTAAAACACGGTTCACGATAAACCCAAAATCACATTCATTAATTGTCGGGTTAAAGAACAAGTGTTATTTAAAACACTATTCACGATAAACCCAAAAATGAATATCAATTCAATTCCAATTAAATATTATTTAATTGGTACACTTCATTAAATCTAAATAAAAAGATTTAATCTTTTCTCAACTGGGTTCAAGAACAGTGTTAGTGAAGACATCATTCACGACAAACCCAAATCACATTTGATATTCAATATAAGGCTATGAATAGAAAATATATCGGCTTATATTCAATATCAAATTCTACGATTAACAAATGTCGTATTGGAAATAACGATATAAATATATATCTTTCAAATTTCCGTAACAACATTCGTATAATCACGAATTCCAACATCGAAATATTCCGAAGACAATTTCAATTCAAATCCACTCCAATGCAATCATTGGATATTCTGGTTATTTTTAAAACCCTTTTTAAATTCAATTTATTTACTTAAAAATAAATAGAATTATAATTCTAGTTCAAAACTAGTTCATTTCGATAAAAATCTATTTTTATCTTTTCAAATATGGAGTTTTTCATCCCAATTCTTTCTAAATCATTTCTTATGATTTTACACAAATTATTATTATTTTTAATAATTTTATCGAGGCATGTACAGTCGATTTTCATCAACGGTCATCGAACTGCACTTACAGCGACCTTTTTCAAATTTGATTTGGACATAATTCCAAATCCAACCGTTAGATTTCTAATTTCTAATATTCGTTAGAAAGCTCTTTTCGATACAAACCCAACGGTTCCGGTTTTAGGAGAATCCGACGGTCGGATCTCCTGTAATATTCGTTCGAAGTTAATGGTCGAAATTCGCGAACTGCCGCGGCGCGGCGCGTTCTATTCAGGCCATTATATTATATATATTATATATATAATATATATTTCGTCGATTTCTATTCAAAACGAATTATATAAATAGTTTTAAATTCATTTCAAAAGCAATTTCAACTTCCTTTTCAATTCAAATCAAAATTGAATTCTTCTTTATAAATTCGTTTTAAAATTCATTTCTATTCAATTCAAATTTCAATTCAATTTGAATTCATTTCAATTCGCTTTCAATTCAATTTGAAATCGTTTTCAATTCAATTTATTTCGAAATCGTTTTCAATTCAATTCATTTCGAAATCGTTTTCAATTCAATTCATTTCGAAGTCGTTTTCAATTCATTTCATTTCGAAATCGTTTTCAATTTATTTCATTTCGAAATCGTTTTCAATTCAATTTATTTCGAAATCGTTTTCAATTCATTTCATTTCGAATTCGTTTTCAATTCATTTCATTTCCAAATCGTTTTCAATTCATTTCATTTCGAAATCGTTAAAATCGATATAAATATCGTTCACGTCATAATGGCGTCAATCTAATCAACACGGCTTCATAAATTTCTATTTTCAAATATTCTATTTCAAATATTTCTTTTTCAAAATAGTTGTTATTATCAAAATATTTCGTTCAACACATGACCAATCTCAATGGATGAGTACTGTCAACACATGAACCTTTATTTTATATAGATAAAGATGTAAATTTTATTACTAAAATATTTCGATCAACACATGACCAATCTCAATGGATGAGTACTTTCAACACATGAACTTTTATTTTATAATATTCTTTATTTTTCAAATTGGAATGAGGCCCAATCAATTACCATATAAAGTTAATTATATGGATTTTCATACAACACATGTATAATAGCATTGAAAAATAATCAACCATCAACCAAAGTGCACTACACTGTATAAGCATCAAATATAGATATCTAATGCTTATAACAGCCTGTCAATCAATCGATCGACATTTTTAATCAATCAGGATGAGTGAACTTCAAATTTCGTCCTAACACCCGTGTGGGGTTTCAAACAATCAAACACATATTTTATTTGTGCAGTTGGGCGATGTGTAAAATTTATCATCCCAATCAATGTCATTCAAATAGGTGTACATAAACAAACCGTCTGGTTTGTAAATGAATATTTATTTATTCACATTCACGTTAAAAATTATATTTTTAACGATAAAACATTTTATTCCAACATATGAATATTCTAATCGGTTCATTTATTCAATAAAATGATATATTTTTTTTTCTAACATATTTTAGAAAATTTCGGCGGCATAACGGCACGATACTAGAAACGGGACGAGGCCTAGCCTTATCCCCGGTCTAGTGAAGGCCCACGCCATTCACACATCAATCAACCAAATTCAAATCAAGTCATCAAATTAATTTATGCAACCAAACAAACAAGTCCATGGTCTGTGGACGATTGTGTCAGGTGCTACTAAGCACCGTCTGCATCCTAGTTGAAACACCCCACCTCCGTTAGGGTCACTCTCAAAGGGAATGTCCTAATTTTAAGGGAGGTTTATAAGTATAAGTCATAGATATACAAGACAGATATAAGAACACATATTTGTAAATAGCAGAAAAACAGCAACTTTTATTTCATAAAAGCAAATACGTGTTACAACAACATTACCATGACTGTCTTACATCCTTTCCAAAAACATAACATAACACTTTCATAATCTGTCTTGATTACATCATTTAAAGAAGCATAAAAAAAACATAAATAAACTGCAAAAGCCCCATAGTGGTTGTCCAAAGCCATAGTTCAAAACGAAAGGGTCCAAGCAATACATTTTTCCTCTTCAAGCTGGTTATGATATGAAGGCTGGTCAAGCTGCAGTGTTCCCTCCCTGTGGACCAGGGGGGAAACGGAAGAAAAGAAGACGAAAGAAAAGTAGAGTCAGACATAAAGCCTGATTAAGTCTAGGACTATTCTGTCTATGAATAAATAACTGGGTATGATAAGTATAAACAAGAAATGGGGAAAGCACTATAAACATGGTTAAGTGGTCTAGGGTCGAATATACTATCGTACCCCATATTAATCTCTGAACCCATATAAACTAGTTCCCAACTGGCACCCCATAATCAGGGTGAAGTGATCCATTCTATGATGATCGGCTCCTACTCGCATAGTTACATGTGTCTAACGGCCCCCGATGTTGTAGTTACCTATGCTGGTCCCACCATGGGGTGTATCAAGTCCCATGGCGGCGGCCCGACACAACCCTAGAATGCATAGGTATGCTACTGGTGCCCAGTGCCTTATTTTTCTGCGCCGGAGTGTGTGCACGCCCGCACCCCGTTAGAACCTACACTGCTACACCACCGCCGTCGATTTGACCTCTTACAATCAACCCAGTAATCGTGCCCCACCCTGCCTAGTTTCAGGGTATCATGATACACCTTATAGGGTTACTGCTGAAAAGGGTCCCCCGCTACTAGGTTTTCTATTTCTAGCCAACATGCTAAGTTGGTTAAGTGTTTTATAACCTAACCCCCAATCAGTCTGTTTAGTTTAGCATGTTCCATTTTGATTAAGTCTTTAGTCCACTTAATCCTAACAATCCTGGCTCAGCTTTAATTGTTTATTAAAGCCTTGACCTCTCACATTAGACAGGTATTGTTGTGGCTGCCTGTTGCCGGTTGGTTCCGGGCAGTCTTACGCCACAACTCAGTCTAACCTCGGGTCCTTATTGGGCTCCATGTTTAACCACCCACATTGGATAGGTATTGTTGTGACTACTGGACAGCCGGGCGGTTCCGGGCAGGTTTACATCACAACTCAATCCAACCTCGGGTTAAACAAGTCGTATTTTCTACATTTACATATTTTGTCTTTCTTCTTTATTTTTCTTATATGTAAATATTTGCGGCCCATTAAAAATCAATGGTGTAAAGGTTACACCAATCATGGGCCCAACCCATACTTGAATTAAGGCCCCTTTTCTTTATATTTTCATTTATTAATAAATTTAACCCAATGTTATTTTCCCCCATTTAATACGTCCGTTTATTATATATATGTTGGGCTTAGCCTTTTTAAGCCCAACCTAGCCATGCGAAAAGGGGAGGCTTAAAGCGTGATTACATACACAAAAAGGGGAATGTGAACGCATGAACTTGCAACGTGACGTTGGAACTACAAAATAGAAACTGGTGTACTTGCATAGTAGTAACATATACTTTGGTCATAAAGCATAAGTGACATGAATCAAACCATGTAAACTTGTAGTTAAGTTAAGAATATCACTATTGACACATAAGCTTAACTGCAACATAAACCTATATTTTATTTAGGCATAATGTCAAACATAAGCAAATCATGTTTATAAGATTACTACATGTTTACAAAGGTGCTTACTTTTGTGACTAAAAAGTATAATTCAACTAGAATTAATCCAACTTAATCATGATTCTGAATCTATTCACATAACCATGGCACACATATACTTATGGCATAAATATTTCTAACATGAAATCATGATTTTTACTTTAGTCATGCAAACTTGCAAATGGGATTTTGAATCTAACCTAGCTATGTACCACATATGTCATCATATAATTCTTGTTAACAATATAGACCTAACATGGTTTTTAATTATGCAAAATATCAATCATAGCCTAGTCATATTCATAAATTCACAAAGAGGTTTTCTAGTACAAAAGTATGGCTTAATACATAGATCATGATGCCAAATTTTCCACATAATTTCATATGGATTATAATAACCCAAATTTGCTCCAATTACTCACAAAATGATTTTTGTATAAAAATACACATTATGATGGCGTAGTAGCAAAACCCCAAACTTGCATGAATTTCAATTAAACAACTACATACATGTAGCTTCAACATGGATTACATAATTTGCGAATATTCCAAACGTATACTTGCATAAAACAACCGCAAACATGTAGTTTTTATAATGAATAACATGCTTTGCGAATATCCAAACGTATACTTGCATAAAACTACCGTAAACATGTAGTTTTTATAATGAATAACATAATTTGAGAATATCCAAACGTATACAATATTCCAAATCGATAAGAATCATAGTAACGCACAAATATGGATTACTTTATCACCACAAATCAAGTATACAAACCAACACAGTTATTTGTTCATACCAAAATAATACTCTACTTACAATTGTGTGGCGAATTCTCAAATTTAGGGATTTGAAGATGCGATTCCTTGTTGATTTGATTTGTTTAAGTTGCTTTATGCTTTAGAATTTTCCTCCTAGTCTTCTCCCAAATTGGTGGCTACTCCTAGTCGTTCCTCAGCAGCATGATGGCTTTGTTCTTATTTTTGAATGAATAGATTAGGTTGAGTCTAGGGTCATTTTTATAGAGTTTATGAACTGATTAGGACCATCGATGTTGCTTGGATTGATCGTAGCCATTCATTCGAAAGAGAGACCAATTAGAGCCTGCCACCTAGCACTAATGACAAAACAAGCTTTTGAAAATTGGCCAAACACAGACCTGGCCAGCCAGGACTAGACCAGACCTGGCCAGCAGGTCATTTTTGACCTGGGTGCACTTGGCAGGTGCGCCAGGTCAAAAATGTACTGGCGCACTTCCCAAGTGCGCCAGTGCATTTTTGTTCTGGCGCACTTCCCAAGTGCGCCAGTGCATTCTGACTCGTTTTCCGGTTTTTCGCCCAACTTCGTTCGTCCATATCTTCTTCATACGATATCCGTTTTTCGAAAACTCGGACTCTATTTCGCGTATTTTTCCGAGACGAACGCAATGGCGCATCCCGTTTCCCTTAGTTCTTTGATTTGAAATTAATTATACTTTAATTTGTGAATTTCACAGTTATAGAATTCACGGGGTGTTACATTCTCCCCCACTTAAAAGGATTTCGTCCCCGAAATCTTCAAGTTAGGAGGAATGCATATCCTAACGTCCAATCATCCATCTACTCACCAATCAAACACGAGCATCCATTGTCCTTAAAAGACTTCTAATGCTTCATGATCATATGCGAAGTGTGTGTGTGTACATGAACTTATCTAATGCAAAATTAGGCGGTCTACTGATTCAGTTGACCTCCTTAATGCGAATTATGTAAGTGCCATGAATCCATTATGTATGCAAATTTTCCTATTCATGATTCTACATGAGTGCACAATCATTCAATACAAATGCAACATCCATATGACAACACATTAAAGTTCAACCATATACGAATGCAAACATATATGCATATGCAATATGAAGTGACTGAGCCGATCTAAAACCTAGATTGTGTGTGTATATGCAACCACGAGCAACCACTAGCAATCACTTGCAACCACTTGCAACCATCTTCCATAACATGTTTCAATT
This sequence comes from Allium sativum, assembly GCA_030737875.1. Taxonomy (NCBI): domain Eukaryota; kingdom Viridiplantae; phylum Streptophyta; class Magnoliopsida; order Asparagales; family Amaryllidaceae; genus Allium; species Allium sativum. The sequence continues at coordinate 76,813,898 of CM060911.1, forward strand.
ACACGTTTTCATCCAAAGAGTTTCTACCTAAAAGATAGGGTCGAGGAGATATACCTAAAAAAAGATAGATAAAAGCACAACTTAAGGAAAAAGAAAGATCAAGGATGTACCCTTGAAAAGAAAAGGGTAGGTAGTGCGTATTCTAGCTTCAGTTTCCCAAGTCGCGTCTCCCTCGGCGTCGCTCCACTGAACTTTGACAAGCTTGACTTCGTGGTTGCGTAGCTTCTTCACTTCTGTTCCTAATATGCGGGTTGGAACTTTTCTTATGGTTGCTTCGCGTTCCACTTCGGCCTCTTCGAGGATATTTGGCTCTACCACTTCAGCAGACTCATGTAGACATTTTCGGAGATGTGAAACATGAAAAACGTTGAGAACTCCATCCAATCTTTCAGGTAGCTCTAATCTATAGGACATTTTCCCAATTGTTCCTATCTAAAGGTATAGTCGAATGATAGAAGCAAGTAAAAACTTTGTGCCCATTAGGCAATGTCAAAACTGGAAATCTATGCCACATATATATATTGATTAGGAGAAGAACTCTCTAAGCATCAGCCCCGAAGACCGAAATCAACATCAGACTGACACCCAAAGAATTACTCAACCCAACCACTATATATGATTCTAGGAAACTAAGCATGATGGACTCCTTTTAGGTCACAAGGGAGTCCCTTCCTAAGACCAATCTGTATCCTATAAAACCCAAAAACTTTAGTCAAACCAATGAACACCCTTGAGCCCCAACATGTGTTACTAACAGATGAGTCATACTCCCTATGGGGTTTGCAACAGAAATTGGATTGAGAATGGGACCGAGAGGATATACACAAAAGATAGCATGCAAGTAAGCTCTACAGGAAGAGAGGGATCAAAGATATACTCTTAAGGGGAGATATGATGCACGAATCTAGTCTTCAATCTTCTAAGTCGCATTTCCTTGAGCTTAACTCCATTCTGCTTTGTCCGTCTTTAACTTCACAATTTTTGTAGCTTCTTAATTCTTGTTTCCAAAATATGAGTTGGAACCTATTTAACTGTTGCCTCTCGTTCCACTTTCACTTATTCTCCTTTTAGTATACTTGGCTCAAGCCTAACTGCGTACTCCTGGTTCCATGCAAGCTCTCCAAAATTCACTAGTGAATCTTAGATCTCGTCCACTCATTATCAGGTATTCCACGTAAAGGAACTATCTTTTGGGAATAAATGCCAACCATGTTGCCAAATGTACTTACTAAGGTGATTCTCCACAACTCATTCATAAGCGAAATGAACCTTCTGCCTTAGTGGCGAACACTACTGGAGCGCCCCATTCTGAAATGCTCCTTGTAATGAACCCATTCTATAGAAGCTCTTTAATCTGTTTACTGAGCCCTTACCTTTCCCATGGAGCCACGTGTCTAACGGGCAACGTAACAGGCTTTTCATTATCTACGAGATATATGAGGAAGTCTATCTCCCACTTCGGAGGCAAGCCCTTCACCTCTTCGAAGACATCCGGGTATTCCCGGACCACTCTAACCGATTGCAAATTTTCAACAGAGGCATCTAGCGATTCAAGGTAACTAAGCATAACCGCAAACGAGGGATTACAAGAAATCTCCAAAGTATTACCGAGCTGGGTTAGGAGCCTAACAACCCTTTTCTCACAATTAAGGATGGCCCCATTACTGGATAGCCAATCCATACCCAAAATCAAACCGTATCCCGAAAAGCCCAAAACAAAGGCACTACATTGAAATTCTACGCTTAGAATAGAAATTTTCAATCCCAAACAAATCATAGACAAATGAGCTGGGCCCCCAATTGGGTTTGAAACAATTAAGGGGTCCTCTACCATACTAGTTTTTAGGTGCAGAGATTTTAACTAAAGCAGACGAGATAAAGGAGTGTGACGTGCCGGAATCAAATAAAGTGCGAACGGGGTGATCAAACTACACATTCGACAGAAGTATTTATACCTCGTTTCTTTGGGCAGTCCTTAGCCATGTGGCCTGTCTCACCGCAAGAAAAGCACCCACCATTCATCTTGGCCTTCTTTTTCCGGCAATCTTTCACTAAGTGCCCCACTTTGCCACAGAATTTACACTTCCTCTTCTCTCGGGACTTGTTGTCTTTCCCGCCCTTCTCAAAGTCTGTCTTCTCAGGGCAGTCTTTGCTGATGTGTCCAGTCTCCCCACAATGAAAACATTCACCTTGCTTTCTTTTCCTCTTTCTACAATCCTTGGCTATGTGCCCCTCCGTACCACAAAAATTGCATTTCCTTTTTTCTCGTTTCTTATTATTACTGTTACGATCCTTTCTTGTTTGACTATTATTCGTCTTCCTACTCTGGGACTCTTCCGCTTGCTGGTTCACGTGGAGGAGGAGGAGTGAAAGCGTCAGCAGCTGGGGAGTAAGGTCTCCAGACATGCTGAAACAGAAAGGATAGAATCAAAACGAAGGATAGAAGATAGTACCTATGGCTTTGGGGGGACTTTGCCTTTTTAAAATAAAACAATATTTTTTTCTTTTAAAAATGCTTCTTTAAATTTCCTTTTTGAAAATAAATTTTCAAAACTTTTTATCTTATCTGGTAAACCTATGCTCTGATACCAAGTGAAACACCCCACCTCCGTTAGGGTCACTCTCAAAGGGAATGCCCTAATTTTGGTGGAGGTTTATAAGTATAAGTCACAGATATACAAGACAGATATAAGAACACATATTTGTAAACAGCAGAAAAACAGCAACTTTTATTTCATAAAAGCAAATACGTGTTACAACAACATTACCATGACTGTCTTACATCCTTTCAAAAAACATAACATAACACTTTCATAATCTGTCTTGATTACATCATTTAAAGAAGCATAAAAAAAAAACATAAATAAACTGCAAAAGCCCCATAGTGGTTGTCCAAAGCCATAGTTCAAAACGAAAGGGTCCAAGCAATACATTTTTCCTCTTCAAGCTGGATATGATATGAAGGCTGGTCAAGCTGCAGTGTTCCCTCCCTGTGGACCTGGGGGAGAAACGGAAGAAAAGAAGACGAAAGAAAAGTAGAGTGTAATAACCCGGAAAATCTGGGCCAGTTTAAAATTTTTATTTTGGCGATTTTAGCGAATTTTGATTATTTAAAATGAATTATTTTAAATAATATCGACGAGAAATTTATTTTGAATATAATTCGAACGTATATATTATACGCGTCGTCGTTAGAATATAAATAATTATATATAATTATAAAAAGAATTGAAAATGGCGCGGTAGTTCGATAATTCGATTTCAAACTTCAATTGAATGTACCGGGTGCAAAACAATCCGGATTTTAGTGAAACCAAAAACATTGGGATCTAATTGAGAATATCTTTCCAACGAATCCGAAAAATCAAGATTTCATATCGGGAATCAAAAGATATGTCCAGTTGAAAATTCTGAATAGTCGCTGTGGAATTCAGGCCCTTAAAAATGGACATTTTGCAAATGACCTCGGATTTCGACGAAACCAGTTTTGTTGGGTCCGTGATGTAAAGTTATTGCTAGATTCCAAATTTCATAATTTTTCGAATCAATATGTGAGTGTGGCATAGGAAAACGCGTTTGACCAGTTTCAGTTGATTTTAATCGACTGGAAATTGGCCATTATTCATACGGTCTCAGAATTCAACGAAACTAGTTTTGTTAGGACCGTATCGTCAATACGAAGCTTGAAAATATTTTTCTGTAATTTTCCGAGTTAATATGTGACCCCGGTAATTTGAAATGTACGTTTAAAATTCAATATAGAGATTTAAATGTAAATTTAACGGAAACTGATTGTAACTATCAAATCAGCTTGCGATACATATCCCATTGTGTTCGGAATGGGGGTGAAACGCTATGGACGACAGGCGGTGGGCCTCGTTTAGAGGTCGTATGTGAAAGTCAACTTTTTGAAAAATAAAATAATTAAATTAATAAAAAAAATTTAACTTCCCCTTTTTACCCGTTCTGCCCCCCCCCCCCCCCCCAATTTCATATTTCAACAGAATAAAAAGAAAAAAAAGAAAAAAGAGAGACAAATCGCTCCACCGGCGATCGAACACCACGACGCGCCGCCTTCTTCTTCCACCACCCCTCGCTCCAAGATCCGACGCAACCCCCCCCTGCGCCCCTTCGCCTCCATCTCCTCGATTTAAACCCCCCCCCCAAACGAGAACAGCCGACGCCGCTCGCATCGCTTCTGGTGGCTCTTGGGACCTTCGAACTGCACCGAAGTTCGTGCGTGGGGAGAGTTTGCCAAGGCGGACATCGTGGTGGCGATGGATGGTGGCATCGTTGACCGTGGCAGCGGTGGTTATTAACCCTAGGGGCGGAGCTTTTCAAGCGAACGGTTTGAAGGGTCCAGAACTTTTATCAGTGAGTGTTTCTTCAAGTAATTAGTTTAAATCAATTTAGTGATTAAATTTTAATGGGAGAAAACATTGGTTTGAAAATAGCTTTCCTTTTGGAAATAAAAATAGCAAGGTTTAACTAGATAAAAATCAGATTTTTATATATGTAAATAGTGGATAAAAATTTGATTTTTCTTAGAGAAAAAGAAATGATTTTGCTTTGTAAAAGAATTGATTTTTACCTTGTAAAAGAAGGTGATTTACATTTTTTATTATTATTTAAAAATCCGTTTAGTTAAAATAAGTCTAGTTTAAATCAGTTTTTATTTATACAATATATGAAAAGGTATGATCTTTATATTTTTAAAGTGATAAAAATATGATTTTTATATTTTTAAAGTATTAAAAATATAATCTTTACTATATAGAAATATTAAAAATACGATGATTACATTTTTAAAGTATTAAAAATGTAATCTTTATAGAATAGAGAATATAAAAATATCATCTTTGTATATGTAGCGAAATAAAAATCTGATTTTTTTTTTATACGTTGAAATAAAGTGATGATTTTCATAACGATGAAATCTATATTTTTGAAAAAGATAAAGTCTTTATATTTGAAAAGGAGAAATCTTTATAGTTGAAAAGGCGAGATCTTTATGTAGATGATAACGATGTAAAAATATAATTTTTATCTATATAGTAGCGTTGTGAAAATATGCTGATTTTTATATATTGAACTTCGAGATAAAAATATGATTTTTATATTTTTAAAGTATTAAAAATATGATTTTTATATTTTTAAAGTATTAAAAATATAGTCTTTAATATATAGATGATGTCAAAATATGATTTTTGTTTATAGATTTACAATGTGAAAATTCGATTTTTATATATTGAATAACAAAGTAAAAATTCGATTTTTACATATGTAGTGGCTACGGGCAACGAAGACGACGAAGATGCGATAGCAATGAAGATTTCTATCAATGAAGTGCCGTGGAGCTAGGATAGCTATCTGTGAGAACTTCTCACCTTTCAATTTAATTTTTCTAGTTATATATATATACTAGGATGCAGACGGTGCTTATTAGAAGCACCCGACACCCGTCCACAGACCATGGACTTGTTTGATTGGTTGTGTAGTTGGTTAGATTATTTGATTTGGATTGGATTGTTTTGATGAAATGAATTGATATGATTGATGTGTGAATGGCGTGGGCCTTCACTAGACCGGGGATAAGGCTAGGCCTCGTCCCGTTTTTAGTATCGTGCCGTTATGCCGCCGAAATTTTCTAAAATATGTTAGAAAAATAAAAATATCATTTTATTGAATAAATGAATTGAATAGAAATTCATAGGTTGAAATAAAATGTTTTATCGTTAAAAATATAATTTTTAACGTGAAGTGAATAAAATAGAATATTCATTTACAAACCAGACGGTTTGTTTATGTACACTTATTTGAATGACATTGATTGGGACGATAAATTTTACACATCGCCCAACTGCACAACTAAAATCTGTGTTTGATTGTTTGAAACCCCACACGGGTGTTGGGATGGAATATGAATTTCACTCATCCTGATTGATTAAATATGTCGATCGATTGATTGACAGGCTGTTATAAGCATTGAATATCTATATTTGATGCTTATACAGTGCAGTGCACTTTGGTTGATGGTTGATTATTTTTCAATGCTATTATATACATGTGTTGTATGGAAATCCATATAATTAATTTTATATGGTAATTGATTGGGCCTCATTCCAATTTGAAAAATAAAGAAAATTTGAAAATAGAAATTTATGAAGCCGTGTTGATTAGATTGACGCCATTTTGACGTGAACGATATTTATATCGACTATATTCATTTTAAAATGAATACTGAAAAGTGATTTCGAAATCGACGATTTCGAAATGAATTGAAAACGATTTCGAAATGAAGTGAATTGGAAACGATTTCAAAATGAATTGAATTGAAAACGATTTCGAAATGAAGTGAATCGAAAACGATTTCGAAATGAAGTGAATTGGAAACGATTTCAAAATGAATTGAATTGAAAACGATTTCGAAATGAAGTGAATCGAAAACGATTTCGAAATGAAGTGAATTGGAAACGATTTCAAAATGAATTGAATTGAAAACGATTTCGAAATGAAGTGAATCGAAAACGATTTCGAAATGAAGTGAATTGAAAACGATTTCGAAATGAAGTGAATTGAAAACGATTTCGAAATGAAGTGAATTGAAAACGATTTCGAAATGAATTGAATCGAAAACGATTTCGAAATGAATTGAAATTTGAATTGAATAGAAATGAATTTTAAAACGAATCTATAAAGAAGAATTCAATTGTGATTTGAATTGAAAAGGAAGTTGAAAATGTTTTTGAAACGAATTCAAAACTATTTATATAATTCGTTTCAAATAGAAATCGACGAAGTATATATTATATATATAATATAATGGCCTGAATAGAACGCGCCGCGCCGCGGCAGTTCGTGAATTTCGACCATTTATTTCAAACGGACATTACGGGAGATCCGACCGTCGGATTCTCCTAAAACCGGAACCGTTGGGTTCGTATCGAAAAGAGCTTTCTAACGAATATTAGAAATTAGAAATCTAACGGTTGGATTTTGAATTATGTCCAAATCAAATTTGAAAAAGGTCGCTATAAGTGCAGTTCGATGGCCATTTATGGAAATCGACTGTACGGGCCTTGATAAAATTATTAAAAATAGTAATAATTTGTGTAAAATCATAAGAAATGATTTGTGAAGATTTGGGATGAAAAACTCCATATTTGAAAAGATAAAAATAGATTTTTATCGAAATGAACTAGTTTTGAACTAGAATTATAATTCTATTTATTTTTAAATAAATAAATTGAATTTGAAAAGGGTTTTGAAAATAACCAAAATTTCCAATGATTGCATTGGAGTGGATTTGAATCGAAATTGTCTTCGGAATATTTCGATGTTGGAATTCGTGATTATACAGATGTTGTTATGGAAATTTGAAAGATATATATTTATATCGTTATTTCTAATACGACATTTGTTAGTCGTAAAATTTGATATTGAATATAAGTCGATATATTTTCTATTCAGAGCCTTGTATTGAATATCAAATGTGATTTGGGTTTGTCGCGAATGGTGTCTTCACTAACACTGTTCTTGAACCTAGTTGTGATGAAATTAAATCTTTTTATTTAGATTTAATGAAGTGTACCAATTAAACGATATTTAATTGGAATTGAATTGGTATTGATTTTTGGGTTTATCGTGAACAGTGTTTTAAATAACACTTGTTCTTTAACCCGATAATTAATGGAATGTGATTTTGGGTTTATCGTGAACCGTGTTTTAAATGACACTGATTCTTTAACCCAGTTAAAGATTAAAACTAAGTGGAGTTTTAATGAATCTTTAATTAGATTGAGATGATCGAAAATGGAGTATCACCAGTTTTGCTCCAGGCGATGGTTAAATCTTTAATTAGATTTGAACGTGAAATGGTAATTGAATTTACCGATAACACTGTGGTGTTAGATATGAAGTATTACCAGTTTTACTTCATGGGATGAATAGGTTGGGATTGGGAAATAAAATAAATGATTACTTCGGTGTGGTTCGCTAATCCCGACTAGTTTGAATTGATATTCAAAGGAGATTAAAGAATAAATTTAAAGAATTTATCTTGGATAAAATTAATGGGAACTTTTCCCAAAGTATAGGAATATTTGAATAAAAGAATATTCTGAATTGGAATGAGGCGTATGTTGTGTTTGTGTAACACTTTTATAATATATACGCGAGTTATTCAGAAAGACCGGGTTTATCCCATTCTGAATAACTGATTCGACGTGGTATCGAAGATGAAGGCTGTGGTCGAAGACCGGAAGTCTTCACGTCGTTTGGGTAATTACTGATGATCTTGATTGGGCGGTACACCCAAGAAGATGGAAACAGTTAGTGATCGTCCAGACGTGCTTGGAGATCGATGGATATGCGGGGTACTAGGTGCCTCCGGTTTCGTTCAGACCCAGAACGGACTTGTAAATGGACTGTGTGTCTGACATTGGATTTTAGTCCGTGCGATTGATCTCTATTAAATATATATCTGTTTGGCGGCGGAGGATTTATTCTCTTGCTTAACGCCCTTCTTTGAGACGTACGAGCTCAGGGGTTATATATTGATGGATATCAAACGCATGGAGTGAATTGCCTGTGTGGCATGCCTAAGTGGCAATTGATCGAGGCTTCTGTTGAAAAGCAAAGTCTTGTGGTGATGATCAAAGCACAGCCTGTGTGGCACAGCTTTGTGTAACGTGAATTCGCGAGCCTCGCCCCCCGGTTGTGAACCAAAAACGGGAGAGGACGTCAGGGAGGGCATGCGTTTCTTTCTAGCTAGAAGTGGCGTCAGTGGTTTTACACGCCCTGACGAGTTTGACTTATGTGGTTGTTGCTGTTGCGAGGCGCCTCGGTTATATCGGTTTCGGCCGATGCATTCTGGTCGGCAGACGGACCAGACTTACACCCCATAGGGTGGGGAGATGCATGTTCAGGGTTTAAGTTTAATCCACATAGGTGGACTGGCCCTGAGGATCCAAGGCTTGACTGAGTACTTGCCTGAGGCTCGGGCTAGAGAGTCTCGAAGTCGGTGAGGACTATCTTTTGCCTCGGTTCATAGATGGAAACCCAATTTCCAAATACGTGACATGTGCGGTTTTAATTGTAGAACTAGTATGGCGACATGATATATGGTACCCATGCCGCCTATGATTGATACTTATGATTTGAAGTTGTTTTATACACTATGCACTTATAATAGTATCAAATGATTTGTTTTAAACGTATCAAGCATACTTTGGCTGTTATAAGGGAAAACCCTATCCTCGACTGCGTTGCATTGTGTGATGGGACCTGGGTCTTATAACAGCTTCATTTTTCTTTATTTAGCATTGCGCTGTTTGTTTTATGCACTGGTATTCTTGGGAGGAAACCCGTTCCGTGTTATACGGCGTGGTCCCTTGATTTGCCTAACTTTAAAAATAAAGATTAATAACTGTTTAGTTCTCACACCAGTCCCATGACTGACCTGGAGTTTATTGTTTTGACCTATACTCTGGGTGCCCTTATTTTGACACGGGCAGCTAGTAGTTTTGGTTTTGCAGATTTATATTCACAGGATCCTGGTTTACAGCTGGAACCATATCCGGAAAGCTTTGTATCCGTATATCTCTTCTAGTTGTGTATTGTATTATTTTCCGCTGCTATGTATTTAAATGTAATTTAAATCTCTGATATTTCTGTGTAATATTCATTTAAACTCTGTATATTCTTGTAATCTGATGCATTGTTGTAATATACAATGAAATGTTCTTCTGTATGCGTTCTGTTGTGGCTTGTTCTCGAACTATCCGACGCTTTCCTTTACGGGGAAGTTACGGGTTTTTACACGTGGTATCAGAGCTTTGGTTTACAAAGCTAAGAGAATAAGGCACATTAGAACCATACGAAAGAATTCATCAGATATTGGATTAGTAAAATCCAATGAGAATGACTCGTTAGAGATGGGATCAGTAGTATCCTAGAACGAGTGTGAGGAGTAAATTTTCAAATGAAAACAAATTTAGTTTTGAAAATCTAAATCACTAAATCGTATTTGATTATTTATTTATATTGATTAGGACAGTCCAATATATAAAGATTTTGCGTATGCGCCAAGCTAGCGTCTATTCGAGGTTTTAATATACTGGATAGATATAGAATCACACTCTAGTTGCCCGAAGATGATTCTGATGATAGTTCGAACATCATCAGAATTGGTATTCGTGTTTCGAAGGTGTGATATCTATATATTTCCTATTGACTGGTGTGAGAACCCAAAATTAGATAGGGCTTATTGTTGTGATTTGGCATCAAAAATCTGATTTTTGTATACATATCAAAATTATGAATTTGAGACTCTAATTCACTAATTGATTGATGTTTGTGTTGTTTGTTTATTTGTTTGCTAATTTGTAGCCATTTAGCCTAATTGAACCAAATATTGAATTGTATTGAAAATTGGTCGCAACTGCTTGCATATACATATACTTACGTTGAACAGGTCATAGCAAGGAGGCTAGAGCCAGAGAATAAAATTTGTTGGCCCGACAAATAGGTACATGTTTACTACATAATTTCCTGTTTTGTTTGGGTGATGATGATTTTGTGAGCCTATTGGCTAGCCGCTTGGCTTTTTCTTTTTCTTTTTGAGATCTGAAGGACCGGGGAAGCTATTTGAAATTCCCCGATGCTCCCGGTGCAGGGGAGGTTATGGTGAAATTTTTCGAAAATTTAGGGTGTTAGTCAAATTTTTGAAAATTTGAAAATTCTCATAAACTGAAAAGTTTGAGAATGAAAGCCAGATCGAACGTAGGGCTGATTAATCAAACCACTTTCGACTTTGTTCCTTTTCGGGGACGAAAAGTTTTAAGTGGGGGAGATTGTAATAACCCGGAAAATCTGGGCCAGTTTAAAAATTTTATTTTGGCGATTTTAGCGAATTTTGATTATTTAAAATGAATTATTTTAAATAATATCGACGAGAAATTTATTTTGAATATAATTCGAACGTATATATTATACGCGTCGTCGTTAGAATATAAATAATTATATATAATTATAAAAAGAATTGAAAATGGCGCGGTAGTTCGATAATTCGATTTCAAACTTCAATTGAATGTACCGGGTGCAAAACAATCCGGATTTTAGTGAAACCAAAAACATTGGGATCTAATTGTGAATATCTTTCCAACGAATCCGAAAAATCAAGATTTCATATCGGGAATCAAAAGATATGTCCAGTTGAAAATTCTGAATAGTCGCTATGGAATTCAGGCCCTTAAAAATGGACATTTTGCAAATGACCTCGGATTTGGACGAAACCAGTTTTGTTGGGTTCGTGATGTAAAGTTATTGCTAGATTCCAAATTTCATAATTTTTCGAATCAATATGTGAGTGTGGCATAGGAAAACGCGTTTGACCAGTTTCAGTTGATTTTAATCGACTGGAAATTGGCCATTTTTCATACGGTCTCAGAATTCAACGAAACTAGTTTTGTTAGGACCGTATCGTCAATACAAAGCTAGAAAATATTTTTCTGTAATTTTCCGAGTTAATATGTGACCCCGGTAATTTGAAATGTACGTTTAAAATTCAATATAGAGATTTAAATGTAAATTTAACGGAAACTGATTGTAATGATCAAATCAGCTTGCGATACATATCCCATTGTGTTCGGAATGGGGGTGACACGCTATGGACGACAGGCGGTGGGCCTCGTTTAGAGGTCGTATGTGAAAGTCAACTTTTTGAAAAATAAAATAATTAAATTAATAAAAAAAATTTAACTTCCCCTTTTTACCCGTTCTGGCCCCCCCCCCCCCCCCCAATTTCATATTTCAACAGAATAAAAAGAAAAAAAAAGAGAGACAAATCGCTCCACCGGCGATCGAACACCACGACGCGCCGCCTTCTTCTTCCACCACCCCTCGCTCCAAGATCCGACGCAACCCCCCCCTGTGCCCCTTCGCCTCCATCTCCTCGATTTAAACCCCCCCAAACCAGAACAGCCGACGCCGCTCGCATCGCTTCTGGTGGCTCGTGGGACCTTCGAACTGCACCGAAGTTCGTGCGTGGGGAGGGTTTGCCAAGGCGGACATCGTGGTGGCGATGGATGGTGGCATCGTTGACCGTGGCAGCGGTGGTTATTAACCCTAGGGGCGGAGCTTTTCAAGCGAACGGTTTGAAGGGTCCAGAACTTTTATCAGTGAGTGTTTCTTCAAGTAATTAGTTTAAATCAATTTAGTGATTAAATTTTAATGTGAGAAAACATTGGTTTGAAAATAGCTTTCCTTTTGGAAATAAAAATAGCAAGGTTTAACTAGATAAAAATCAGATTTTTATATATGTAAATAGTGGATAAAAATTTGATTTTTCTTAGAGAAAAAGAAATGATTTTGCTTTGTAAAAGAATTGATTTTTACCTTGTAAAACAAGGTGATTTACATTTTTTATTATTATTTAAAAATCCGTTTAGTTAAAATAAGTCTAGTTTAAATCAGTTTTTATTTATACAATATATGAAAAGGTATGATCTTTATATTTTTAAAGTGATAAAAATATGATTTTTATATTTTTAAAGTATTAAAAATATAATCTTTACTATATAGAAATATTAAAAATACGATGATTACATTTTTAAAGTATTAAAAATGTAATCTTTATAGAATAGAGAATATAAAAATATCATCTTTGTATATGTAGCGAAATAAAAATCTGATTTTTTTTTTTATACGTTGAAATAAAGTGATGATTTTCATAACGATGAAATCTATATTTTTGAAAAAGATAAAGTCTTTATATTTGAAAAGGAGAAATCTTTATAGTTGAAAAGGCGAGATCTTTATGTAGATGACAACGATGTAAAAATATAATTTTTATCTATATAGTAGCGTTGTGAAAATATGCTGATTTTTATATATTGAACTTCGAGATAAAAATATGATTTTTATATTTTTAAAGTATTAAAAATATGATTTTTATATTTTTAAAGTATTAAAAATATAGTCTTTACTATATAGATGATGTCAAAATATGATTTTTGTTTATAGATTTACAATGTGAAAATTCGATTTTTATATATTGAATAACAAAGTAAAAATTCGTTTTTTACATATGTAGTGGCTACGGGCAACAAAGACGACGAAGATGCGATAGCAATGAAGATTTCTATCAATGAAGTGCCGTGGAGCTAGGATAGCTATCTGAGAGAACTTCTCACCTTTCAATTTAATTTTTCTAGTTATATATATATACTAGGATGCAGACGGTGCTTATTAGAAGCACCCGACACCCGTCCACAGACCATGGACTTGTTTGATTGGTTGTGTAGTTGGTTAGATTATTTGATTTGGATTGGATTGTTTTGGTGAAATGAATTGATATGATTGATGTGTGAATGGCGTGGGCCTTCACTAGACCGGGGATAAGGCTAGGCCTCGTCCCGTTTTTAGTACCGTGCCGTTATGCCGCCGAAATTTTCTAAAATATGTTAGAAAAATAAAAATATCATTTTATTGAATAAATGAATTCAATAGAAATTCATAGGTTGAAATAAAATGTTTTATCGTTAAAAATATAATTTTTAACGTGAAGTGAATAAAATAGAATATTCATTTACAAACCAGACGGTTTGTTTATGTACACTTATTTGAATGACATTGATTGGGACGATAAATTTTACACATCGCCCAACTGCACAACTAAAATCTGTGTTTGATTGTTTGAAACCCCACACGGGTGTTGGGATGGAATATGAATTTCACTCATCCTGATTGATTAAATATGTCGATCGATTGATTGACAGGCTGTTATAAGCGTTGAATATCTATATTTGATGCTTATACAGTGTAGTGCACTTTGGTTGATGGTTGATTATTTTTCAATGCTATTATATACATGTGTTGTATGGAAATCCATATAATTAATTTTATATGGTAATTGATTGGGCCTCATTCCAATTTGAAAAATAAAGAAAATTTGAAAATAGAAATTTATGAAGCCGTATCGATTAGATTGACGCCATTTTGACGTGAACGATATTTATATCGACTATATTCATTTTAAAATGAATATTGAAAAGTGATTTTGAAATCGACGATTTCGAAATGAATCGAAAACGATTTCGAAATGAAGTGAATTGGAAACGATTTCAAAATGAATTGAATTGAAAACGATTTCGAAATGAAGTGAATCGAAAACGATTTCGAAATGAAGTGAATTGGAAACGATTTCAAAATGAATTGAATTGAAAACGATTTCGAAATGAAGTGAATCGAAAACGATTTCGAAATGAAGTGAATTGAAAACGATTTCGAAATGAAGTGAATTGAAAACGATTTCGAAATGAATTGAATCGAAAACGATTTCGAAATGAATTGAAATTTGAATTGAATAGAAACGAATTTTAAAACGAATCTATAAAGAAGAATTCAATTGTGATTTGAATTGAAAAGGAAGTTGAAAATGTTTTTGAAATGAATTCAAAACTATTTATATAATTCGTTTCAAATAGAAATCGACGAAGTATATATTATATATATTATATATATAATATAATGGCCTGAATAGAACGCACCGCGCCGCGGCAGTTCGTGAATTTCGACCATTTATTTCAAACGGACATTACGGGAGATCCGACCGTCGGATTCTCCTAAAACCGGAACTGTTGGGTTCGTATCGAAAAGAGCTTTCTAACGAATATTAGAAATTAGAAATCTAACAGTTGGATTTGGAATTATGTCCAAATCAAATTTGAAAAAGGTCGCTATAAGTGCAGTTTGATGGCCATTGATGGAAATCGACTGTACGGGCCTTGATAAAATTATTAAAAATAGTAATAATTTGTGTAAAATCATAAGAAATGATTTGTGAAGATTTGGGATGAAAAACTCCATATTTGAAAAGATAAAAATAGATTTTTATCGAAATGAACTAGTTTTGAACTAGAATTATAATTCTATTTATTTTTAAATAAATAAATTGAATTTGAAAAGGGTTTTGAAAATAACCAAAATTTCCAATGATTGCATTGGAGTGGATTTGAATCGAAATTGTCTTCGGAATATTTCGATGTTGGAATTCGTGATTATACAGATGTTGTTATGGAAATTTGAAAGATATATATTTATATCGTTATTTCTAATACGACATTTGTTAGTCGTAGAATTTGATATTGAATATAAGCCGATATATTTTCTATTCAGAGCCTTGTATTGAATATCAAATGTGATTTGGGTTTGTCGCGAATGGTGTCTTCACTAACACTGTTCTTGAACCTAGTTGTGATGAGATTAAATCTTTTTATTTAGATTTAATGAAGTGTACCAATTAAACGATATTTAATTGGAATTGAATTGGTATTGATTTTTGGGTTTATCGTGAACAGTGTTTTAAATAACACTTGTTCTTTAACCCGATAATTAATGGAATGTGATTTTGGGTTTATCGTGAACCGTGTTTTAAATGACACTGATTCTTTAACCCAGTTAAAGATTAAAACTAAGTGGAGTTTTAATGAATCTTTAATTAGATTGAGATGATCGAAAATGGAGTATCACCAGTTTTGCTCTAGGCGAAGGTTAAATCTTTAATTAGATTTAAATGTGAAATGGTAATTGAATTTACCGATAACACTGTGGTGTTAGATATGAAGTATTACCAGTTTTACTTCATGGGATGAATAGGTTGGGATTGGGAAATAAAATAAATGATTACTTCGGTGTGGTTCGCTAATCCCGACTAGTTTGAATTGATATTCAAAGGAGATTAAAGAATAAATTTAAAGAATTTATCTTGGATAAAATTAATGGGAACTTTTCCCAAAGTATAGGAATATTTGAATAAAAGAATATTCTGAATTGGAATGAGGCGTATGTTGTGTTTGTGTAACACTTTTATAATATATACGCGAGTTATTCAGAAAGACCGGGTTTATCCCATTCTGAATAACTGATTCGACGTGGTGTCGAAGATGAAGACGGTGGTCGAAGACCGGAAGTCTTCACGTCGTTTGGGTAATTACTGATGATCTTGATTGGCCGGTACATCCAAGAAGATGGAAACAGTTAGTGATCGTCCAGACGTGCTTGGAGATCGATGGATATGCGGGGTACTAGGTGCCTCCGGTTTCGTTCAGACCCAGAACGGACTTGTAAATGGACTGTGTGTCTGACATTGGATTTTAGTCCGTGCGATTGATCTCTATTAAATATATATCTGTTTGGCGACGTAGGATTTATTCTCTTGCTTAACGCCCTTCTCTGAGACGTACGAGCTCAGGGGTTATATATTGATGGATATCAAACGCATGGAGTGAATTGCCTGTGTGGCATGCCTAAGTGGCAATTGATCGAGGCTTCTGTTGAAAAGCAAAGTCTTGTGGTGATGATCAAAGCACAGCCTGTGTGGCACAGCTTTGTGTAACGTGAATTCGCGAGCCTCGCCCCACGGCTGTGAACCAAAAACGGGAGAGGACGTCAGGGAGGGCATGCGTTTCTTTCTAGCTAGAAGTGGCGTCAGTGGTTTTACATGCCCTGACGAGTTTGACTTATGTGGTTGTTGCTGTTGCGAGGCGCCTCGGTTATATCGGTTTCGGCCGATGCATTCTGGTCGGCAGACGGACCAGACTTACACCCCATAGGGTGGGGAGATGCATGTTCAGGGTTTAAGTTTAATCCACATCGGTGGACTGGCCCTGAGGATCCAAGGCTTGACTGAGTACTTGCCTGAGGCTCGAGCTAGAGAGTCTCGAAGTCGGTGAGGACTATCTTTTGCCTCGGTTCATAGATGGAAACCCAATTTCCAAATACGTGACATGTGCGGTTTTAATTGTAGAACTAGTATGGCGACATGATATATGGTACCCATGCCGCCTATGATTGATACTTATGATTTGAAGTTGTTTTATACACTATGCACTTATAATAGTATCAAATGATTTGTTTTAAACGTATCAAGCATACTTTGGCTGTTATAAGGGAATACCCTATCCTCGACTGCGTTGCATTGTGTGATGGGACCTGGGTCTTATAACAGCTTCATTTTTCTTTATTTAGCATTGCGCTGTTTGTTTTATGCACTGGTATTCTTGGGAGGAAACCCGTTCCGTGTTATACGGCGTGGTCCCTTGATTTGCCTAACTTTAAAAATAAAGATTAATAACTGTTTAGTTCTCACACCAGTCCCATGACTGACCTGGAGTTTATTGTTTTGACCTAAACTCTGGGTGCCCTTATTTTGACACGGGCAGCTAGTAGTTTTGGTTTTGCAGATTTATATTCACAGGATCCTGATTTACAGCTGGAACGATATCCGGAAAGCTTTGTATCCGTATATCTCTTCTAGTTGTGTATTGTTTTATTTTCCGCTGCTATGTATTTAAATGTAATTTAAATCTCTGATATTTCTGTGTAATATTCATTTATACTCTGTATATTCTTGTAATCTGATGCATTGTTGTAATATACAATGAAATGTTCTTCTGTATGCGTTCTGTTGTGGCTTGTTCTCGAACTATCCGACGCTTTCCTTTACGGGGAAGTTACGGGTCTTTACATAGAGTCAGACATAAAGCCTGAGTAAGTCTAGGACTATTCTGTCTATGAATAAATAACTGGGTATGATAAGTATAAACAAGAAATGGGGAAAGCACTATAAACTTGGTTAAGTGGTCTAGGGTCGAATATACTATCGTACCCCATATTAATCTCTGAACCCATATAAACTAGTTACCAACTGGCACCCCATAATCAGGGTGAAGTGATCCATTCTATGATGATCGGCTCCTACTCGCATAGTTACATGTGTCTTACGGCCCCCGATGTTGTAGTTACCTATGCTGGTCCCACCATGGGGTGTATCAAGTCCCATGGCGGCGGCCCGACACAACCCTAGAATGCATAGGTATGCTACTGGTGCCCAGTGCCTTATTTTTCTGCGCCGGAGTGTGTGCACGCCCGCACCCCGTTAGAACCTACACTGCTACACCACCGCCGTCGATTTGACCTCTTACAATCAGCCAGTAATCGTGCCCCACCCTGCCTAGTTTCAGGGTATCATGATACACCTTATAGGGTTACTGCTGAAAAGGGTCCCCCGCTACTAGGTTTTCTATTTCTAGCCAACATGCTAAGTTGGTTAAGTGTTTTATAACCTAACCCCCAATCAGTCTGTTTAGTTTAGCATGTTCCATTTTGATTAAGTCTTTAGTCCACTTAATCCTAACAATCCTGACTCAGCTTTAATTGTCTTATTAAAGCCTTGACCTCTCACATTAGACAGGTATTGTTGTGGCTGCCTGTTGCCGGTTGGTTCCGGGCAGTCTTACGCCACAACTCAGTCTAACCTCGGGTACTTATTGGGCTCCATGTTTAACCACCCACATTGGATAGGTATTGTTGTGACTACTGGACAGCAGGGCGGTTCCGGGCAGGTTTACATCACAACTCAATCCAACCTCGGGTTAAACACATCGTATTTTCTACATTTACATATTTTGTCTTTCTTCTTTATTTTTCTTATATGTAAATATTTGCGGCCCATTAAAAATCAATGGTGTGAAGGTTACACCAATCATGGGCCCAACCCATACTTGAATTTGGGCCCCTTTTCTTTATATTTTCATTTATTAATAAATTTAACCCAACGTTATTTTCCCCCATTTAATACGTCCGTTTATTATATATATGTTGGGCTTAGCCTTTTTAAGCCCAACCTAGCCATGCGAAAAGGGGAGGCTTAAAGCGTGATTACGTACATAAAAAGGGGAATGTGAACGCATGAACTTGCAACGTGACGTTGGAACTACAAAATAGAAACTGGTGTACTTGCATAGTAGTAACATATACTTTGGTCATAAAGCATAAGTGACATGAATCAAACCATGTAAACTTGTAGTTAAGTTAAGAATATCACTATTGACACATAAGCTTAACTGCAACATAAACCTATATTTTATTTAGGCATAATGTCAAACATAAGCAAATCATGTTTATAAGATTACTACATGTTTACAAAGGTGCTTACTTTTGTGACTAAAAAGTATAATTCAACTAGAATTAATCCAACTTAATCATGATTCTGAATCTATTCACATAACCATGGCACACATATACTTATGGCATAAATATTTCTAACATGAAATCATGATTTTTACTTTAGTCATGCAAACTTGCAAATGGAATTTTGAATCTAACCTAGCTATGTACCACATATGTCATCATATAATTCTTGTTAACAATATAGACCTAACATGGTTTTTAATTATGCAAAATATCAATCATAGCCTAGTCATATTCATAAATTCACAAAGAGGTTTTCTAGTACAAAAGTATGGCTTAATACATATATCATGATGCAAAATTTTCAACATAATTTCATATGGATTATAATAACCCAAATTTGCTCCAGTTACTCACAAAATGATTTTTGTATAAAAATACACATTATGATGGCATAGTAGCAAAACCCCAAACTTGCATGAATTTCAATTAAACAACTACATACATGTAGCTTCAACATGGATTACATAATTTGCGAATATTCCAAACGTATACTTGCATAAAACAACCGCAAACATGTAGTTTTTATAATGAATAACATGCTTTGCGAATATCCAAACATATACTTGCATAAAACTACCGCAAACATGTAGTTTTTATAATGAATAACATAATTTGAGAATATCCAAACGTATACAATATTCCAAATCGATAAGAATCATAGTAACGCACAAATATGGATTACTTTATCACCACAAATCAAGTATACAAACCAACACAGTTATTTGTTCATACCAAAATAATACTCCACTTACAATTGTGTGGCGAATTCTCAAATTTAGGGATTTGAAGATGCGATTCCTTGTTGATTTGATTTGTTTAAGTTGCTTTATGCTTTAGAATTTTCCTCCTAGTCTTCTCCCAAATTGGTGGCTACTCCTAGTCGTTCCTCAGCAGCATGATGGCTTTGTTCTTATTTTTGAATGAATAGATTAGGTTGAGTCTAGGGTCATTTTTATAGAGTTTATGAACTGATTAGGACCATCGATGTTGCATGGATTGATCGTAGCCATTCATTCGAAAGAGGGACCAATTAGAGCCTGCCACCTAGCCCTAATGACAAAGCAAGCTTCTGAAAATCGGCCAAACACAGACCTGGCCAGCCAGGACTATACCAGACCTGGCCAGCAGGTCATTTTTGAACTGGGCGCACTTGGCAGGTGCGCCAGGTCAAAAATGTACTGGCGCACTTCCCAAGTGCGCCAGTGCATTTTTGTTCTGGCGCACTTCCCAAGTGCGCCAGTGCATTCTGACTCGTTTTCCGGTTTTTCGCCCAACTTCGTTCGTCCATATCTTCTTCATACGATATCCGTTTTTCGAAAACTCAAACTCTATTTCGCGTATTTTTCCGAGACGAACGCAATGGCGTATCCCGTTTCCCTTAGTTCTTTGATTTGAAATTACTTATACTTTAATTTGTGAATTTCACAGTTATAGAATTCACGGGGTGTTACATTAGTATATATATATATAACTAGAGAAAGAAATTTTGAGTGAGGAGTTCTCACCGAAAGCTATCCAAACATCTTGACTCTCCTTTGATATAAATCTTCTTTTTTTTGTCACCTTCGTTGTCCGCTTTCACTACCTATGTAAAAATCGAATTTTTACTTCGCTATTCATTATATAAAAATCGAATTTTTACTTCGTTATTCAATATATAAAAATCGAATTTTTACTTCGACGTTCAATATATAAAAATCACATTTTTACTTATAAAAATTCAGTTATAACAAAATCAGTTTTTTTTTTAAACATATAACAAAATCAGTTTTTTTTTTTAAACATATAACAAAATCAGTTTTTTTTAAACATATAACAAAATCAGTTTTTAAACTAATTTAAACTGAATTAAAAGCAAGAGAAACATACTGCATCTTTCAAGGGGGCGAATTCATGGTTGTCGTTGACTGGAAGAGGAGAGGGACT
Organism: Allium sativum; assembly: GCA_030737875.1. NCBI lineage: Eukaryota > Viridiplantae > Streptophyta > Magnoliopsida > Asparagales > Amaryllidaceae > Allium > Allium sativum. The sequence goes on from CM060911.1 coordinate 76,834,859, forward strand.
CGTCGGAGGCGCCCTGGCGTGGAGCAGCTCGGCGGTGGGCTTCGAAACTGGGGGGGGGGGGCTGCGGCAGGTGAAAGCGACGGGGGGGGGGGGGGGGGTTGCGTCGCGATTTGTGGAGGAGAAGAGGAGGTCGTTACGAGGTAGGAGGTTGGCGGAGCAGAGGGAAGAAGGGCGGCGGTCCCCCCTGGTGGCGGCGCCGTCGACGAAGAAGGGGGGGGCGGCGATTTAGAGATCGGGTTTTTTTTTTCTCTCAATCGAGAATTGGGGGGGGGGGGGCAGAAGATAAAGGAAAGGAGAGGAGAATATTTTTTTTTTATTATTTAATTATTAAAAAGTTGACTTTTACATACGACCTCTAAACGAGCTCCACCGCCTGTCGTCCATAGCGTTTTACCCCCAGTCTGAACACAATGGGATCTGTATCGCAGGTTGATTTGATCGTTTTGATTAGTTTCCGTTGAATTTACATTTAAATCACTATATTGAATTTTAAACGTATATTTCAAATTACCGGGGTCACATACTAACTCGAAAAATTCCCGAAAAATATTTTCTAACTTCGTATTGACGATACGGTCTTAACAAAACTAGTTTCGTCGAATTCAGAGGCCGTTAGAAAAATGGCCATTTTTCAGTCGATTAAAATCAACTAAAACTGGTCAAACGCGTTTTCCTTTGCCATGCTCACATAGTGAATCAAAAAATTATGAAATTTGGAATCTAGCAATAATTTGACATCACGGACCCAACAAAACTGGTTTCGTCGAAATCCGAGGTCGTTTGCAAAATATCCATTTTTAAGGGCCTGAATTCCATAGCGACTATTCAGAATTTTCAACTGGACATATCTATTGATTCCCGCTATGAAAATTTGATTTGTCGGATTCGTTGGAAAGATATTATCAATTAGATCCTAATGTTTTTGGTTTCACTAAAATCCAGATTGTTTTGCACCCGGTACATTCAATTGAAGTTTGAAATCGAATTATCGAACTACCGCTCCATTTTCAATTCTATTTATAATTATATATAAATATTTATATTCTAACGACGACGCGTATAATATATACGTTTGAATTCTATTCAAAATAAATTCCTCTTCAATATTATTTAAAATAATCTATTTTAAATATTCAAAATTCGCTAAAATTGCCGAAATAAAAATTTTAAACTGGCCCAGATTTTCGGGTTGTTACAATCTCCCCCACTTAAAACTTTTCGTCCCCGAAAAGGAACAAAGTCGAAAGTGGTTTGATTAATCAACTCTACGTTCGATCTGGCTTTTATTCTCCAACTTTTTAGTTTCTGAGAATTTTCAAAAACTTCAAAAATTTGGCTAACACCCAAAATTTTCGAAAAATTTCGCCATAACCTCCCCTGCACCGGGAGCATCGGGGAATTTCAAATAGCTTCCCCGGTCCTTCAGATCTCAAAAAGAAAAAGAAAAAGCCAAGCGGCTAGCCAATAGGCTCATAAAATCATAATCACCCAAACAAAACAGTAAATTATGTATTAAACATGTACCTATTTGTCGGGCAAACAAATTTTATTCTCTGCTCTAGCCTCCTTGCTATGACCTGTTCAATGATATATATGCATATGCAAGCAAATGCAACCAATTTTCAATACAATTCAATATTTGGTTCAATTAGGCTAAATGGTTCAAAATTATCAACCAAATAAACTAACAACACAATCATCAATCAATTAGTGGATTAGAGTTTTCAAATTGATAACTTTGATACATAGTCAAAAATCATGTTTTGATGCCAAATCACAACAATGTATTCTAGCTATATTAGTTTTGGTTCTCACACCAGTATAATGGAAATATATTGAAAATCACACCTTCGAAACTCGAACATAAATGTTGATGATGCGATCGCTATCATCAATTTCATCTTCGGGCGACTAGAGTGCGATGCTATATCTATCCAATATATTAAAACTTTGAATATACGTTTGCATGGCGTATATGCAAATTCTTTATATACCGAATTGTCCAAATAAATACAAATAAATAATCAAATACGAATAAAACGATCTAAATTTCAAAACATAATTGTTTTCATTTGAAAAATATACTCTCCACACTCGTTCTAGGATACTACTGATCCTATCTCTAACGAGTCATTCTAATTGGATATTACTAATCCAATATCTGATGAATTCTTTCGTAGGGTTCTAATGTTTCTTGTTCTCTGCTTTGTAAACCAAAGCTCTGATACCAACTGTGACGGCAAGGAATTTCGCTCGGTCCGAACCAGTCGCTAAACCGACCCAGACCGTTCGAAACGCCCTATCGTTTGAGAACAAGACAAAACAGAACGCAAACAGAAGAACATTTCATTGTATATTACAACAATGTACCAGATTACAAGAATATATAGAGTATATATGAATATTACACAGAAATATCAGAGATTTAAATTACATTTAAATACATCGCAGCGGAAAATAATACAATATACAACTAGAAGAGATATACGGATACAAAGCTTTCCGGATATCGTTCCAGCTGAAAACCAGGATCCTGTGAATATAAATCTGCAAAACCAAAACTGCTAGCTGCCCGTGTCAAAATAGGGGCACCCAGAGTTTAGGTTAAAACAATAAACTCCAGGTCAGTCATGTGACTGGTGTGAGAACTAAAACAGTTATTAATCCTTATTTTAAATCATTAGGTAAATCAAGGGACCACGCCGTATAACACGGAACGGGTTTCCTCCCAAGAATACCACTGCATAAAACAAACAGCGCAATTCTAAATAAAGAAAAATGAAGCTGTTATAAGACCCAGGTCCTATCACACAATGCAACGCAAGCCGGGGGATAGGGTTTTTACTTTATAACAGCCAAAGAATGCTTGATACGTTTAAAACAAATCAATTGATACTATTATAAGTGCATAGTGTATATAACAACTTCAAATCATAAGTATCGATCATATGCGGCATGAATGCCCCATCCCACTATGTCGCCATACTAGGCTCTACAAATAAAACCGCAAATGTCACGTATTGGGAAATTGGATTTCCATCTATGAACCGAGGCCAAAGATAGTCCTCAACCGATTCGAGACGCTCTAGCCCGTGTCTCAGGCAAGTACTCAGTCAAGCCTTGGATCCTCAGGGCCAGTCCACCGATGTGGATTAAACTTAAACCCTGAACATGCGTTTCCCCGCCCTATGGGGCGTAGGTGAGCCAACTAAATGACTCCATCGGTTCGAGAACGACCGATCAATCCGAGGCGCCTCGCAACAGCAACAACCACATAAGTCAAACTCGTCAGGGCGTGTAAAACCACTGACGCCACTTCTAGCTAGAAAGAAACGCATGCCCTCCCTGACGTCCTCTCCCGTTTTTGGTTCATACCGGGTGTGAAACTCGCGAAGCAAACGTTACACAAAGCTACGCCACAAAGGCCTTGCTTTGATCATCACCACAAGACTTTGCTTTTCAACAGAAGCCTCGATCAATTGTCGCTTAGGCATGCCACACAGGCAATTCACTCCATGCGTTTGATATCCATCAATATATAACCCCTGAGCTCGTACGTCTCAGAGAAGGGCGTTAAGCAAGAGAATAAATTCTCCGCCGCCAAACAGATATATATTAAATAGAGATCAATCACACGGACTAAAATCCAATGTCAGACACACAGTCCATTTACAAGTCCGTTCTGGGTCTGAACGAAACCGGAGGCACCTAGTACCCCGCATATCCATCGATCTCCAAGTACGTCTGGACGATCACCAACTGTTTCCATCTTCTTGGGTGTACAGCCCAATCAGGATCTTCAGTAATTATCCGAATGACGTGAAGACCTCCGGTCTTCGACAATCGTCTTCATCTTCGACTTATCGTCATATCAGTTATTCAGAATGGGATAAACCCGGTCTTTCCGAATAACTCGCGTACATTTTAAATAAGTGTTACACAAACACAACATACGCCTCATTCCAATTTATCAGTCACTAACCGTAAATTAATCAAGAGAATAATTCCCCAAATATTAACCCCGAAGGCCGAAACCAACATCAGATCAATATCCAGAAAACCATTCTGCTTGGCTAACCGACAGTTAGTTTCTAAATTTCACGTTCATAGGGAAAGGTTCCCATTAATTTTATCCAAGATAAATTCCTTGAATTTATTCTTTATTCTATTCTTTTGAATTTCGATTCAACTAGCCGGGATTAACGAAACTTACTGAAGTAATCATTTGTTTAATTTCCCAATGCCAACCTATTTATCCCATGAAGTAAAACTGGTAATACTTCATATCTAACACCACAGTGTTATCGGTAAATTCAATTACCATTTCACGTTCAAATCTAATTAAAGATTTAACTATCGCCTGGAGCAAAACTGGTGATACTCCATTCTCGATTATTTCAATCTAATTAAAGATTCATTAAAACTCCACTTAGTTTTAATCGTTAACTGGGTTAAAGAATCAGTGTCATTTAAAACACGGTTCACGATAAACCCAAAATCACATTCATTAATTGTCGGGTTAAAGAACAAGTGTTATTTAAAACACTGTTCACGATAAACCCAAAACTCAATATCAATTCAATTCCAATTAAATATTATTTAATTGGTACACTTCATTAAATCTAAATAAAAAGATTTAATCTTTTCTCAACTGGGTTCAAGAACAGTGTTAGTGAAGACACCATTCACGACAAACCGAAATCACATTTGATATTCAATATAAGGCTCTGAATAGAAAATATATCGGCTTATATTCAATATCAAATTCTACGATTAACAAATGTTATATTGGAAATAACGATATAAATATATATCTTTCAAATTTCCGTAACAACATTCGTATAATCACGAATTCCAACATCGATATATTCCGAAGACAATTTCGATTCAAATCCACTCCAATGCAATCATTGGATATTCTCATTATTTTTAAAACCCTTTTTAAATTCAATTTATTTACTTAAAAATAAATAGAATTATAATTCTAGTTCAAAACTAGTTCATTTCGATAAAAATCTATTTTTATCTTTTCAAATATGGAGTTTTTCGTCCCAATTCTTTCTAAATCATTTCTTATGATTTTACACAAATTATTATTATTTTTAGTAATTTTATCGAGGCCTGTACAGTCGATTTTCATCAACGGTCATCGAACTGCACTTACAACGACCTTTTTCAAATTTGATTTGGACATAATTCCAAATCCAACCGTTAGATTTCTAATTTCTAATATTCGTTAGAAAGCTCTTTTCGATACGAACCCAACGGTTCCGGTTTTAGGAGAAACCGACGGTCGGATCTCCCGTAATATTCGTTCGAAGTTAATGGTCGAAATTCGCGAACTGCCGCGGCGCGACGCGTTCTATTCAGGCCATTATATTATATATATTATATATATAATATATATTTCGTCGATTTCTATTCAAAACGAATTATATAAATAGTTTTAAATTCGTTTCAAAAGCAATTTCAACTTCCTTTTCAATTCAAATCAAAATTGAATTCTTCTTTATAAATTCGTTTTAAAATTCATTTCTATTCAATTCAAATTTCAATTCAGTTTGAATTCATTTCAATTCGCTTTCAATTCAATTTGAAATCATTTTCAATTCAATTTATTTCGAAATCGTTTTCAATTCAATTCATTTCGAAATCGTTTTCAATTCAATTCATTTCGAACTCGTTTTCAATTCATTTCATTTCGAAATCGTTTTCAATTCATTTCATTTCGAAATCGTTTTCAATTCAATTTATTTCGAAATCGTTTTCAATTCATTTCATTTCGAAATCGTTTTCAATTCATTTCATTTCGAAATCGTTTTCAATTCATTTCATTTCGAAATCGTTAAAATCGATATAAATATCGTTCACGTCATAATGGCGTCAATCTAATCAACACGGCTTCATAAATTTCGATTTTCAAATATTCTATTTCAAATATTTCTTTTTCAAAATAGTTGTTATTATCAAAATATTTCGTTCAACACATGACCAATCTCAATGGATGAGTACTGTCAACACATGAACCTTTATTTTATATTGATAAAGATGTAAATTTTATTACTAAAATATTTCGTTCAACACATGACTAATCTCAATGGATGAGTACTGTCAACACATGAACTTTTATTTTATAATATTCTTTATTTTTTCAAATTGGAATGAGGCCCAATCAATTACCATATAAAGTTAATTATATGGATTTTCATACAACACATGTATAATAGCATTGAAAAATAATCAACCATCAACCAAAGTGCACTACACTGTATAAGCATCAAATATAGATATCTAATGCTTATAACAGCCTGTCAATCAATCGATCGACATTTTTAATCAATCAGGATGAGTGAACTTCAAATTTCATCCTAACACCCGTGTGGGGTTTCAAACAATCAAACACATATTTTATTTGTGCAGTTGGGCGATGTGTAAAATTTATCATCCCAATCAATGTCATTCAAATAGGTGTACATAAACAAACCGTCTGGTTTGTAAATGAATATTTATTTATTCACATTCACGTTAAAAATTATATTTTTAACGATAAAACATTTTTTTCCAACATATGAATATTCTATTCGGATCATTTATTCAATAAAATGATATTTTTATTTTTCTAACATATTTTAGAAAATTCCGGCAGCATAACGGCACGATACTAGAAACGGGACGAGGCCTAGCCTTATCCCCGGTCTAGTGAAGGCCCACGCCATTCACACATCAATCAAATTCATCAATCAACCAAATTCAAATCAAGTCATCAAATTAATTTATGCAACCAAACAAACAAGTCCATGGTCTGTGGACGATTGTGTCAGGTGCTACTAAGCACTGTCTGCATCCTAGTATATATATATATATAACTAGAGAGAAATTTTGAGTGAGGAGTTCTCACCGAAAGCTATCCAAACATCTTGACTCTCCTTTGATATAAATCTTCTTTTTTTTGTCACCTTCGTTGTCCGCTTTCACCACCTATGTAAAAATCGAATTTTTACTTCGCTATTCATTATATAAAAATCGAATTTTTACTTCGTTATTCAATATATAAAAATCGAATTTTTACTTCGATGTTCAATATATAAAAATCACATTTTTACTTATAAAAATTCAGTTTTTTTTTACCATATAAAAATTCATACCTTTTAAACATATAAAAATTCATACCTTTTTAACATATAAAAATTCATACCTTTTTAACATATAAAAATTCATACCTTTTTAACACATAAAAATTCATACCTTTATACCTTTTTAACACATAAAAATTCATACCTTTTTAACATATAAAAATTCATACCTTTTTAACATATAACAAAATCATTTTTTTTTTTAAACATATAACAAAATCAGTTTTTTTTTTAAACATATAACAAAATCAGTTTTTTTTTTAAACATATAACAAAATCAGTTTTTAAACTAATTTAAACTAAATTAAAAGCAAGAGAAACATACTGCATCTTTCAGAGGGGCGAATTCATGGTTGTCGTTGACTGGAAGAGGAGAGGGACTCGTCGGAGGCGCCCTGGCGTGGAGCAGCTCGGCGGTGGGCTTCGAAACTGGGGGAGGGGGGGCTACGGCAGGTGAAAGCGACCGGGGGGGGGTTGCGTCGCGATTTGTGGAGGATAAGAGGAGGTCGTTACGAGGTAGGAGGTTGGCGGAGCAGAGGGAAGAAGGGCGGCGGTCCCCCTGGTGGCGGCGCCGTCGACGAAGAAGAGGGGGAGGGGGCGGCGATTTAGAGATCGGGTTTTTTTTTTCTCTCAATCGAGAATTGGGGGGGGGGGGCAGAAGATAAAGGAAAGGAGAGGAGAATATTATTTTTTATTTAATTATTAAAAAGTTGACTTTTACATACGACCTCTAAACGAGGTCCACCGCCTGTCGTCCATAGCGTTTTACCCCCAGTCTGAACACAATGGGATCTGTATCGCAGGTTGATTTGATCGTTTCGATTAGTTTCCGTTGAATTTACATTTAAATCACTATATTGAATTTTAAACGTATATTTCAAATTACCGGGGTCACATACTAACTCGAAAAATTCCCAAAAAATATTTTCTAACTTCGTATTGACGATACGGTCCTAACAAAACTAGTTTCGTCGAATTCTGAGACCGTTAGAAAAATGGCCATTTTCCAGTCGATTAAAATCAACTGAAACTGGTCAAACGCGTTTTCCTTTGCCATGCTCACATATTGAATCATAAAATTATGAAATTTGGAATCTAGCAATAATTTGACATCACGGACCCAACAAAACTGGTTTCGTCGATATCCGAGGTCGTTTGCAAAATATCCATTTTTAAGGGCCTGAATTCCATAGCGACTATTCAGAATTTTCAACTGGACATATCTATTGATTCCCGCTAATTATCAATTAGATCCTAATGTTTTTGGTTTCACTAAAATCCGGATTGTTTTGCACCCGGTACATTCAATTGAAGTTTGAAATCGAATTATCGAACTACCGCGCCATTTTCAATTCTATTTATAATTATATATAAATATTTATATTCTAACGACGACGCGTATAATATATACGTTCGAATTCTATTCAAAATAAATTCCTCTTCAATATTATTTAAAATAATCTATTTTAAATATTCAAAATTCGCTAAAATTGCCGAAATAAAAATTTTAAACTGGCCCAGATTTTCGGGTTGTTACATGAAGTAAGGTTGTTAGTTACTTAATATACATACCAAGTATAAATGTGATACATGCCAGGGTAGTTAAAAAGCCTAGTTCAAGATTTGTATTTGCATATACTAGCCTAATTCCCCTTTTTACGTGACCAAATGTTTTGTTTAACTCAAATGTTAATACATATTCATATGGTCTAATTAGCGTAAAATAAATGATAACTAAAGTATAACTCGTTTAAATATATAACGTGAACGTGTAAGTTGTGTAACGCCCTTATATGTTGGCAGAACCATGTCAAATCAGGAGCGTTGAAACCGTACCAAAGAACACGACATTTTGGGAACTGGTTCGGTCCCAGATGGAAAACTCAAGTTGAGTTAAACTCACTCAGCTCTTCCCATTTATATTTTATATAAATTGGTTTTTTATTTTGCGTATTCTGATTGCTAGTGGTTGACTGTTTTGTAGTTATATATATTTATTGTGATCCAATAAATGAAATTAAACGGTCGTTTAATCTCAGTAAAATACCAATCGTGTTGATTTGACCTATATAAAATAATTTCCCTTGACTGGTCACGTTTATAAAACGTGTTTGAAATTGTTTGAATTGTTTGGATTGGCTATTAGCAGATTGATGAACGTTATAGAAATTTTCACGAATGATTGGTTGTTGTGGATTGTTGAAACATATTTCAACATTTATATCTGATATTTATTAATGGGTAGTTTGGTTGGGTAATTGGCATAACCTGGCTTACAAATCAATCGATTTATAAAAATGGGGATTTTATCGACGGCAAATCAAAAATATTGAAGTTGTTTTATTACAAATGTAAGTTTCGAAAGTTATTACTTTCAAATTATTATAAATTAAAGTTCATAAGAAATTATGAAATGGTTTTTGAAAACAAATTCTTACGTTAATAAAAATTACAAAACAAATGAGAAGAAATAACCCTATGTTTAAGTACTCGTTTAATCGCGTCAGATGAATGATTAAATAAGGTTATTTAAATTAATTATATTTTAAATAATTTAAAGGAGGAATTAAATGGGATTGGTCAGAAGAATAATCATGTTTGAGAGTCAACTATTTAAACCAAGTTTGAAATGAAATGGACGAGTGTTGGAAAGAGGCCAGGGATGAGTTTTACTATTTGAGCTCAAGTTTTATAATAAAGCAAATAAGAGGTTTTTTTTATATAGCTTAAATGAAAAGTTTTACTTAACGATTGAGTTAATGCAGGTGAAAGGGTGTAAATTAAATTTATTAACAAGGTTTATAAACGAATATGAGTTTAAACGTCATTTTTAAATGGGAAATACTTAATAATGATATTAAGTCAAATCAATGGATTCAAAAAGGGAATGTCCTGAAAGAAAAGGGATTGAAAAAGGGTTTGATTTGAGCTTGATAAACAAGGCTGGAAATAGGATTTGTGATAATTCGATTTGTGAAACAAAGTCATTTGAATAGATCGGGAGTGAATAAAGAAATGTTTAGTAAGGAATTATTTAATTATTGAATTAAGTGACATTAATTATAACTATATTTTAACAAGTGGGATGTGTTAACTCTTGAATTACAACTCGTATTCATCTGAAGATAAGAACGTTGTTGGTCAAGGTCTGAGAGGTAATTAAAATACCCCAACTTGAACGACTACGGGATGAGGCCGATTCTAGTTGGTAATGTCAGGAATGGGTGATAAGATTTCCAAAGTAAAGGAAATGATATGAGATCATATTTTACCTAGTAACGAAGAAAAAGGAGGTTGGGCGATAATTTTAAGAAAACCAAGTGGTGTTGAGTACCAGACCAGTAAATATATTTTTATGATTTCATGGATGTTTACTTGATAGTTAAATAACCGACTGTCAAGTCTGACTTTACGATTGTTGGTATGGAAAGACCGGGATCGAATGGATATTCGAAAACCATTCTGACCAACAAATATGAAATCTATAGAAGAGATCAAGCTACGATCGAGATGGAGCATGTGAAGACCATAGATCTTTATAAAGCGGAAGAACCACTTACAATCTCTGATTCGACTCGGAGATAAATTGGGGTTCTGTCATGACTGAAACTGTGGATTGCAAGGACGATCGCTACTGATCCATGAGGTGATTGCTATATTGGATGCAGTAGGAGAGTACCTTCGGTTCACCCTGTTCCTGGGTGACTTGTATGGACGAGTGTGTGACAAAGTATTTCTAAAGGGATTACGTATATTGATTTTCTACAAACGTATCTCTGTTGGTGGCAGAGGAGACTGGACACCTTCTTTAGCTTAACGCTCAGAGTATTTTTGTGGAAATCAGTATTCAGTGATACCTGGTGGATCTGACGATGTGGCATTCAAAGTAAATGGTGGCCAGGTTTTCCAAAAGATAAATTCTAGCCTCAAGCCTCACAGCCGGGAAATGACAAAAATCGGGCAGGCAGCATGGCTGTGAGGGTCGCTCCCATTAGGGTGTATAATCACCTATCTAGAGAAATTCCTTTTGTTTCTTACTTTACCGATTCTTCCCATTCGATAACGGTGGTTTGAGTCCAACCGTTGGTGATATACATTCGATACACTCAAGCAAAATGAGTGATCGGTCATGTGAGGGCCGGGTTGGAAGGCGTTCTTGTTGAACCCAGTGTATTCACCTCTAGAGATACACGAGCAGCAGGTGGTCCCATACCTTGTCAAGGTCGGAATCCAATTTCCAATAAGTGCCTACAGTTTTGTTTGTATATATATATATATATACGTGGAGCATGAGATGCAAACGTTCCACTAGATTGATATTTATTTGTATTTAGACACTATGATAATATCAGAAAAGATATTGATTTCAAAACTGTTTTTGGGTTATTGTAAGGTAAAAACCATCCGTGTTTATGTATGGATTTGGTCTTACGATTATCCTTTTCTTCAACAAGATTTTAACTTTAAATCAAGTTGTGTGATACCTTTAATGCTGTGCGAGTTTTTCCCACTCTGGTCCACCAGATTGACCCGGTGTTTTGTAAATGCTCGGGTTAGCCCGGTGTGTACAGGTTTAGGTTATCAGGGATTGAGAAGTCCAGAGTCGAGCTGAAGATGTTCATACGAATGATATTCCGCTGTGTGATTATATATATGAGGGCAGATTATCAAAACTGTCCAAATGTGTGTTGTACTCTGATATTGTAAGTATGCTCAAAAGCTCTCAACAAAGATTTATTTCAGTATTATATTTTGTTCCGCTGCGATGTGAGACTCTGCGTTGGTTCTTCTTCTTCTTCAATTCTAATATTTATTTCTTTCTTATCGCACCCTCTAATTTCTTTCTTATAACTATCCAGTGTTTTTTGGTGCTTGGAGCATCGACATGAGTTACGGTAAGGGTATTTATGTCGATTTCGGGACCGAAAATCCCTGGGTCGTTACAATTATAATCCATTTATTTTTTGAATAAATAAATTGGATTTGAAAAGTTTTTAAAAGTAACCAGAATTTCCAATAATTGAATTGGAATGGATTTGAATCAAAATTGTCTTTGGAATATTTTGATGTTGGATTTCGTGTTTATACAGATATTGTTATGGAAATTTGAAAGAAACATTTATATCGTTATTGCCAATACGATATTTGTTGGTCGTAGAATTTGATATTGAATATAAGCCAATATATTTTCTATTCAGAGCCTTGAATTTAATATCAAATGGGATTTGGGTTTGTCGTGAATGGTGTCTTCATTAACACTGTTATTAAACCCAGTTGAGAAAAAGATTAAATCTTTTTATTTAGATTTAAAGAAGTATACCAATTAAATGATATTTAATTGGAATTGGAATTGATTTTTGGGTTATTGTGAACGGTGTTTTAGATAACACTAGTTCTTTAACCCGGTTATTAATGGAATGCGAACTGGGCTTATCGGGAAATGTGTTATAGTGACATTCGTTCTTTAACCTGACTTACGATTAAATGAAATTTGGAATTTATAAATCTTTGTGTTAAGATTTAAAGGTGATTTTCCAAAGTAAAGTTTTCCAATTTAACATATTAAATTGGAGTCGAATGGAATTCGATTTGGCGATAATCGAAGTAAGCTTCTGTAGAGGAAGACGGTTAATATATATGGAATTTAAAAGTCCTTGCCGTTATTCCATTTATATTATTGGTCGGATATGGGAGTTTATATTGATTATATATATCGATTTGTTTTCCATGAAGATTCCATTGCTAATGGAATGTGATTTTGGGTTGTCGTGAATGGTATCTTTAATAGTACTGTTCTTAGACCCAACAGAGCTAAGAAAATCAGAAACTAACTGGAGATTAGTTAAGTTGAATGGTTTCTTGCGTATTGATCTAATGTTGGTTTCGACCTTCGGGGTTAATACTTAGGGAATTGTTCACTTGCTAATTTACGGTTAAAGGCATATGGAATGGAATGTGATTTTGGGTTTACAGTGAACGGTGTTTTAATTAACATTGGTTCTTTAACCCAGTTAAAGACAAGATATGATTTCCCAAGTTAAACAATAATTAATATTGATTTTTGGGAAGATTAAAACCAAGTGAAGTTTTAATGAATCTTTAATTAGATTGAAATGATCGAGAATGGAGTACCACCAGTTTTGCTCCAGGCGATAGTTAAATCTTTAATTAGATTTGAACGTGAAATGGTAATTGAATTCACCGATAACACTGTGCTGTTAGATATGATGTATGACCAGTTTTACTTCATGGGATGAATAGGTGGGAATTGGGAAATTTTGCGAGTGATTACTTCGGTAAGGTTTGCTAATCCCGACTAGTTTGGACAAACCATAATTTGGTTTGAATTAATATTCAAAAGAAGATTAAAGAATAAATTTAAAGAATTTATCTTTGATAAAATTAATGGGAACCTTTCCCAAAGTATAAGAATATTTGAATAGAAGAATATTCTGAATTGGAATGAGGCGTATGTTGTGTTTGTGTAACACTTGTTGATTATATACGCGAGTTATACAGAAAGACCGGGTTCATCCCGTTCTGAATAACTGATTCGACGATGTGTCGAGGATGAAGACGGTTGTCGAAGACTAGAGGTCTTCACATTGTTTGGATAATTACTGATGATCTTTATTGGGTTGTACACCTAAGAGGAGGGAATCAGTTGGTGATCGTCCAGACATACTTGGAGATCGATGGATATGCGAGTACAAGGTGCCTTCGGTTTCGTTCATACCCAGAACGGACATGTAAATGGACTGTGTGTCTGACATTGGATATCACTCTATGTGATTGTTGCATGGAGTGGTTTGCCAGTGTGGCATGCTAAGATGCAAATGATCAAGGCTTCTGTTCAAAAGCAGAGTCTTGTGGTTGATGATCAAAGCACCGCCTGTGTGGCATAGTTTTGTGTATAACGTTAATTCGCGAGCCTCACACCCCGGTCTGAACCAGAAACAGGATAGGACCTCAGGGAGGACATACATTTCCTTCTAGCTAGGGTGGTGTCAGTGACCTTCCAGCCCTGACATTTATATTATTTTCACCTGTGTGGTTGTTGGATAGCGAGGCGCCTCGGATATATCGGTCGATCCGGGACCGATGGAGTCATTTGTCTCATTTACGCCCCATAGGGCGGGGAAACGCATTGTCTAGGGTTTAAGTTTAATCCACATCGAGTGGACCAGCCTGACGACCCAAGGGCCCACCTGAGTCTGGGTCCTGAGACATGGTAGGCTAGATTGTCTCAAAGCGGTGAGGACGATCCCTGGCCTCGGTTCAAAGACGGAAATCCAGCTTCCAATACGTGATATTTGTGGTTTTGATTGTAGAGCCTAGTATTGGCAACATGATATATGGTACCCATTCCGTATAGGATTAATACGTTTATATTTGAAGTTGTTTTATACACTATACACTTATAATAGTATCAAATGATTTGTTTTAATGTACCAAGCATGTTTGGCTATTATCAGGGAAACCCTATCCTCCGTCTTTCGTTGCATTGTGTGATGGGACCTGGGTCTTATAATAGCTTCATTTTTCCAAAAAGCATTGCGCTGTTTTGTTATATGCACTGCTATTCTTGGGAGGAAACCTGTTCCGTGTTATACGGCGTGGTCCCTTGATTTAATATATTTTAAAGTAAAGTTTTAAATAACTATTTTATTTCTCGCACCAGTCACATGACTGACCTAGGGTTTATTGTTTTAACCTAAACTCTGGGTGCCCTTATTTTGACACGGGCAGCTAGTAGTTTTGGTTTTGCAGATTTATATTGACATGATCCTGATTTACAGCTGGAATGATATCCGGAAAGCTTTGTATCCGTATATCTCCTTCAGTTGTGTTTTGTATTATTTTCTACTGTTATGTAATGTATTGTAAATCTCTGATATTTATCGATTGTGTAATATTTATTCATGCTCTGTATATTCTTGTAATCTGATGGAATTGTTGTAAATAACAATGAAATGTTCTTTTGTTTGGGTTCTTATTCGTCTTGTCCTCAGTACAATCTGTGATTTCCCAAAAGGGGGATTTCGGGTCGTAACTGTTTTTCTGGAACCAGACCCAATCGTTGAACTACATTTGAAAAATAATATTAATAAAATAAGAAAATTTATATTGATGGAAAGTATTACTTACTTGACTATAAATATTATGTTGATATAGGAGGACTTCTATCATGCATTTTGTTAGGTGATGAAATTTTCATCATCACAATTGAATGCTTCATCGATGTAAAATTAGACGATTGTTGATAAAATAAAATAAGTTTGTATGAGTATAATGTAGGTTAATTACTTGCTCGTTTCCCTCTAAAACTTTTAAAAAAAGTTTTTACAATTTTTTGCGGTTCTTCACTAAGATGCTGTAGTAGTAGACATTTTTCAACATTTTTTTTTGTTTCAACTTCTTCTTTTCTTCTTTATGACTACTTTCATCTTCAATAGCAATTACTTTTCAGCAGGAATTTCCTCGCTAGCTTATTTGTTGTTTTCATATACCTTCTTCAGTTTCTAAAATGTAATCTTGAGTATTTATCAAATCAAAACATGGAAAGTTGGCCGAGCTATTTATGTGCGTCGTACTAACTATTTTTCTTTTTTTCGGACCTTCAGTATCATCAGTCTTTTCTTTCAAATCTTCCTTTTTCGTGACATAATGGTCTTCAAACTTTTGAACCTTCATTTCTAGAATTTGGATTCTTTTCTTAGCCGGTGCATGTAAAACTCTTTCTTCATTTAATTGCTCCCCAAAACTTTTCAACTCAGTAGTTAGAAAATTGAATTTTTTTTCCAACAACTTCAAACTCTTTTACAAACTTTCAACATCCATATCGTCGTCAAATTTCCTTTTTTTAGACTTCTCCTCTTCATCTTCAACTGGTTTATTATTTTATTTTATTCCGACAAAAGATCCTTCTCCTCTTTTGTTACATCTGAAAAAAGTTTAAAATCTACAAGGAAAATATTTTAAAAAATAGTCAGATCAACTATTCATTACTATTATACAAAAACTGTATTGGAAAAGACAACCATTACTACTACATATGTAATTCTTCTAGTCAATATTAGATTGAATCTGTAGTTTAAGAGGCAATTCATATTTTTTTTCTTTTTCTTACTTGAATATGTAGTCTATGTAGGAAAGGTTCAAATTGCAAAAATATGTTACATAATTCATGCATACAATACCAAGACTTATATTTGGACTTCTAAAAGATAAATGCATTTATGTTTTCTATATGCTGTTTATATCATTTGTACACCTTATGTAAGAACTTCAAATCATGATAAAAATGAAAAATATGTTTAATATGTATTCGGAAGTAGAATATATAATTACAGTTTAATATGTTATTTATTTATGAATCTGAAAAGATAAATGCATTTATGTTTTCTATATGCTATTTAAATCATTTTTATACCTTATGTAAGAACTTCAAATCATTTTAAAAATGATAAACTTGTTTAACATGTAGTACTAATTGTGATATATAATTACAGATTAATATGTTATTTATTAATTAATATGAAAACATAAAAGCATTTATCATTTCAAACTGCTGTATACATAAACATGTTGTATAATTTTGAACTATATTTGAAACAGTTTTATATAGCATTAGAACAATCAATTGAACAAAATGTAGTATGTGCACAACAAAATTCACTTGAACAATCGTTTAAAGAAACAGTACTATGGTATTGAAATTTATAAGAAGAAACTAATGCAAACATTTAACTAAATAAAATACAAAACTAAATATTTATAACCAAGATACCTCCTTATCATCAACTTGGTTTAAGTCGATGTCCTTTAGTTTCGATAAATCTCATTTCCTCATTCTTGGGATTTTGTCTTCAACGTCTTCTTTTTGAGCAATGATTTGGGTTCTTTCACAGAACCAGTACTGCAAGAAAAAGACAAATAGTTTTATATTTTTATAATAAACATAATATTAAGTGTATTTGTATTAAGTGAATATTATAAAAACATACCAAGAACACCATAGTGCAACCCGGTGTAATCCTTAGATGAGACGACCCGAATTCCCGTTCAGACGGAGACAGGGGTTATCTTTGGAATATAACACAGAAACAGATAATAGCAGAACAAAATTAAATAAATACACCAGATAATGAACAATAGAATATACTGGATAAAAGTAATCATCAGAGTTGCACAGTATACAGGATCTTACTTAGTACAAATACAGTTCAGCTATACATAAATGTCTACAGCGGAAATAAACAAAATATGTATAATAGGAGCTGAACAGCATAAAAAGAGATAAATAATAGAATCCATCTTCAGATCCAGCTATCTAGAAAGAACCAGCTAAACCTGAATACAAGGCTGCCCGTGTAGAAAAAGGGGCACACGAGTTTGAAAGTGAAACAAACTACGAGTCAGTCATGGGACTGGTATGAGAAATCTACTCAACACATATATAATTTGTCTAATCACAGGACCACGCCACTTTCGTGGAACGGGTTTACTCCATTGGATTGCCGGTGCTTTAAAACAAATCTTCCTTTTAAACATCGCTATGCTTTTTATAAAAATGAAGCCGTTATAAGACTCAGTTCCCATCACACAATGCAACGCAAACCGGAGGATAGAGTTTTTTCCTTATAAGGGCCAAAATATGCTTGATACGAATAAAACAAAGGCATTTGATATTATTGCTAGTGTTTATATGTTTTGAAGACAATTTCAAATCATAACTATCAATCATAGACGGCATTAATGCCCTATACAACTATGTCGCCATATATATAGGTATACAATCAAAATCGCGCGATGTCGTATTTGGAAATTGGATTTCCATCATGAACCAAGGCAAAAGATAGTCCTTACCGAATTCGAGACTGCCTAGCCCGAGTCTCAAGCAAGCGCGCAGGCAAGCCTTGGATCGTCAGGGCCGTTCCACCGATGTGGACTATTATGCCTGAACACTACGTCTCTCCGCCCTTTGGGGCGTAAACGAGCCAACGAATGACTCCATCGGACCCGGATCGTCCGATCAAACCGAGGCGCCTCGCAACAACAACAACCATATAGGTGAAAAGTATATAAATGTCAGGGCTGGTAGGTCACTGACACCACCCTAGCTAGAAAGAAACGCATGCCCTCCCTGAGGTCCTTCTCCCATTTCTGGTTCATACCGGGCTGTGAGGCTCGCGAATTTACGTTATACACAAAGCTACGCCACACAGGCGGTGCTTTGATCATCACCACAAGACTTTGCTTTTCAACAGAAGTCCTGATCACTGCATCTTAGCATGCCACACCGGCAATTCCTGCCATGCGACTGATGTCCATCGATATACAACCTCTGAGCTCGTGCGTCTCAGAGAAGGGCGTTAAGCAAAAGAATAAATTCTCCGCCGCCAAACAGATGTATATTTAACAGAGATCAATCAACACAGAATAAACTCCAATGTCAGACACACCATCCATCTACAAGTCCGTTCTGGGTCTGAACGAAACCGGAGGCACTAAATACCTCGCAAACCCTTCGATCACCACGTACGTCTGAACGATCACCACTCATTATCCATATTTCGGGATGCCTCCCAATCAGGACCTCGGTTACCATCCAAACGAGGTGAAGATCTCTGGTCTTCGACCACCGTCTTCATCTTCAATTTTCAATCGTCGGTCAATTATTTGAAATGAGAATTAACTCGGCCTTCTCAAATAATTCACGTATATTTAGAATTTCAAATCAATTTATTTCAATGGTTAAATTATTCGACAACACCAATTTTGTTCTTTAATGTAATTTTCACACCAAACACATTCAACCATCAAATACAACATAAATCAAGCAAATTCAGTTTATTTCCATTCCATATTGTTTATGATATTTTATAACGATTCATCGCTATTTTTATTTATTTTAAAATAGCCAATTTATTCAAAACGACGCTTCGGGCCATAACGCGGCCGTGGCGCTGTTTTTCTTCAGAATTGATTTACACATATCTGCAAATCTAACCATTGGATCTTCACAAAATTTACATCATTAGAAAGGTCTTTTCAAAACGAATCTAACGGTTCCAGTGTCGGGAAAATCCGACGGTTGGATCTCCCGGTACAATCGTTTGAATTTTCGATTTCAAAATACGAACTGCAGCGTCGTTATTCGATTAAATATATATATATATATATATATATATATATATATAATCGCCTCTGGCGCTGTTTTTCATTAGCGTTGAATTAAACATTCCAGACAATCCAACCGTTGGATTTTTACAAGGTTGGTGCCGTTGGGAAGATATTTCCAAGGTGAACCCGACGGTTGAGGTTTCGGGAAAATCCAATGGTCGGATTTCCCGCACTAGTCGTTTGAAATCACGATTTCAAAATACGAACTGCACGGCCTCGTTTCGTTTTAATTTTATTTATATTTATATGTTTATATAAATATAGTTTATTCAATGATTCCAATATCGTTTTCACTTCAAGTATTTCACTAACGCCTTAAAATTTTGGAAAATTTTGCCATAACCTCCCTTGCACCGGGAGCATCGGGAAATCGCAAATAGCTTTCCCGGTCCTTCTAATCTCAAAAAGAAAAAGAAAAAGCCAAGCGGCTAGCCAACAGGCTCATAAAATCATCACCCAAACAAAACAGTAAATGTGTACCTATTTGTCGGGCACAAAATTTTATTCCTCTTCTCTAGCCCTTTTGCTATAACCTGTTCAATGAATATGCATGTACATATATACAGTTCTTATCATTTATCATTTTCTATCCAACTTCATATTTGATTTCTATTTGGTTTAAAAACACCATTCATTCTAATGTTACATACATAGGCAAAAATCATATCATTAGCTAATTAATGAATATTTCAGTTCATATATGTTTATTTGAACGAGTGGCTATTTTTAACGCTTCACATTTCAACGATTCATGTATATAATAAAATGAGATTTTTATTGTAAAACAATTCATTTCAAAACACTATTATTTTATATAGTTTATATCGGTGATAAAAACAGGATTTTTCTTATAAAACAATTTCTTTCAAAACGAGATTATTTTACACAGTTCATATAGTCGATAAAAGGTGATTTTTATTATCAAACAATTTATTTCAAAATATGAATACCATTCAACACATGAATTTCAAATCAATGAATGAATATCGATTCAACACATGAAGGTTTTCTATAGTTTCTATATATAGATAAAAATGTGATTTTTATATTTAAAACGCGAATACCATTCAACATATGAATTTCTAATCAACGAATGAATATCGATTCAACACATGAAGGTTTTCTATAGTTTCTATATATAGATAAAAAAGTGATTTTTATATTTAAAACGCAAATACCATTCAACACATGAATTTCTAATCAACGAATGAATATCGATTCAACACATGAAGGTTTTCTATAGTTTCTATATATAGAAAACAAAAGTGATTTTTATATTTAAAACGCGAATACCATTCAACACATGAATTTCTAATCAACGAATGAATATTGATTCAACACATGAAGGTTTTCTATTCAATGAATAAATATAGTTTTAGCAAATGAAAATAATTCAAACACATGAATATTATTCAAAATTTCGGCAGCATAACGGCAGGGTAGTTAAAACTGGGACCGTCCCTGGTACGGCTCCTCGCTCTACCTTAAAACCTCGCTGTTTTTGACAATGGGGATCATGCATCTAGTTCGCACGCAGGCGGCATGTATATATTTATTTCATTTCCACAAACTAATCCTATGTGGTTTCAACCAAATATTTCTCAACCACAAACGGGTATTTTTCAACCTCAATCAATCAATATCAACCACAAACAATCCCAAACAATCATTCGCTATCAATCAATTTTCACACCAATCACAATCAATAAATATCGTCCATGGTTTGTGGACGAGGGGCGTATACATATATATATATATATATATATATATATATATATATATATATATATATATATATAGCAATTCACTTTTATTTCATCACATATATAATTTTTTACAACGCATATATAACTTATACATCGAACATACAACTTATACAACGCTTATACACGAGGTGTACAACGTTTATATAACTCATACATCGACTATATAATTTATACATCGTCGTTTTTCCATATTGTTTATAAATTAGAAATCTCACCGAATAGCTAAACCAAACGTATCGACTCTTCATATGTAGGAAATCTTCTTCGTTTCTTCTTCTGTCACTTTCGTCATTCGTATTCACTACATATATAAAAATCACATTTTTACTTCGCTATTCAATATATAAAAATCGAATTTTTACTTCGCTATTCAATATATAAAAATCGAATTTTTACTTCGCTATTAAATATATAAAAATCATATTTTTACTTCGATGTTCAATATATAAAAATCATATTTTTACTTCGTTCTTTTCATATTCTAAAAATCCTAACTTCTCTATTTTAAAAATATAATATTTTCTCCCTTCAAAATATAACCTTTATATATTATAAACCCTATTTTCATACATGGAAAAAACCCGACCTTTGTCATGTTAAATATCAAACCCCCTTTTATTTTATTTTTATTTTTATTCACTTAACATAAAATAAAACTGATTAGGAAAAATAAATTAACATAAAACTTAAAAAAAACTCACAGTGGCGCGAAGGGGAGGGGGGGTTTTTCCTCGATCTAGAGTGGGGTGCTGGCCGGCGAGGTGGAGCGCCGGAGGGAGGGGGATCGCCTGTGGAGGCGCGGCTCCGGTGGCAGTGGCCTGGTGGGGCTCGCGGATCCCACCTCGCGTTCGAACTTCGAATTGGGGAGGGCTGGAAGAAGGAGGAGGTGGAACGGAAGTGGGGGTGACGACGGTCGTGGAAGACCTGGGGCGGCGCGATGGCGTCTGGGGTGGAGGAGGAACGATCAACGGTGGAGCAGGGCGACGGTAGTCGCCATTTTCATTTCCCGATCGATTTGAGCCTCAGGGTGGTTTTGAGGAAAATGAATTGTGGGGGGGGGGGTTTAATGAAAATATAAATTTTATTTTATTATATTATTCTCCACTTAAGTTGACTTTTTCATTTGACCTCTAAACGAGGCCCACCGCCTATCATCCCTAGCTAATTACCCCCATTCCGAACACAATGGAATATGTTTAACAAGCCAATTCAATTGTTTCGATCTGTTTTCATTCAAATTAAAATTTAAATCCATATATTGAATTTTAAACGTACATTTCAAATTACCGGGGTCACATACTAACTAGAAAAATTCCAGAAAAATATTTGCTAGCTTCGTATTGACGATACGGTCCTAACAAAACTAGTTTCGTCGAATTCTGAGACCGTTTGAAAAATGGTCATTTTCCAGTCGATTAAATTCAACTAAAATGGTCAAAACACGTTTTCCTTTGCCACGCTCACATATTGATTCGAAAAATTATGAAATTGGAAACCTAGCAATAACTTTACATCACGGATCCAACAAAAGTGGTTTCATCGAAATCCGAGGTCATTTGCAAAATCTCCATTTTTAAGGTCTAAATTCCATAGCGACTATTCAGAATTTTCAACTGGACCTATCTTTTGATTCCCGCTATGAAATTTTGATTTGTCGGATTCGTTGGAAAGATATTATCAATTAGATCCTATTATTTTTGGTTTCACTAAAATTCGGATTGTTTTGCAGCCGCTACATTCAATTGAAGTTTGAAATCAAATTATCGAACTACCGCACCATTTTCAATTCCTTTTATAAATATAAATAAATATTTATATTCTAACGACGACGTATATAATATATTCGTTCGAATTCTATTCAAAATAAATTTCTCATTGATATTATTTAAAAATAATTCATTTTAAATAATTAAAATTCGCTAAAATTGCCAAAATAAAAATTTTAAACTGGCCCAGATTTTCGGGTTGTTAAAGGATTTTCTGGGTCGTTACAATCTCCCCCACTTAAAACTTTTCGTCCTCGAAAAGGAACAAAGTCGAAAGTGGTTTGACAAATCTACAATCACACAACACAACCAACAATCAAATCGTTTTAACCTTTCAAAAATATACTGATCTACCTCCATACTCTTTTCAAAATCATTCAGCCTATAGAATTTAAAGGTGCACATCCATGAAAAGAAAATAGCAATAGAATAGAGAATTAAATGGTAATGCAAAGTATGGCAAACGTACCTTGCACCGGAGTCAATCAGAGATATCCACTCGGCATCTAGGATAGGCCTTCTGAATGCTCTCCTCAGTTTCCCAAGTACAATCTCGCGGATATCCACTCCATTGCACTTTGACTAAGTGAACCTTCTTGTTCCTCAGCTCTTTGGTTTCTTTGCCGATAATATTTAGCGGCTCTCGTCTCACAGCTAATTCTGGAGTAATTTCAATGTCCTGTTGAGCTGCTTCTTCCACGATCAAGTCTGGATCATGAACGTGTTTTCGAAGTTGAGATATATGAAATACATCATGAACTCCAGAAAACCAGTCAGGCAATTTGACCCTATAAGCGAGAGTTCCGATCCATTCCAGAATAGGAAACGGACCAATGAATTTGGGTGCTAACTTTCCAGTTTTACCGAACCGGATAACTCCTCTCATCGGCGATACCTTCAAATATACATAGTCGCCCACAGCAAAGGATATATCTCTCCTTCTTCTATCGGCATAGCTCTTTTGTCGGCTTTGAGCGGCGAGTAATCGCTTCTTAATAAAATTGACTTTGTCGGCAGCTTCTCGAATCATATCAGGCCCTAACACAAGTCTATTTCCGGGTTCGATCCAACAAGCAGGAGATCGGCACGGTCTACCATACAATGCTTCGAATGGTGACATTGTCATACTCGCCTGGTAGCTGTTGTTATAAGATAATTCAGCCAAATGCAGATGGTCTTCCCATGATCCACCGAAATCTTTAACACAAGCCCGCAATAGATCTTCTAAAATACGATTCACCCTCTCAGTCTGACCGTCTGTCTGAGGATGATAAGCGGTGCTCAAGTTCAACTTCGTTCCCAGCTCGACTTGAAATGCATCCCAGAATTTGCTAGTGAATATTGTATCTCTATCACTGAATATGCTGAGGGGCACTCCATGTGGTCTAACTATTTCCTTGAGGTATATCTGCGCCAGACTCTGAGCAGTTCTGTTTGATCTGACAGGTATGAAATGGGCGGTCTTCGTGAAACGATCTACGATCACCCAAATACTGTCATTTCCTTTTCTGGTTTTGGGCAAACCATCTATGAAATCCATAGAAATATGTTCCCACTTCCAACTAGGAACTTCAAGCGGTTGCAACAATCCAGCCAATTTCAGTTGGTCACTTTTGACTAGCTCGCAAGTAGGGCATCGACTAACATATACGGAAATGTCTCTCTTCATAGCCTTCCACCAGAATGTTCTTTTGAGATCGTTGTACATTTTGGCCACACCAGGATGGATACTCGGCTTGGACTTGTGACACTCGTCTAACACTTCCCTTTTTAACTCTGGGATGTCAGGAACACAAATCCTTCCTTTCAACCTCAAGGCCTTGCCGTTATCTATTTGAAAACAAGAGGGTTCGCCTTTCTGAATCCTTTTGATCATATCTTTAATAAAGTTATCCTCCTTCTGATGAATAGATATTTTGTCAATCAAGGAAGTCGTGATAATAAAGCTGGCGATCATTACATTCTTTCGGCTCAGAGCATCGGCCACGACATTGGCTTTCCCTGGAGTATATATAATTTCAAAATCGTACGCTGCAAGGAACTCTAGCCAACGTTGCTGCCTCAGATTCAAGTCCTTCTGAGTGAACAGATACTTTATCGACTGGTGATCTGTAAACAGTTCGAATCTCTCACCCAGAAGATAGTGTCTCCAGATTTTCAAAGCGAATACTATCGCCAATAACTCAAGATCATGAGTGACATAGTTTTTCTCGTGCGGCTTCAATTGACGGCTAGCATAAGCAATCACTTGACCCCTTTGCATTAACATGTAATGGCGCGTTTTGTTAGCCGTCGAATAAATAATTTATTTAATTATTAAATGTCGATTGGGCGATATCGATGACTTGAATTAAATAATATTGAATATTTAATTAAAGTGTATAATATAATAATATATTATAATGTCGAAATAATCGGAAATCACCGAATTTACAATACTGTGTGAATTGGATCAGTTAAAATATTTAATTCAGTTTAGAATTAAATTTGAATAACGAATCGATTTAATAATCGACGTTAAAACGTATTAATTATAATTTAATTATAATCGAGCCCGTAACGGCGCTGTAGTTCGCTTTTTGGCGATCTAGACTTCAACTGAGTATACTGGGTTCGTTTTAAATCGGATTTCTATGAAACAAGAAACGTGTGGAGCTGGTTGAGTATATCTTTCTAGTGGGAGAGAAAAATCGGGATTTCGTCGGGTAGATTTTGAGTTATGTCCAAATCAAATTTCAGAAAAGTCGCCGTGGAATTCCTTTATAATTTGCGACGCTTATATACGTTATAAATCGATTTTTCGATACGAACTGAATATCGGGATAATCTGGAGTCTGGAAATCAAGTCAGAAAATCTGAGGTGATATGCTGGAGCCGGACGACATTGTATATGGATATATACGATAATATTAATTTATTAATATTTAATTTAATAATATTTAAATATATTTATATATTTAAATGGGTCATCCAGAGCTTTAAACATACGCAGTTTGAGCAGACGAAGTCAGAATTCGACGAAACTAATTTTGTTGGATCCGGAATGTCGAATACTTGTTAGAGTACCAGTTTGGTGATTTTTGGATATCATATATGGCCGTACGTGATTTTTGACTGAGAAACAGACGAGAAATCGACCTTTAAAAACATGCAGTTTGAACATACGGAGTCGGAATTCGACGAAACCAGTTTCGTTGGGACCGTGATGTTGAACTCTAGCTACATGTCCAGTTTGGTGATTTTTAGGTATCGTATGTAACCACTGTGATTTTTAGAAGACGAATACGAGGATCTAATCATTAAAATAAAATATAAAATAAATTCAAAAATATCTCCAACCATTTTTCTGGTAACAAGCAAGGCCACGCAGGCATGTTTCTCAACCACAAATGACACCTACCACAAATACAACTATATAAGAGCACCGATGGTCTTTACAGTGAATTTTCCCACAAATAAAATCCAAGATCAATTCAAAGAAATTCCTATAAATTACGAGATGAGTTTAGCTTGAATCCTGCTATGATTCTCTTCGATAGCATGTGAGTAGTTGTGGGTTCGGCGGTTTTTTTCCGTCGTCTGGGGTTTGAGCAGTAAACTAAGGCTGGAGTTTAAAACAAATACAAAGGGTTTGAGCTCGTTTGAGGTTGAGATTCGAGTTTGTCGTCGAAAACTGCTTCGGTGGTCAAAGTTTTGGGGAGTTCGACGCCAGGAATTTGCGGGTCCTGTAGCAGCTCGTCGGGGGTCGCAGCAATCGAGAGGGAACCGAGTTCGGGCTGGTGGTGCTAGGGTGAAAGAGTAGTCGACTAGGAGATGAATGGGGAGGACGATGTGGTGATCGGTGAAGTAACGTGGGTGGACGGTGATGGCAAAGTTCGGTGATGGGTGTTCTTTTGAATTCGGCTGTCACGATTTGGGGAAGAAGGCTAAATAGCGGGTTCGGGTTTAAAGCGTACTGGGCCAAGATGAATTAAGGTTAAAGCCCAACAAAGTTTTTATATACGTTTTAATTCAATTTCAATAAGTGTTAAACTTGTAACCGCTATATCTTGGTCATACGGAGTCAGATTAACGAACCGTAAGTTGCGTTGGGATCGTATGGACGGGAGCAATACAATGGGACTGACCGCGAGTCAATCCGAGCTCGTTACAATTTATGGCGAAATAAATTGTCCGACTGAATCAGATAACGCAAACCGACATTTAACGGTTAACGCGTCCAATGTGAGTAAAACTCACCAACTCTATACAGTTCTATTTTTACAACGTGTTCTTAGAACTGTTAATTACCTGTTGTTTGACTGTGTGTTGACTGTTTGATTGAACTGCTAGTCAGTTAGTAGAAACTATATATATATATACATATATATGTATATATATATATAAACCGTTAAATATTTATATGTTGATTCTGCTTATCAGAATATTATACTGTTGTTGTTGTTTAACATCTGTGGATGCAGGGAAATAGGTTGGAGGAATCCAACTGGATTCCTCAACATTTATTTTACTATGATTTATATATTGTGATATATAATGTGATATATAATCTGATATTGATCATGTGTGTTGGGACGATATTTATCGTTGTTATATGGTGTGTTAAATACCATGAGAAATACCAGAATGTAGAAAGAGGATTTTTAAAGTATAATTTGAAAATATTTCATTTATATAAAATCATCGGATTTTATATATAAAAGAAAAGGGTTTTGAATATAAAAGGAATTGTATTGGTAATTGATATATAAAGGGATTTATTTATAAATCAAATATATAAAGGAAATATATTTGACAGCAAATATAAAGGAATATATTTGAAAGAGGTAAAAGGATATATTTATTTAGGAAATACATCAAAGTAAAGGAATATTTATTTGTTAGAATAAATAGAATTAAAAGGACATATTTATTTGTTAAATAAATAGGATTAAATCGAGGGATATTTATGTGATAAATAAATAGAGTTAAACCAATGTGAATTAGTTAAGATAAACTAAGTGGTTAATCGATGTGAATTAGTTAAGTTAAACTAAGTGGGTAATCGAAGTGAATTAGTTAAGTTAACTAAGTGGTAAATCGAAGTGAATTAGTTGAGTTAAACTAAGTGAATCGGTTAGAGTTAATCAATGTGAATTAGTTGAGTTAAACTAAGTGAATCGGCAAGAGTTAATCGAGGTGAATTAGTTAAGTTAAACTAAGTGGTTAATCGAAGTGAATTAGTTAAGTTAACTAAGTGGTTAATCGAAGTAAATTAGTTGAGTTGAACTAAGTGAATCGGTTAGAGTTAATCAACGTGAATTAGCTAAGTTAAACTAAGTGGATTAGTTCAGTTAATCGAGACGAGTTAACCAGTTAGGTTAAACCATTTGAGTTAACCAGTTTGAGTTGATCAGTTAGAGTTGATCAGTTAGAGTTGACCAGTTAGAGTTGACCAGTTAAAGTTGACCAGTCGGAATGGATCAGTTAGAGTTATCCAAGTAAAGTTAATCGAGAGAAGAGTAATCGAATATAGTTTATTCGAGTGGAGAAATCAAATGTTATTCATTTGAGAAGAGTAATCGAATATAGTTTATTCGAGTGGAGAAATCAAATGTTATTCATTTGAGAAGAGTTATCGAATATAGTTTATTCAAATGGAGAAATCAAATGTTATTCATTTGAGAAGAGTTATCGAATATAGTTTATTCAAATGGAGAAATCAAATGTTATTCATTTGAGAAGAGTTATCGAATATTATTTATTCAAAGAGTAGTTATCGAATATTGGTTATTCGAAGTTAGTTAATCCAAAGGAGTTATTCGAAGTTAGTTAATCCAAAGGAGTTATTCGAAGTTAGTTAATCCAAAGGAGTTATTCAAAGTTAGTTAATCCAAAGGAGTTATTCGAAGTTAGTTAATCCAAAGGAGTATTCGAAGTTAGTTAATCCAAAGAAGTTAGTCGAAGAGTTAATCGAATTTAGTTATTCGAAAGAAGGTGTTAATCGAATATAGTTATTCGAGTAAAGTTAAAAGAGTTAAATCGAATTTAGTTATTCGAAAGGAGTTAATCAATTTGAGTTAAGTTAATCGATTTGAATTAAGTTGAATCGAAATGGAGTAAATCGATTAGAATTAAGTTAATCGAGTTAGAGTAAATCGAATATTGGTTATTCGAAGGTAAGTTATTCGAATTAGTTATTCGAAGGAGTTAATCAAATGAGTTGACCCAAAGGAGTAAGTCGAATATTAGTTATTCGAATAGAGTTAAAGGAGTTATCAATTTTAGTTTGATCGAAAGGAGTTATCGATTAGTAAATCGAAAGGAGATTTTCGAATATAGCATATTCGAAAGAAAGAGATCGAATATTGTTTATTCGAAAGAGAGAGATTTCGAATATGAGTTATTCAAAGAGAGATAATCTAATATAGGTTATTCGAAGAAGAGTTAATCAAATAGAGATTACTCGAAAGAGAGTTATACGTCGAATTCGATTATAGCGAATTCGGGAAAGTACTATTTACCTTCCAGGGTTTAAATCAAGATTTAGTTATTGATTTAGAAATTAGGCGTCTGTTAAATTATTCGAGTTAGGAGATAAAGTTATAATTTAGGAGATATTGCAGAAGTAGAAATTATAACGTTATAGTTATAATCAAACGTTTTCATTTGAGAAATGGATTCGTAACCTGAATCCAAGAATTTGCGTAAACAGATGATTGTAAAAAGTGAGTGATGAGCTTCATCTATTTCACAGTAAAGGACGTTGTTAAATTAAGGTTTGAGAGGTAATTATACCCCAACTTGATTTACTTCAGAATTGACAAAGGAATAGTTGTGGTTCGATCTAAAAGGTTGATTAGAAATAAAGTTAAGGAATAAGCGATAAATGGATTAAGCGTAACGATGTTTTATACAACGTTCATTGGAAATCCGTAAATGAGTTTTGGAAACGTTTTCCAAATATAGTCAGATATGTTTTCTAAACAAAAAAAAATGAAATGTTTTCATGATAAGAATTTAAGAAATAGAGTTAAGCAAATTCAGAAACTAACTGGAGAGGGTAAGTTGAACGGTTTTCTAAGTGACGATCTGGTGTTGGTTTCGACCTTCTGGATTGATACTTAGAGAATTGTTCTCATACTACTTACAGTTAGGGACTGATAGTTGCGAAATAATAGTAATGTGAAAATAAACTATGGAAATGTTTTCCAATGATTAATAACATATATTTTCTAAATATATGAAATAAGGAAATATGAACATATGATGATTGATCGATCGAATTTCCATTTGGAAATAAGATCGTTGTTTGTACGCCGACATGTTTTCATTTGATAGTTGAATCACAGACTATCAAAGTTTTTACCATTTTAACGTTGTTAATATGGAGAGACCGGTTGGATTATTTTCCAAAGAACCACTCTGTATTGGCATAAGCGTTGCGAGCAATATCTGCCAAAGATAAATTGAAGACGGAGTAAAGTGCAAGGGCTGTTGTATAAGTCTTAGATAACAGTGACTAAGATGGATATACTGAATAGTGCCTTCGGTTTGTCCAGTCCCAGGACAACGTATATGGAAGAAGGTCTGACAGAGTATATCCAATGGATCGCGTAAGTTGATCTGTTCAAACGTATTCACGTTTGGTGGTGGAGGAATTCGTTTCTCTTAGCTATATACCCGTGTTATTTTTGGATAAGTCAATTTGTGATTTGTCGGGTATGACGATGTGACATTCAAAGTGAATGGTGATCAGATGTTCTGAAGATAGACGTAGCTTCTAGCCTCACACCGGGAAGTAACAAAAGTTGGGCTAGGCAGCATGGCTAGTTGGGTCATTCCCAAGCAGGGTGTATTGTCACCGATCTAGGGAATATCCATATTTATACTTCTTTTTGATTCTGTATCTTCGGATGACGGTTTGATGGCCTACAACCGTGGTGGCAATATATTCGCGACACTCAAGCTAAATGAGTGAGCGGTCATGTGTGGCCGGGTTGCAAGACGTTCTTGTTGAACCCTGAGTGTATCACCTCTAGAGTACACTATTCAGAAGGTGCTCCCATACCTTGTCTGTTGGAATCCAATCTTCAATAAGCGCCCTGCGGTTTATGATTTTATACTATGTATGTAGAAAGTGAGATGCAAGCGTTTCTGCTAGATTGAAACCTATTTGTACTTAGACATTATTATAATATCACAATGATATTGCTTGTCAAAGTTGTTCAGTTACTCATAAGGGAAAAACCCGTTCCGTATTCACGGCGTGGTCTTATGAGATATCCTATACCTGTTTTAAACTATTTTACTCATACCAGTCCCATGACTGACCCGGAGTTTACTTTTGTGAAAACCCGTAACTTCCCCGTAAAGGAAAGCGTCGGATAGTTCGAGAACAAGCCACAACAGAACGTATACAGAAGAACATTTCATTGTATATTACAACAATGCATCAGATTACAAGAATATACAGAGTATAAATGAATATTACACAGAAATATCAGAGATTTAAATTACATTTAAATACATCGCAGCGGAAAATAGTACAATACACAACTAGAATGAGATATACGGATACAAAGCTTTCCGGATATCGTTCCAGCTGTAAACCAGGATCCTGTGAATATAAATCTGCAAAACCAAAACAACTAGCTGCCCGTGTCAAAATAAGGGCACCCAGAGTTTAGGTTAAAAACAATAAACTCCAGGTCAGTCATGGGACTGGTGTGAGAACTAAAACAGTTAATCTTTATTTTAAAGTTAGGTAAATCAAGGGACCACGCCGTATAACACGGAACGGGTTTCCTCCCAAGAATACCAGTGCATAAAACAAACAGCGCAATGCTAAATAAAGAAAAATGAAGCTGTTATAAGACCCAGGTCCCATCACACAATGCAACGCAGCCGAGGATAGGGTTTTCCCTTATAACAGCCAAAGAATGCTTGATACGTTTAAACCAAATCATTTGATACCACTATAAGTGCATAGTGTATAAAACAACTTCAAATCATAAGTATCAATCATAGGCGGCATGAGCGCCCCATCCCACTATGTCACCATACTAGGTTCTACAAATAAAACCGCAAATGTCACGTATTAGGAAATTGGATTTCCGTCTATGAACCGAGGCAAAAGATAGTCCTCAACCGATTCGTGACTCTCTAGCCCGAGCCACAGGATCAGAACGCATCAACCCTTTAGATCGTCAGGGCCGGTCCACCGATGTGGATTATTATGCCTGAACACTACGTCTCCCCACCCTATGGGGTGTAAGTCTGGTCCGTCAGCCGACCAGAATGCATCGGCCGAAACCGATATAACCGAGGCGCCTCGCAACAGCAACAACCACATAAGTCAAACTCGTCAGGGCGTGTAAAACCACTGACGCCACTTCTAGCTAGAAAGAAACGCAAGTCCTCCCTGATGTCCTCTCCCGTTTTTGGTTCATACCGGGTGTGAAACTCGCAATGCAAACGTTACACAAAGCTACGCCACAAAGGCCGTGCTTTGATCATCACCACAAGACTTTGCTTTTCAACAGAAGCCTCGATCAATTGCCACTTAGGCATGCCACACAGGCAATTCACTCCATGCGTTTGATATCCATCAATATATATTTAATAGAGATCAATCACACAGACTAAAATCCAATGTCAGACACAGTACATTTACAAGTCCGTTCTGGGTCTGAACGAAACCGGAGGCACCTAGTACCCCACATATCCATCGATCTCCAAGTACGTCTGGACGATCACCAACTGTTTCCATCTTCTTGGGTGTACAGCCCAATCAAGATCATCAGTTATCACCCAAACGACGTGAAGACCTCCGGTCTTCGACCATCGTCTTCATCTTCGACTTATCGTCGTATCAGTTATCCAGAATGGGATAAACCCGGTCTTTCCGAATAACTCGCGTATATTTTAAATAAGTGTTACACAAACACAACATACGCCTCATTCCAATTCATTAGTTACTAACCGTAAATTAATCAAGAGAATAATTCCCCAAATATTAACCCCGAAGGCCAAAACCAACATCAAATCAATATCCAGAAAACCATTCTGCTTGGCTAACCGACAGTTAGTTTCTAAATTTCACATTCATAGGGAAAAGTTCCCATTAATTTTATCCAAGATAAATTTCTTGAATTTATTCTTTATTCTATTCTTTGAATCTCAATTCAAACTAGTCGGGATTAGCGAACCTTACCGAAGTAATCATTTGTTTTAATTTCCCCATCCCAACCTATTTATCCCATGAAGTAAAACTGGTAATACTTCATATCTAACACCACAGTGTTATCGGTAAATTCAATTACCATTTCACGTTCAAATCTAATTAAAGATTTAACTATCGCCTGGAGCAAAACTGGTGATACTCCATTTCGATTATTTCAATCTAATTAAAGATTCATTAAAACTCCACTTCGTTTTAATCTTTGACTGGGTTAAAGAATCAGTGTCATTTAAAAACACGGTTCACGATAAACCCAAAATCACATTCATTAATCATCGGGTTAAAGAACGAGTGTTATTTAAAACACTGTCCAAGATAAACCCAAAAATCAATATCGATTCAATTCCAATTAAATGTTATTTAATTGGTACACTTCATTAAATCTAAATAAAAAGATTTAATCTTTTCTCAACTGGGTTCAAGAACAGTGTTAGTGAAGACACCATTCACGACAAACCCAAATCACATTTGATATTCAATATAAGGCTCTGAATAGAAAATATATCGGCTTATATTCAATATCAAATTCCACGATTAACAAATGTCGTATTGGAAATAACGATATAAATATATATCTTTCAAATTTCCATAACAACATCCGTATAATCACGAATTCCAACATCGAAATATTCCGAAGACAATTTCGATTCAATTCCACTCCAATGCAATCATTGGAAATTTAGGTTATCTTTAAAACCCTTTTCAAATTCAATTTATTTATTTCAAAATAAATAGAATTATATTTCTAGTTCAAAACTAGTTCATTTCGATAAAAATCTATTTTTATCTTTTCAAATATGGAGTTTTTCATCCCAAATCTTCACAAATCATTTCTTATGATTTTACATAAATTATTACTATTTTTAATAATTTTATCAAGGCCCGTACAGTCGATTTCCATCAATGGCCATCGAACTGCACTTACAGCGACCTTTTTCGAATTTGATTTGGACATAATTCCAAATCCAACCGTTAGATTTCAAATTTCTAATATTCGTTAGAAAGCTCTTTTCGATACGAACCCAACGGTTCTGGTTTCAGGAGAATCCGACGGTCGGATCTCCCGTAATGTCCGTTTGAAATAAATGGTCGAAATTCACGAACTGCCGCGGCGCGGCGCGTTCTATTCAGGCCATTATATTATATATATATAATATATATAATATATATTTCATCGATTTCTATTTAAAACGAATTATATAAATAGTTTTAAAATTCGTTTCAAAAGAAATTTCAACTTCCATTTCAATTCAAATCAAAATTGAATTCTTCTTTATAAATTCGTTTTAAAATTCATTTCTATTCAATTCAAATTTCAATTCAATTTGAATTCATTTCAATTTGCTTTCAATTCAATTCGAATTCGTTTTCAATTCAATTCATTTCGAAATCGTTTTCAATTCAATTCATTTCGAAATCGTTTTCAATTCAATTCATTTCGAAATCGTTTTCAATTCAATTCATTTCGAAATCGTTTTCAATTCAATTCATTTCGGAATCGTTTTCAATTCAATTCATTTCGAAATCGTTTTCAATTCAATTCATTTCGAAATCGTTTTCAATTCAATTCATTTCGAAATCGTTATAAAATCGATATAAATATTGATTCACGTCAAAATGGCGTCAATCTAATCAACACGGCTTCATAAATTTCTATTTTTAAATATTTTATTTCAAATATTTCTTTTTCAAAATAGTTGTTAATATCAAAATATTTCGTTCAACACATGACCAATCTCAATGAATGAGTACTGTCAACACATGAACTTTTATTTTATATCGATAAAGGTGTAAATTTTATTACTAAAATATTTCGTTCAACACATGACCAATCTCAATGAATGAGTACTGTCAACACATGAACGTTTATTTTATAATATTCTTTATTTTTCAAAATTGGAATGAGGCCCAATCAGTCACCATATAAAATTAATTATATGGATTTTCATACAACACATGTATATAATAGCATTGAAAATAATTAACCTTCAACCAAAGTGCACTATACTGTATAAGCATCAAATATAGATATTCAACGCTTATAACAGCCTGTCAATCAATCGATCGACATATTTAATCAATCAGGATGAGTGAACTTCAAATTTCATCCCAACACCCGTGTGGGGTTTCAAACAATCAAACACAGATTTTTATTCGTGCAGTTGGGCGATGTGTGAAATTTATCGACCCAATCATTGTCCTTCAAATAGGTGTACATAAACAAACCGTCTGGTTTGTAAATGAATATTTATTTATTCACATTCACGTTAAAAATTATATTTTTAACGACAAAACATTTTAATCCAACATATGAACTTCTATTCAATTCATTCTTTAAATAAAATGATATTTTTATTTTTCTAACATATTTTAGAAAATTTCGGCGGCATAACGGCACGATACTAGAAACGGGACAAGGCCTAGCCTTATCCCCGGTCTAGTGAAGGCCCACGCCATTCACACATCAATCAAATCCATTTCATTTTGCAAACCACAAAATTTGGAGTAAGAGTCTAACCTAGCCTTACTCCTTCGCCTTATAACGGCGCACGTCTAATCCTAACCAATTTATCGATTTGATTTTTCACACCTCAAACCACATTCAAACCAATATCGCAATCAATCACCAAACAGTCAAACAAACAAGTCCATGGTCTGTGGACGATTGTGTCGGGTGCTACTAAGCACCGTCTGCATCCTAGTATATATATAACTAGAAAAAGAAATTGAAAGGTGAGAAATTCTCACCGATATCTATCCTAGCTCCACGGCACTTCTAATGCAGGAAATCTTCGCCAACTCGCCTTTTGTCGCTTTCGTTGTCCGCTTTCACTACATATGTAAAAATCGAATTTTACTTCGCTATTTAATATATAAAAATCGAATTTTAATTTCCAAGTTCAATATATAAAAATCAAATTTTTATTTCAAGGTTCAATATATAAAAATCGAATTTTTATTTCAAAGTTCAATATATAAAAATCGAATTTTTATTTCAAAGTTCAATATATAAAAATCGAATTTTTATTTCAAAGTTCAATATATAAAAATTGAATTTTAATTAATATAGATTCCGCCTTTTCCATTTCAAAGATCTAATCTTTTCTTTTACCTTTTAAAGTTTAAATCTTTTACCTTTCAAATTCAAATCTTTTTAAACCTTTTAAAAATTCAAATCTTTTTAAACCTTTTAAAAATTCAAATCTTTTTAAACCTTTTAAAAATTCAAATCTTTTACCCTTTTAAAAATAAAAAGAATCAGTTTTAAATTCCTTAGAAATCAGTTTTAAAATCTATATGGAAAAATCTAATTTTTTCTTCCTAAAGATTACACATTTTTTTCTTTGACGATGTTTGTAAATGAAAACCACATTTAAAAACTGAAAATAAAAAAAATAGAAATCGATTAAAACTTTCTTACAGTGGGAATTTGGGGAGAGGGGGGGGGGCTACTGCACTGGAGATGGAGGGGCGGAGGGATTGCTTCGCTGGTGGTCTGGTGCGCAGCTCGCGGTGGTGGCAGCGGGAGGCTGAGGAGGCAGCTCGGTTGGCGGAGGATCGAATGGCGATGGCTCGTGAGACCTTCGAACTCGCGATGGAGGCTGGTATCGATGGGGGGCGAGGAGGAGATGGACTGACACCTTTGAAGGAGGAGGCGGAGCGGCGACCGACGATGGGAGGGGCGGATTCCGTCGAGATGTTCGAGTCTCTTTTTTTTTTATATATAATGAAATCGGGTTTGGGGAATTAAGGGGGGGGGGGGCAGAGTTAAAAGGGGGGAAATGGTTTTTTATTATTATTATTATTATTTTTATTTAATTTAATTTCAATATTTTATTCACAAAAAGGTAACTTTTTCTATCGACCTCGAAACGAAGCCCACCGCCTGCCGTCCATAGCGTATTACCCCCATTCCGAACACAATGGGATATGTATCGCAAACCGTTTTGATCGTTACAATCAGTTTCCGTTAAATTTACATTTAAATCACTATATTGAATTTTAAACGTACATTTCCAATTACCGGGGTCACATACCAACCAGAAAAATCCCAGAAAAAATATTTTCTAGCTTCGTATCGACGATACGGTCCTAACAAAACTAGTTTCGTCGAATTCTGAGACCGTTTGAAAAATGACCAATTTCCAGTCGATTAAAATCAACGGAAACTGGTCAAACGCGTTTTCTTTTGCCACGCTCACATATTAATTCGAAAAATTATGAAATTTGAAACCTAGCAATAACTTTACATCCCGGACCCAACAAAACTGGTTTCGTCGAAATCCGAGGTCGTTTGCAAAATTGCTATTTTTAAGGGCCTTATATATATAAAAATATATATAAATTCCACAGCGACTATTTCTAATTTTAAACTGGACATATCTTATCATTTCTAAGATGAAATCTCAGTTTGTTAACTTCGTTACAAAGATATAGTTATACAGATTCAAATATTTCTTGTTTCGTTCAATTCTGACTTATATTGAATTCTGTATATTCATTTGAAATTAGAAATCGAATTTTCGAACTACCGCGCCATTTTCAATTCTATTTATAATTATATATAAATATTAATATTCTAACGACGACGCGTATAATATATACGATCGAATTATAATCAAAATAAATTTCTCGTCGATATTATTTAAAATAATTCATTTTAAATAATCAAAATTCGCTAAAATCGCCAAAATAAAAATTTTAAACTGGCCCAGAATTTGCGGGTTATTACAATCTCCCCCACTTAAAACTTTTCGTCCCGAAAAGGAACAAAGTCGAAAGCGGTTTGATCAATCAACTCTACGTTCGATCTGGCTTTCATTCTCCAACTTTTCAGTTTTTGAGAATTTTCAAAACTTCAAAAATTTGGCTAACACCCTAAATTTTTGAAAAATTTCGCCATAACCTCCCCTGCACCGGGAGCATCGGGGAATTTCAAATAGCTTCCCCGGTCCTTCA
The DNA here is from genome assembly GCA_030737875.1 of Allium sativum. NCBI lineage: Eukaryota > Viridiplantae > Streptophyta > Magnoliopsida > Asparagales > Amaryllidaceae > Allium > Allium sativum. Next base: position 76,872,891 of record CM060911.1, read on the forward strand.
GATCTCAAAAAGAAAAAGAAAAAGCCAAGCGGCTAGCCAATAGGCTCACAAAATCATCATCATGTTCCAAACAAAACAGGAAATTATGTAGTAAACATGTACCTATTTGTCGGGCAAACAAATTTTATTCTCTGCTCTAGCCTCCTTGCTATGACCTGTTCAATGATATACATATATATGCAAGCAGATGCGACGAAATTTCAATATAGTTCAATTGGGCATAATGTTTCAGAATTATCAAACAAATAAACCAACAACACAACCATCAATCAATTAGTGGATTAACGTTACAAATTCATAATTTTGATACATATACAAAAAATCATGTTTTTGATGCCAATTCACAACAACGTGTTCTAACTATATTAGTTTTGGTTCTCACACCAGTCTAATGGAAATATATAGATATCACACCTTCGTTACTCGAACATGAATACTAATGACGACTAGTCAATCATCAGAATCATCTTCGGGCCACTAGAGTATGATTCTATATCTATCCAGTATATTAAAAATTCGAATACACGCGGATCAGACGTATACGCAAAATCTGTATATACTGGATTGTCCACATCAATATAAATAGATAATCAAATACGAATAATTGATTTTAAATTTTCAAAACAAAATTGTTTTCATTTGAAAAATATACTCTTCACACTCGTTCTAGGATACTACTGATCCCATCTCTAACGAGTCATTCCCATTGGATATTACTAATCCAATATCTGATGAATTCTTTCGTATGGTTCTAATGTGCCTTGTTCTCTGCTTTGTAAACCAAAGCTCTGATACCAACTGTGAAAACCCGTAACTTCCCCGTAAAGGAAAGCGTCGGATAGTTCGAGAACAAGCCACAACAGAACGTATACAGAAGAACATTTCAATGTATATTACAACAATGCATCAGATTACAAGAATATACAGAGTATAAATGAATATTACACAGAAATATTAGAGATTTAAATTACATTTAAATACATCGCAGCGGAAAATAATACAATACACAACTAGAATGAGATATACGGATACAAAGCTTTCCGGATATCGTTCCAGCTGTAAACCAGGATCCTGTGAATATAAATCTGCAAAACCAAAATTACTAGCTGCCCGTGTCAAAATAAGGGCACCCAGAGTTTAGGTTAAAAACAATAAACTCCAGGTCAGTCATGGGACTGGTGTGAGAACTAAAACAGTTAATCTTTATTTTAAAGTTAGGTAAATCAAGGGACCACGCCGTATAACACGGAACGGGTTTCCTCCCAAGAATACCAGTGCATAAAACAAACAGCGCAATGCTAAATAAAGAAAAATGAAGCTGTTATAAGACCCAGGTCCCATCACACAATGCAACGCAGCCGAGGATAGGGTTTTCCCTTATAACAGCCAAAGAATGCTTGATACGTTTAAACCAAATCATTTGATACCACTATAAGTGCATAGTGTATAAAACAACTTCAAATCATAAGTATCAATCATAGGCGGCATGAGCGCCCCATCCCACTATGTCACCATACTAGGTTCTACAAATAAAACCGCAAATGTCACGTATTTGGAAATTGGATTTCCGTCTATGAACCGAGGCAAAAGATAGTCCTCAACCGATTCGTGACTCTCTAGCCCGAGCCACAGGATCAGAACGCATCAACCCTTTAGATCGTCAGGGCCGGTCCACCGATGTGGATTATTATGCCTGAACACTACGTCTCCCCACCCTATGGGGTGTAAGTCTGGTCCGTCAGCCGACCAGAATGCATCGGCCGAAACCGATATAACCGAGGCGCCTCGCAACAGCAACAACCACATAAGTCAAACTCGTCAGGGCGTGTAAAACCACTGACGCCACTTCTAGCTAGAAAGAAACGCAAGTCCTCCCTGATGTCCTCTCCCGTTTTTGGTTCATACCGGGTGTGAAACTCGCGATGCAAACGTTACACAAAGCTACGCCACAAAGGCCGTGCTTTGATCACCACCACAAGACTTTGCTTTTCAATAGAAGCCTCGATCAATTGCCACTTAGGCATGCCACACAGGCAATTCACTCCATGCGTTTGATATCCATCAATATATATTTAATAGAGATCAATCACACAGACTAAAATCCAATGTCAGACACAGTCCATTTACAAGTCCGTTCTGGGTCTGAACGAAACCGGAGGCACCTAGTACCCCGCATATCCATCGATCTCCAAGTACGTCTGGACGATCACCAACTGTTTCCATCTTCTTGGGTGTACAGCCCAATCAAGATCATCAGTTATCACCCAAACGACGTGAAGACCTCCGGTCTTCGACCATCGTCTTCATCTTCGACTTATCGTCGTATCAGTTATCCAGAATGGGATAAACCCGGTCTTTCTGAATAACTCGCGTATATTTTAAATAAGTGTTACACAAACACAACATACGCCTCATTCCAATTCATTAGTTACTAACCGTAAATTAAACAAGAGAATAATTCCCCAAATATTAACCCCGAAGGCCGAAACCAACATCAAATCAATATCCAGAAAACCATTCTGCTTGGCTAACCGACAGTTAGTTTCTAAATTTCACATTCATAGGGAAAAGTTCCCATTAATTTTATCCAAGATAAATTTCTTGAATTTATTCTTTATTCTATTCTTTGAATCTCAATTCAAACTAGTCGGGATTAGCGAACCTTACCAAAATAATCATTTGTTTTAATTTCCCCATCCCAACCTATTTATCCCATGAAGTAAAACTGGTAATACTTCATATCTAACACCACAGTGTTATCGGTAAATTCAATTACCATTTCACGTTCAAATCTAATTAAAGATTTAACTATCGCCTGGAGCAAAACTGGTGATACTCCATTTCGATTATTTCAATCTAATTAAAGATTCATTAAAACTCCACTTAGTTTTAATCTTTGACTGGGTTAAAGAATCAGTGTCATTTAAAAACACGGTTCACGATAAACCCAAAATCACATTCATTAATCATCGGGTTAAAGAGCGAGTGTTATTTAAAACACTGTCCACGATAAACCCAAAAATCAATATCGATTCAATTCCAATTAAATGTTATTTAATTGGTACACTTCATTAAATCTAAATAAAAAGCTTTAATCTTTTCTCAACTGGGTTCAAGAACAGTGTTAGTGAAGACACCATTCACGACAAACCCAAATCACATTTGATATTCAATATAAGGCTCTGAATAGAAAATATATCGGCTTATATTCAATATCAAATTCCACGATTAACAAATGTCGTATTGGAAATAACGATATAAATATATATCTTTCAAATTTCCATAATAACATCCGTATAATCACGAATTCCAACATCGAAATATTCCGAAGACAATTTCGATTCAATTCCACTCCAATGCAATCATTGGAAATTTTGGTTATCTTTAAAACCCTTTTCAAATTCAAATTATTTATTTCAAAATAAATAGAATTATATTTCTAATTCAAAACTAGTTCATTTCGATAAAAATCTATTTTTATCTTTTCAAATATGGAGTTTTTCATCCCAAATCTTCACAAATCATTTCTTATGATTTTACATAAATTATTACTATTTTTAATAATTTTATCAAGGCCCGTACAGTCGATTTCCATCAATGGCCATCGAACTGCACTTACAGCGACCTTTTTCGAATTTGATTTGGACATAATTCCAAATCCAACCGTTAGATTTCAAATTTCTAATATTCGTTAGAAAGCTCTTTTCGATACGAACCCAACGGTTCCGGTTTCAGGAGAATCCGACGGTCGGATCTCCCGTAATGTCCGTTTGAAATAAACGGTCGAAATTCACGAACTGCCGCGGCGCGGCGCGTTCTATTCAGGCCATTATATTATATATATAATATATATAATATATATTTCGTCGATTTCTATTTAAAACGAATTATATAAATAGTTTTAAAATTCGTTTCAAAAGAAATTTCAACTTCGATTTCAATTCAAATCAAAATTGAATTCTTCTTTATAAATTCGTTTTAAAATTCATTTCTATTCAATTCAAATTTCAATTCAATTTGAATTCATTTCAATTTGCTTTCAATTCAATTCGAACTCGTTTTCAATTCAATTCATTTCGAAATCGTTTTCAATTCAATTCATTTCGAAATCGTTTTCAATTCAATTCATTTCGAAATCGTTTTCAATTCAATTCATTTCGGAATCGTTTTCAATTCAATTCATTTCGAAATCGTTTTCAATTCAATTCATTTCGAAATCGTTTTCAATTCAATTCATTTCGAAATCGTTTTCAATTCAATTCATTTCGAAATCGTTATAAAATCGATATAAATATCGATTCACGTCAAAATGGCGTCAATCTAATCAACACGACTTCATAAATTTCTATTTTTAAATATTTTATTTCAAATATTTCTTTTTCAAAATAGTTGTTAATATCAAAATATTTCGTTCAACACATGACCAATCTCAATGAATGAGTACTGTCAACACATGAACTTTTATTTTATATCGATAAAGGTGTAAATTTTATTACTAAAATATTTCGTTCAACACATGACCAATCTCAATGAATGAGTACTGTCAACACATGAACGTTTATTTTATAATATTCTTTATTTTTCAAAATTGGAATGAGGCCCAATCAGTCACCATATAAAATTAATTATATGGATTATCATACAACACATGTATATAATAGCATTGAAAATAATCAACCATCAACCAAAGTGCACTACACTATATAAGCATCAAATATAGATATTCAACGCTTATAACAGCCTGTCAATCAATCGATCGACATATTTAATCAATCAGGATGAGTGAACTTCAAATTTCATCCCAACACCCGTGTGGGGTTTCAAACAATCAAACACAGATTTTTATTCGTGCAGTTGGGCGATGTGTGAAATTTATCGACCCAATCATTGTCCTTCAAATAGGTGTACATAAACAAACCGTCTGGTTTGTAAATGAATATTTATTTATTCACATTCACGTTAAAAATTATATTTTTAACGACAAAACATTTTATTCCAACATATGAACTTCTATTCAATTCATTCTTTAAATAAAATGATATTTTTATTTTTCTAACATATTTTAGAAAATTTCGGCGGCATAACGGCACGATACTAGAAACGGGACAAGGCCTAGCCTTATCCCCGGTCTAGTGAAGGCCCACGCCATTCACACATCAATCAAATCCATTTCATTTTGCAAACCACAAAATTTGGAGTAAGAGTCTAACCTAGCCTTACTCCTTCGCCTTATAACGGCGCACGTCTAATCCTAACCAATTTATCGATTTGATTTTTCACACCTCAAACCACATTCAAACCAATATCGCAATCAATCACCAAACAGTCAAACAAACAAGTCCATGGTCTGTGGACGATTGTGTCGAGTGCTACTAAGCACCGTCTGCATCCTAGTATATATATAACTAGAAAAAGAAATTGAAAGGTGAGAAATTCTCACCGATAGCTATCCTAGCTCCACGGCACTTCTAATGCAGGAAATCTTCGCCAACTCGCCATTTGTCGCTTTCGTTGTCCGCTTTCACTACATATGTAAAAATCGAATTTTACTTCGCTATTCAATATATAAAAATCGAATTTTAATTTCCAAGTTCAATATATAAAAATCGAATTTTTATTTCAAGGTTCAATATATAAAAATCGAATTTTTATTTCAAAGTTCAATATATAAAAATCGAATTTTTATTTCAAAGTTCAATATATAAAAATCGAATTTTTATTTCAAAGTTCAATATATAAAAATCGAATTTTAATTAATATAGATTCCGCCTTTTCCATTTCAAAGATCTAATCTTTTCTTTTACCTTTTAAAGTTTAAATCTTTTACCTTTCAAATTCAAATCTTTTTAAACCTTTTAAAAATTCAAATCTTTTTAAACCTTTTAAAAATTCAAATCTTTTTAAACCTTTTAAAAATTCAAATCTTTTTAAACCTTTTAAAAATTCAAATCTTTTACCCTTTTAAAAATAAAAAGAATCAGTTTTAAATTCCTTAGAAATCAGTTTTAAAATCTATATGGAAAAATCTAATTTTTTCTTCCTAAAGATTACACATTTTTTTCTTTGACGATGTTTATAAATGAAAACCACATTTAAAAACTGAAAATAAAAAAAATAGAAATCGATTAAAATTTTCTTACAGTGGGAATTTGGGGAGAGGGGGGGCTACTGCACTGGAGATGGAGGGGCGGAGGGATTGCTTCGTTGGTGGTCTGGTGCGCAGCTCGCGGTGGTGGCAGCGGGAGGCTGAGGAGGCAGCTCGGTTGGCGGAGGATCGAATGGCGACGGCTCGTGAGACCTTCGAACTCGTGATGGAGGCTGGAATCGATGGGGGGGCGAGGAGGAGATGGACTGACACCTTTGAAGGAGGGGGCGGAGCGGCGACCGACGATGGGAGGGGCGGATTCCGTCGAGATGTTCGAGTCTCTTTTTTTTTTATATATAATGAAATCGGGTTTGGGGAATTAAGGGGGGGGGGGGGCAGAGTTAAAAGGGGGGAAAGGGTTTTTTTTTATTATTATTTTTTTTTAATTTAATTTCAATATTTTATTCACAAAAAGGTAACTTTTTCTATCGACCTCGAAACGAAGCCCACCGCCTGCCGTCCATAGCGTATTACCCCCATTCCGAACACAATGGGATATGTATCGCAAACCGTTTTGATCGTTACAATCAGTTTCCGTTAAATTTACATTTAAATCACTATATTGAATTTTAAATGTACATTTCCAATTACCGGGGTCACATACCAACCAGAAAAATCCCAGAAAAAATATTTTCTAGCTTCGTATCGACGATACGGTCCTAACAAAACTAGTTTCATTGAATTCTGAGACCGTTTGAAAAATGACCAATTTCCAGTCGATTAAAATCAACGGAAACTGGTCAAACGCGTTTTCTTTTGCCACGCTCACATATTAATTCGAAAAATTATGAAATTTGAAACCTAGCAATAACTTTACATCCCGGACCAAACAAAACTGGTTTCGTCGAAATCCGAGGTCGTTTGCAAAATTGCTATTTTTAAGGGCCTTATATATATAAAAATATATATAAATTCCACAGCGACTATTTCTAATTTTAAACTGGACATATCTTATCATTTCTAAGATGAAATCTCAGTTTGTTAACTTCGTTACAAAGATATAGTTATACAGATTCAAATATTTCTTGTTTCGTTCAATTCTGACTTATATTGAATTCTGTATATTCATTTGAAATTAGAAATCGAATTTTCGAATTACCGCGCCATTTTCAATTCTATTTATAATTATATATAAATATTTATATTCTAACGACGACGCGTATAATATATACGATCGAATTATATTCAAAATAAATTTCTCGTCGATATTATTTAAAATAATTCATTTTAAATAATCAAAATTCGCTAAAATCGCCGAAATAAAAATTTTAACTGGCCCAGAATTTGCGGGTTATTACAACTTTGTGGTTTTCCATAAACTCTTGGGTGCCTAAATTTGTACGGGCAGTCAAGTAGTCGGGATTTACAGATATGCTTGGAGAGCTTGGAGCAGGAGGCTGCAAGATTTTATAGCTATAGTTATTTCCGCTGTGTTGTAAGTGTTGTACTCTGATAAGTGCTATTGTATATATATAACTGTTTACTTCAAAGTTATGTTATATATTATATGTTATTCATTCCGCTGTGAGATTCGTGTTACTCTGATGATTCTGATGTTCTTCTTCTTCTTCTATTCTATTAGTTCTATCTTTTCTTTCTCACCTTCTAAATTCTTTCACTAACGTCTCGGAATTTCCGACTCTCGAGGAGTCGGAAATTTCCAGCCGTTACAGTTGGTATCAGAGCTTAAGTTAAGTGATTATCTTGGCTCTGTGGCGTGACTCGGTAGAGATAGGGTTAGTAATACCCTAGACTGAGATTGAGTGTATATATACGAGTGCGTATTTGTATTTAATATAAAAATGGTTTTATATTGTGGAGATTCATTGGCTGAGTTGTTTATGAGTTCTGGTCGATCAGTTTGATCCACTGTATCGGTAGGAATAAATAAACACTTGAATACGATGGGTTGTCACGATACGTTTTGAAAAAGGGTAAGTGAATTTAACTTTACCCAAAGTATATTTTGATATATATATATATATATATATATCAAAATTTTAATATATTAGATATATTGGTTGTTATTATAATCGAGTAAGATTATAAATTAAATGGTTATATATATAACCAATAAGAATTCCTATAAGTAAAATACGTGGAATCAGTTGAATTAAAATCTGAATTTAAATCAAAATTTGGAATTCAAATAAGGAAATTTTAAGTTCCTGGGAGATTTTGAAAATGTTTTTCAATTAGAAATAAATATAGTATCTAACTCACCTGGATGACTGGAAAATAATTCCGAGGATGGATCGATACATCGTCGGTGTAATTTTCGAGTTTCTAAGTGGCGGATTACTACCAATGGTTTTGTTTTCAAATGGTGTTGAGGAAAACAAGTTGTTTAGAAATTCAAAAGTTTTGAATTGGTGTTAGGATTTGAAATTGATTTGAAATAAAACCCAGGAATTTAAATCTTGAAATTTAAAATTTAACATGTTAAATGAATCAAGATGGTAAAAACAAATAAGTAGATTAAAATTTAACTTGAACCAAGTTAAATAAATCGGGATTGGGTTAGAGAATAATCTGGATTGGAATTAAGTTGACGGGTTAAGAGTTTGGAATGTAACGTTGGTTTGAAATTGAATTAGACTCGGGTATAAACAAATGGTTGGATTTATGGATAAAAACAGATTGGAGAATTTGTTGAGATGACATTAGTATATGTTGAATTGGTAACAGATGAGGAGGTGATAATGATATGCCCTACTAAAAGGTACCAGTTTATATTTTATATGGATATGAGTTTTGATGAGCCGAATTGGCAAGCCGCTTGGCTGTTTGATTTTCTTTTGGGTTGGAGATGGCCTAGAGAGGCGAGTTGTGGTTTTACCGATAGGGCTGTACAAAGGAGGTTATGGCGAAATTTTCCGAAAATTTAAAGGGTTAGAAAATTTTCAGAATTTTTGAAAATTTTAGTTAGTCGGAAGAATAAATATTTCAATCGATATTAATTGGTTCGGTTGAAATCAGAAATAAGGGGTAAACCAATCTTAGGAGTTCCAATATATAGGGTCATCCTCTAACTTAGCAATTTCGAGGGCGAAATTTATTTTAAGGGGGGAAGTCTATAATGGCGCGTTTTGTTAGCTGTCGAATAATTAATTTATTTAATTATTAAATGTCGATTGGGCGATATCGATGACTTGAATTAAATAATATTGAATATTTAATTAAAGTGTATAATATAATAATATATTATAATGTCGAAATAATCGGAAATCACCGAATTTACAATACTGTGTGAATTGGATCAGTTAAAATATTTAATTCAGTTTAGAATTAAATTTGAATAACGAATCGATTTAATAATCGACGTTAAAACGTATTATTTATAATTTAATTATAATCGAGCCCGTAACGGCGCTGCTGTTCGCTTTTTGGCGATCTAGACTTCAACTGAGTATACAGGGTTCGTTTTAAATCGGATTTCTATGAAACAAGAAACATGTGGAGCTGGTTGAGTATATCTTTCTAGTGGGAGAGAAAAATCGGGATTTCGTCAGGTAGATTTTGAGTTATGTCCAAATCAAATTTCAGAAAAGTCACTGTGGAATTCCTTTATAATTTGCGACGCTTATATACGTTATAAATCGATTTTTCGATACGAACTGAATATCGGGATAATCTGGAGTCTGGAAATCAAGTCAGAAAATCTGAGGTGATATGCTGGAGCCGGACGACATTGTATATGGATATATACGATAATATTAATTTATTAATATTTAATTTAATAATATTTAAATATATTTATATATTTAAATGGGTCATCCAGAGCTTTAAAAATACGCAGTTTGAGCAGACGAAGTCAGAATTCGACGAAACTAATTTTGTTGGATCCGAAATGTCGAATACTTGTTAGGATACCAGTTTGGTGATTTTTGGATATCATATATGGCCGTACGTGATTTTTGACTGAGAAACAGACGAGAAATCGACCTTTAAAAACATGCAGTTTGAACATACGGAGTCGGAATTCGACGAAACCAATTTCGTTGGGACCGTAATGTTGAACTCTAGCTACATGTCCAGTTTGGTGATTTTTAGGTATCGTATGTAACCACTGTGATTTTTAGAAGACGAATACGAGGATCTAATCATTAAAATAAAATATAAAATAAATTCAAAAATATCTCCAACCATTTTTCTGGTAACAAGCAAGGCCACGTAGGCATGTTTCTCAACCACAAATGACACCTACCACAAATACAACTATATAAGAGCACTGATGGTCTTTACAGTGAATTTTCCCACAAAGAAAATCCAAGATCAATTCAAAGAAATTCCTATAAATTACGAGATGAGTATAGCTTGAATCCTGCTATGATTCTCTTCGATAGCATGTGAGTAGTTGTGGGTTCGGCGGTTTTTTTCCGTCGTCTGGGGTTTGAGCAGTAAACTAGGGCTGGAGTTTAAAACAAATATAAAGGGTTTGAGCTTGTTTGAGGTTGAGATTCGAGTTTGTCGTCGAAAACTGCTTCGGTGGTCAAAGTTTTGGGGAGTTCGACGCCAGGAATTTGCGGGTCCTGTAGCAGCTCGTCGGGGGTCGCAGCAATCGAGAGGGAACCGAGTTCGGGCGGGTGGTGCTAGGGTGAAAGAGTAGTCGACTAGGAGATGAATGGGGAGGACGATGTGGTGATCGGTGAAGTAACGTGGGTGGACGGTGATGGCAAAGTTCGGTGATGGGTGTTCTTTTGAGTTCGGCTGTCACGATTTGGGGAAGAAGGCTAAATAGCGGGTTCGGGTTTAAAGCGTACTTGGCCAAGATGAATTAAGGTTAAAGCCCAACAAAGTTTTTATATACGTTTTAATTCAATTTCAATAAGTGTTAAACTTGTAACCGCTATATCTTGGTCATACAGAGTTAGATTAACGAACCGTAAGTTGCGTTGGGATCGTATGGACGGGAGCAATACAATGGGACTGACCGCGAGTCAATCCGAGCTCGTTACAATTTATGGCGAAATAAATTGTCCGACTGAATCAGATAACGCAAACCGACATTTAACGGTTAACGCGTCCAATGTGAGTAAAACTCACCAACTCTATACAGTTCTATTTTTACAACGTGTTCTTAGAACTGTTAATTACCTGTTGTTTGACTGTGTGTTGACTGTTTGATTGAACTGCTAGTCAGTTAGTAGAAACTATATATATATATATATATATATATATATAAATATATATATATACATATATATGTATATATATATAAACCGTTAAATATTTATATGTTGATTCTGCTTATCAGAATATTATACTTTTGTTGTTGTTTAACATCTGTGGATGCAGGGAAACAGGTTGGAGGAATCCAACTGGATTCCTCAACATTTATTTTACTATGATTTATATATTGTGATATATAATGTGATATATAATCTGATATTGATCATGTGTGTTGGGACGATATTTATCGTTGTTATATGGTGTGTTAAATACCATGAGAAATACCAGAATGTAGAAAGAGGATTTTCAAAGTATAATTTGAAAATATTTCATTTATATAAAATCACCGGATTTTATATATAAAAGAAAAGGGTTTTGAATATAAAAGGAATTGTATTGGTAATTGATATATAAAGGGATTTATTTATAAATCAAATATATAAAGTAAATATATTTGACAGCAAATATAAAGGAATATATTTGAAAGAGGTAAAAGGATATATTTATTTAGGAAATAAATCAAAGTAAAGGAATATTTATTTGTTAGAATAAATAGAATTAAAAGGACATATTTATTTGTTAAATAAATAGGATTAAATCGAGGGATATTTATGTGATAAATAAATAGAGTTAAACCAATGTGAATTAGTTAAGATAAACTAAGTGGTTAATCGATGTGAATTAGTTAAGTTAAACTAAGTGGGTAATCGAAGTGAATTAGTTAAGTTAACTAAGTGGTAAATCGAAGTGAATTAGTTGAGTTAAACTAAGTGAATCGGTTAGAGTTAATCAATGTGAATTAGTTGAGTTAAACTAAGTGAATCGGTTAAAGTTAATCGAGGTGAATTAGTTAAGTTAAACTAAGTGGTTAATCGAAGTGAATTAGTTAAGTTAACTAAGTGGTTAATCGAAGTAAATTAGTTGAGTTGAACTAAGTGAATCGGTTAGAGTTAATCAACGTGAATTAGCTAAGTTAAACTAAGTGGATTAGTTCAGTTAATCGAGACGAGTTAACCAGTTAGGTTAAACCATTTGAGTTAACCAGTTTGAGTTGATCAGTTAGAGTTGATCAGTTAGAGTTGATCAGTTAGAGTTGACCAGTTAGAGTTTACCAGTTAAAGTTGACCAGTCGGAATAGATCAGTTAGAGTTATCCAAGTAAAGTTAATCGAGAGAAGAGTAATCGAATATAGTTTATTCGAGTGGAGAAATCAAATGTTATTCATTTGAGAAGAGTAATCGAATATAGTTTATTCGAGTGGAGAAATCAAATGTTATTCATTTGAGAAGAGTTATCGAATATAGTTTATTCAAATGGAGAAATCAAATGTTATTCATTTGAGAAGAGTTATCGAATATAGTTTATTCAAATGGAGAAATCAAATGTTATTCATTTGAGAAGAGTTATCGAATATTATTTATTCAAAGAGTAGTTATCGAATATTGGTTATTCGAAGTTAGTTAATCCAAAGGAGTTATTCGAAGTTAGTTAATCCAAAGGAGTTATTCAAAGTTAGTTAATCCAAAGGAGTTATTCGAAGTTAGTTAATCCAAAGGAGTATTCGAAGTTAGTTAATCCAAAGAAGTTAGTCGAAGAGTTAATCGAATTTAGTTATTCGAAAGAAGGTGTTAATCGAATATAGTTATTCGAGTAAAGTTAAAAGAGTTAAATCGAATTTAGTTATTCGAAAGGAGTTAATCAATTTGAGTTAAGTTAATCGATTTGAATTAAGTTGAATCGAAATGGAGTAAATCGATTAGAATTAAGTTAATCGAGTTAGAGTAAATCGAATATTGGTTATTCGAAGGTAAGTTATTCGAATTAGTTATTCGAAGGAGTTAATCAAATGAGTTGACCCAAAGGAGTAAGTCGAATATTAGTTATTCGAATAGAGTTAAAGGAGTTATCAATTTTAGTTTGATCGAAATGATTTATCGATTAGTAAATCGAAAGGAGATTTTCGAATATAGCATATTCGAAAGAAAGAGATCGAATATTGTTTATTCGAAAGAGAGAGATTTCGAATATGAGTTATTCAAAGAGAGATAATCTAATATAGGTTATTCGAAGAAGAGTTAATCAAATAGAGATTACTCGAAAGAGAGTTATACGTCGAATTCGATTATAGCGAATTCGGGAAAGTACTATTTACCTTCCAGGGTTTAAATCAAGATTTAGTTATTGATTTAGAAATTAGGCGTCTGTTAAATTATTCGAGTTAGGAGATAAAGTTATAATTTAGGAGATATTGCAGAAGTAGAAATTATAACGTTATAGTTATAATCAAACGTTTTCATTTGAGAAATGGATTCGTAACCTGAATCCAAGAATTTGCGTAAACAGATGATTGTAAAAAGTGAGTGATGAGCTTCATCTATTTCACAGTAAAGGACGTTGTTAAACTAAGGTTTAAGAGGTAATTATACCCCAACTTGATTTACTTCAGAATTGACAAAGGAATAGTTGTGGTTCGATCTAAAAGGTTGATTAGAAATAAAGTTAAGGAATAAGCGATAAATGGATTAAGCGTAACGATGTTTTATACAACGTTCATTGGAAATCCGTAAATGAGTTTTGGAAACGTTTTCCAAATATAGTCAGATATGTTTTCTAAACAAAAAAAAAAAATGAAATGTTTTCATGATAAGAATTTAAGAAATAGAGTTAAGCAAATTCAGAAACTAACTGGAGAGGGTAAGTTGAACGGTTTTCTAAGTGACGATCTGGTGTTGGTTTCGACCTTCCGGATTGATACTTAGAGAATTGTTCTCATACTACTTACAGTTAGGGACTGATAGTTGCGAAATAATAGTAATGTGAAAATAAACTATGGAAATGTTTTCCAATGATTAATAACATATATTTTCTAAATATATGAAATAAGGAAATATGAACATATGATGATTGATCGATCGAATTTCCATTTGGAAATAAGATCGTTGTTTGTACACCGACATGTTTTCATTTGATAGTTGAATCACAGACTATCAAAGTTTTTACCATTTTAACGTTGTTAATATGGAGAGACCGGTTGGATTATTTTCCAAAGAACCACTCTGTATTGGCATAAGCGTTGCGAGCAATATCTGCCAAAGATAAATTGAAGACGGAGTAAAGTGCAAGGGCTGTTGTATAAGTCTTAGATAACAGTGACTAAGATGGATATACTGAATAGTGCCTTCGGTTTGTCCAGTCCCAGGACAACGTATATGGAAGAAGGTCTGACAGAGTATATCCAATGGATCGCGTAAGTTGATCTGTTCAAACGTATTCACGTTTGGTGGCGGAGGAATTCGTTTCTCTTAGCTATATACCCGTGTTATTTTTGGATAAGTCAATTTGTGATTTGGCGGGTATGACGATGTGACATTCAAAGTGAATGGTGATCAGATGTTCTGAAGATAGACGTAGCTTCTAGCCTCACACCGGGAAGTAACAAAAGTTGGGCTAGGCAGCATGGCTAGTTGGATCATTCCCAAGCAGGGTGTATTGTCACCGATCTAGGGAATATCCATATTTATACTTCTTTTTGATTCTGTATCTTCGGATGACGGTTTGATGGCCTACAACCGTGGTGGCAATATATTCGCGACACTCAAGCTAAATGAGTGAGCGGTCATGTGTGGCCAGGTTGCAAGACGTTCTTGTTGAACCCTGAGTGTATCACCTCTAGAGTACACTATTCAGAAGGTGCTCCCATACCTTGTCTGTTGGAATCCAATCTTCAATAAGCGCCCTGCGGTTTATGATTTTATACTATGTATGTAGAACGTGAGATGCAAGCGTTTCTGCTAGATTGATACCTATTTGTACTTAGACATTATTATAATATCACAATGATATTGCTTGTCAAAGTTGTTCAGTTACTCATAAGGGAAAAACCCGTTCCGTATTCACGGCGTGGTCTTATGAGATATCCTATACCTGTTTTAAACTATTTTACTCATACCAGTCCCATGACTGACCCGGAGTTTACTTTGTTGTTTTCCCTAAACTCTTGGGTGCCTAAATTTGTACGGGCAGTCAAGTAGTCGGGATTTACAGATATGCTTGGAGAGCTTGGAGCAGGAGGCTGCAAGATTTTATAGCTACAGTTATTTCCGCTGTGTTGTAAGTGTTGTACTCTGATAAGTGCTATTGTATATATATAACTGTTTACTTCAAAGTTATGTTATATATTATATGTTATTCATTCCGCTGTGAGATTCGTGTTACTCTGATGATTCTGATGTTCTTCTTCTTCTTCTATTCTATTAGTTCTATCTTTTCTTTCTCACCTTCTAAATTCTTTCACTAACGTCTCGGAATTTCCGACTCTCGAGGAGTCAGAAATTTCCAGCCGTTACATAACACTGCGCCAAGGCTTTCTCTAGAAGCATCAGTCCAGACTTTTAAATCCTGGTTGCCATCTATGATGGTTAACACTGGAGCGGTCGTTAATATTAACTTTAGCTCTTCGAAAGCCTCCTCACTTTCTGGAGTCCATTTGAATTTAGAATGCTTCTTTGTAAGCTTCGTTAAGTGACCAAATATCTTCAAAAAGTTTTTAACGAACTTCCGGTAATAGCTAGCCAATCCGAGAAAACTGCGGACTTCAGTGGGAGTACTAGGCTGTTTACAGTTCTGAATAGCTGTGACTTTACTTGGATCCACAGTGATTTCTTCTTTCGATGCGACATGGCCTAGAAATTTTACTTCATCTTGCCAGAAGATATATTTGGAAAATTTGGCTTTTAATACATTCCGTCTCAGAATTTCTAGAACCTGTTCCAGATGCTTTTCATGTTCGGCCTTTGATTTAGAGATGATTAGAATATCATCAATAAAAACCAGAACAAATTTATTCAATACTCCTCTGAATACTCTGTTCATTAGATCGACGAAGTAAGCTGGAGCGTTACATAAGCCGAACGACATTACTAACCACTCGTAGAATAAGTCGGGTCCTCTGAACGCTGTCATTGGAACACACTCTTCGGTAATTCGAAGTTGATGGAAGCCTGTAGCTAGGTCCATTCGTGAAAATACTTGTGCGCCATTTAATCGATCCAACAAATCATCTATTCGCGGTAATGGATATTTGTTCTTTATTGTCTGTTTATTCAGATCACGATAATCCACACATAGACGTAGAGTACCGTCAGATTTTGGGACAAACACCACTGCTGCACCCCAATCAGAGAAACTGGGCCTGATCAGACCTTTCCATACGAGCTGTCATGTTTGATTGTCAAGTTCTTCTTTCTCTTTCAAGGACATTCTTCGAATAGCATGAACTACCGGCCTTGCATTAGGAATCAAAGCAATCTTGAAATCTATTTCTCTCTGCGGAGGTAAGCGAACAACTTCTTCAAACACATCCGCATAGTTCTTGACGACAGGAATATCTTTGATGAGGTCGGGAGTATTCTCTGTGATTTCAGGGACATTTTCTATTTGGGCTGGAGAAACATTCAAAGCTGCCCAGAAGTCTTTTCTATTAGTATTCTTACCTTCACACGGTATGGTTATATAACTCCCTGATTTAATCTTAGCTTTAACCACTCTCTCGGTGCATCTAACCTCCGCTTCATATTTGGTTAGCCAATCCAATCCCAGAATAAGATCGAATTCGTTAAAATTCATAACGATAGAGACAATAGGGAATTTATAGCAAGAAAAGGAGACAGGTACTGCACAAGCCCAGCTGAGACCGATGGAACCCCCGACCGGGTTCTGGACAGTCATTGGTTCTTTGAGCTTCTTCACATTTAAATTCAACTTCTTGACTACACTCTTTGCTATAAAGCTTCGTGACGCGCCAGTATCAAACAATACTTTAACTGGAATGTTCTTGACATTGAGCGTGCTTTCTAAGACATCAGCCCTTTCTTGACTAGCTGAGGGCTCACAAGTGTAACGACCCATCTTTTTGCCCGATTCTTCGCCGGTAATTAAACCAACTTAAACCGTTCAAAAAGACGAATTGTTATGGGTACATACATACATTGAACAAAAATAACAGAACTTTTCATTGAATAAACCAATATTACATTAGAGTTACATGAATATCAGAGTTACAACATAACGTATACAGCGGAAGAAAGAAAATAACTTTACTCCCATCGGAAGATTTAACACAGCGGAAGCTTCAACTCTATCGTAGACCCCTACTCTAGAAGCGCTCTAAATCCTGCTCCAACGATCTATAACTGCAAAACTAAACTACTGGCTGCCCGTGCAAAAATCATGGGCACCCAGAGTTTAGGTGAGGGAACAATAAACTCCAGGTCAGTCGTGGGACTGGTGTGAGAACTCAAAAACAGTTAGGTTCATTCTTAAAGTTGGGAACTTCACCGGATCACGCCGCTAACGCGGAACGGATTTACTCCAGGTGGATACCCGTGCATATAAATGCGCAATGTCTTTTGAAAATGAAGCTATCATAAGCTCGTCCCACATCACACAATGCAAGCGCACACCAGATGGGCGAGTTTTATCTTATGACAACCAAATATGCTTTCATACGTAAAATTTTCTTCAATACCATAATATATATATAGTGTGGAAAACATTTCGCAAGTAAATGTATTAATCCTAGACAGCATATACCCCATAATATATGTTGCCATATATATATACAATCAAAATCGTATGGCTCGCATAAGAAATTTGGATTTCCAACTTGATGATTCCTGGCACGAAAGATCAATCAGGGATACAAAACGAAGTGCCTCAACGGCTTTTTCGACCATACGCGGACACCGAATACACATCGTCAGGGCAGATCAACGGTTTTCGACCAGACACGGCCCCCCGAACATACCCAACTTCCCCAAGTTCATAAGTGGTTTCCCACTGCTGCACAGCTTCATCATTAATTCATATATAAGTATAAAACCTAACCGCCAGTTTCTCATCAATCCGGGGTGTGAGGTTTGTCGATGTCACGTCATACGCAAGCGATGCTTCGATAAGCCATTCTTTGATCATCACTAGCTCGACTCATAACTTGGGTATGCCGCATTGACAATTCACGACATATCACTGATTTAAATCAATGCATACCCTCTAAGTTCATATGACTTAAAGACAAGGATAATATATTGCCACAAATCCGATATACATTAACGGAAATCAGTGCTATGCGGTCAATTTCAATGTCAGGCACACCATCAATGCAAGTCCGTTCTGGGTCTGAACGGAACAACAACCCGAAAATATTTGAATATGTTCAGGTCTCATGCAACCCATACCTCGTATTGGGTGGCCTACCCAACCAAGAAATAAATCAACAATCAATCTAAACACTTCAAATATTTCCGGTCTTCATTTGTCGTTACCAAGTCTTGAATAACGTCGTATTACTACTTAGAATGGTTTTCGAACATATACTCGATCCCGGTCGTTCCAAGTAATAAGCGTACTTTAAAAATAGTAGCTATGGTTTACACAGGCCTTTCAATTCAAATCTCCTTCTAAATAGTTATCAATTCATTTACGACTCAAGATTTGAATTACTATAAATTCCATACATCTCGTTATCATTTTTATCTCTTCTTTGAAATCAAATATTTTAACTTCGCTTCAATTCCTTACTTTTAATTTTTTTCGAATCAAAGATTTGGTTAAATCCCCAATTACGACATGAATTTCCACCATTCAATCTCATCGGTTTCAAGAATGATATTATTGAAGATACGATTCATGAAAAAACCCAAGTCAAATTGATTTTTGAATCATAAATTACACAGAAATTTATCCACTTATATTCGATATAAATTCTCATAATCAACAAATACTATAAGTAGAATAACGATATAATAATATCTTTCAAATTCCCCAGATAGTATACATTTACATCATGAGGTTCATACCAAATATCGAAGAATATTTCTATCTAGCTTATTTAAATCAAGGTGAGAACCCGTATCTTAATTGAAAGGTTTATTCAATTCTTTGACATTAGATCTGGATAGAGATACCATCAACTTATCTTCAATATTAATTTTCGTATCCAACTCATATTATAAGTGGAATAACGGTGAAATACCCTTTTAAATTCCTCAGATAATAAGAGTTTTCATTTACCGAACTAATATCAAACATCCGAAGATTTATCTCCAACCATACCCAATTATTTAGTATTAAAAACCCGTATTAGTATAAATCTAAATTCCATATAAATATTTCTAATACTCTTAAACCTTTGAAAGCATTCCACAAATCATTACTTATAGTTCGGAACATCGTTTACGGGTTAAAACTTCAAAATAGATTGTTTTCGAAGAAAGCTTTACAATAGCGTTCCAAAAGTGTTACAAAGGTGTTACAAAACAGTTATCCTAACTATTTTGATCAAAATATCGTTTATCTTAGCCAAAACTTAAACTTTACAATTGAAAACACCTTTTCATAATTTGTAATGATTTTACAAATTTTTTCCATATTTTTAAATAATTTAAAAATAGCTGTTTATAGTTATGGGCAACAATTGTTCTTACATCGATCTTTTCCAAAACGGTTTCAAACATAACTTGAAAACTATAACCCGAAATTAAAATCTGCTTTCACTCATTTGAAAGCTCTCGTAAATAGGAATCAAACGTTTTTCGTTTCGTGGAAATCCGATTTAAATTGGAAAAGTTATAAGCATTTACATATTTCCAAAATGCGACAAACTCTAATTTTGACCAAAATAATCATTATTCTTAAATACTTCAAATTACCTTAAAAATCATTATAAACTTATATAAATCATTTAAATTGACTTTTCAAATTATTTGGATTTAAAACACAACTTTTTTTCTTTTAATTAAATCACCATTCAAATAATTTCAAATTAGATTTTTATTTAACCATCCCATCCGTCGGATCAGTTAGGGATAGCCAGGGAGAGCAGGAAACTGATTTTCCAAACCCAAGCCTAGACACTATCCTCTCTGTCATCCTAGAACGTTCTGGTGTATATTATATCATTATTATATAAAAACCATATTCAAATTAAAAATCTCATTTCAAATTTAAATTGAATATTTTTTTTTCCAAAACCAGTTTTGCATAGATATAAAGATCTTTATACAAAATCAATACATAATTTAAATTATTTTCCAACTCCTAATTCAATATTTAAAAGTTGATATTAAATTCAAAACCAAATTTTTTAAATCTTATTTAATAATTAAATAAAATCATATATATGACGGAGAATCTAAATCGATCACCCATATATTCCACAACCACGGTGTGTTTGTGTGTGTGTGATCATACAATGCAATCATATCTATCCAAATGAACTATACGATCAAATGGATATGAATTCATTCATCACAACAACATTAAACTGTGCACAAGCGTTACAGACAATAACGCTTACTCGTGTTCAGTGTATTATCTAATTCATGAACAACCATTCAAACATCAACATCCATCACACAATCATCATCGACAAATTATAATTAATCTCAGCTAGTTAAAATTAACTAATTTAAATAAAATTTAAATTAGAAGTTCTCACCTAACAGCTTTCCAAATCTTCACGGTAGGTGAGCCTAGTTGAGTGAATCTTCGGACAGTATTTCGGCGCAACGTCTTCTTCACAAAAATATATATAATATAATATACACTAATCTCTCTTTATATTATAAGAGGAGGGGGAGAATGACGAACTTTGGCAAGGTGGTGGTGGAAAAGAGGAAGACTTATGCCATGGAAACCATGGCCATAAGCTTTAAGAAGAAGAGAAAGAAAAGAAATGAGAATGAATGAAAAAGTGGAAGGAAAGGGTGGTATTTATAGGAAAGGAGGAGTAAGGAGAGAGTGACACATCATAGGACAAGTGGCAATCATGCATGAAAGGGAGCATGCATAAAGACATGTGTCTTAACACTTGTCTTAAGAAGAGAAGGTGAACTTTTGGTAGCATTTCCCTTAAATGCTATGAAAACTAAAGGCAACACTTAATTCTAACGCTACTAATTCATGTTATAGTTTGACAAATCCGATCGAACGACAAATAGTATCAACAAATCCAAACTTATTAATAATCATTCTCATTTATAATTCAAGTAAAACTTATCATATAACTTATCAAAATAAATAAAATAATAATTATTATTCTTGTAAAATCATAAAATAAATTATCCTTTACCAAATTCATATTTTACAAATCAATATTATCAAAATCAGAAAATGTCATTACTTAAACATAAATCTAATAATTATAATTTTCAAAATAAGTTTTCTTATAAAAATCATAATAAATAAAAAAAAATACTTATACAAAGTTAAAATTTATATTTAAACCTAATAAAATCAATTTATATTCAGAAAATCCAAAATTATAAATAAAAATCCATATCAAACATAGTTAAAATTCTGGGATGTTACATTCACCCCCCCCCCCTTTAGAAACTTTTCGTCCTCGAAAAGGAAGTCGAATAAATTTAAACTCCTTCACAAATTTTAAATTCGAATTTCTCCCTCAACATATCAGAAATGAAATGGTCAGAACAAAGGATCATATCATTCTCAGGGCACTCTATCTAATTCTCACTAAAGGTAGAGTCTAATGATACTTCTATGATCTCGTGATTACTAGGGTCGTCACGGGTCTTGTTTAAAAATCGCATCCTCTGAGTTAGACTCAGAGCTGCTATCCTACCATTAAGGAGAACTGGGATAGATATTATCTAGTACTTAGAGGTCTATGACCGTAAGAAAATTATCTTTCTAACTTACTCTTACGGAACCCATGGTTTTCTTATCAATTATAAGACTAAATGCTCAAATTAGAAATTTAAATCCATGTTCTCAAATAAAATTTTCCCTAATCGTTCAATTATCTTGCAATATAACATCTTGGCTAAATTCAGTATTAGAAATTCTATTGCTCTCAACACAAATCAAGTTCAATTTTAGAGATAATTCAAATTACTGGTTTCAAATCTAAATTAGTTCACTTGTCCAAGGCTTTATCTGAGCAGGGAAAAAGGAAGAATTCCGAAATAAAGTTGAATAATGACAATTCGGGGTGATATTCAAAATATGACAATGGGTTGAGCAAAACCCAGCGACAAGGGAAGAGATAGAATTATATTTCCGAAATACTCAATCTATTTCAAATTTTTATTTCAATCATTTCCAGATTAACCCATTTATAAGTTAACATTTATACTCATTTAATATTCAAATTTTTTGTTTTCATATTCACCTAATCGAACTTTAAAATTCAAATTATATAAAATCTCTTTTTCATTCTTGTTAAAATATCATGTCTTGTTTAGAAACATTTTCTTACTTAACTAGCCGTACAATCTCTTAAAACAGTTTTATTTAAAAAAATACCATCACGCTTCCTCTGCGCACTCTGATTATGCGTATATTCAAACTAGTATTGGTAAAACATCCCAAAACATAGACTTCAAAATTTCCGGAACCAAATCCTCAAAATTAATATTTAAAAATCCAAATTTTTCTTCCATAAGTTGGATTCTATATTTCAAAGAAAGCTCATTTATTGAGGTTTTGTTACAAAATATCTTGGACAAATTAAAGTTATCGACACGGTTTCACACGGCACAAAGAGGCATACATAGATCAAGTCAAAATTCCATGTGCTCAAGTCAAATAAAGATGCATAGAAGTTCCATGCTAATTTGTGCATGAAAGGTATACATAGACAAAATCAAGTTTCATGAGTTTGGAATAGAAATTCAACATCTACTGAGCATCAATAGGTGCAACGGTTCGAATCAAATACTTAGCCAAATGCACATGATACAAAGGTACGAATGACACTACTCAATAGCAGATGGTTGGAATTTAAATGGACAGTCTAGCCCAAGATGGGAATTCACATGCAAACAAGGATACATATTCTAACAGTTTAATTATGGGATACTCATTAAATTTTCATAATTTTCCTCTTGAATAAATCTTACTTTAACAACTTCATTTTCTTCCTTTGTGCTTCAAGTGAATACTTGTTGAGAAATTTTCGTTTGACCTACTCGTTCATGCCGGTTTCTCTTAACAAGGGAAAATATAAAACTCAATCGATTTGTTCAATACATATCCCTTTTATCATATTAAACTTGTTGCTCAAAATTCGTATAGCTTCAGGTAGGAAAATCGGTCTTCTCCCCACATAAGACATTTACCATAATTTTATTGAATTGTATCATCAAAATCGAAATAGGGGGTGAACCGAGCTCGCTTACATGCATTTTCAAATTTTCACTTTTCGGTTCTTCAAGTGAAATTAGCTTCTAAAATATATCCTTGCGGTTTTGACAAAATAGTCTGATTCACGCTTCTAATTATCAGTTAAGTATGCATTTAACTTAACTACCTTATGTTAAATTCATTTTTTTGCATATCCCATTTCATAACATAATACATTCAATACTTCGAAAGTCATTTGTAAAATCAATTTCACAATTGTGAGGACGTCGCAAAACACTTTCGATTGTTTATCTATACAGCTTTAAGTACTTCTTGACGTCTCGATCAGAAACATATAGTCATCCCACTTTCGAAACCCAAAAATAAGACTGATGATGATCGATCAATCACCAGAATTATCCCCAAGCGACTAGAATGTGATTCTATATCCATCTAGTATATATTGGATTTCATATATACATTAGCTAGGCGTATATGCAAAATCCTTACATACTAGATCGTCCAACCTTGACGTCAAATAAATACTCGCAACCGTTTTTATTACACGCTGATTATCTTTCAAATCTATAGCTTTGAATTAACGATCTTCTTATCTCAATCCTTTATATATAGGCTGCAAAATATTTTGAAATTCTCATTCCAAGCTCGACGTTTCTTTTTCAATACGCTTATTAAAGCCAATTCATTAATCGCTTATTTCTCGATAACTCCGAACAGATCGACGCTGGATTTTCGAAGTTTTATCACAAAGAGCCCTTTTTATTTTGAAAGTATTTCCTTTAAAAATCTTATTTTCAAATCTTCTTCAAAATATTTTATTTCAAATAATTATTATTTTCAAAAATGATTTACTTGTACAAAAATACCTTATATAGATTTCAAAAATACGCTCTCTCATCATAATATTCCGAAATCTCATTCTAGGGCATTTCTAACCATATCTCTAATGAGATACTATAGCTCTGATGAGTCCTATCCTTTGTTCAAAATATGTTGTACCCGATAGCTTTGTATAACCAAAGCTCCGATACCACTTGTAACGACCCATCTTTTTGCCCGATTCTTCGCCGATAATTAAACCAACTTAAACCGTTCAAAAAGACGAATTGTTATGGGTACATACATACATTGAACAAAAATAACAGAACTTTTCATTGAATAAACCAATATTACATTAGAGTTACATGAATATCAGAGTTACAACATAACGTATACAGCGGAAGAAAGAAAATAACTTTACTCCCATCGGAAGATTTAACACAGCGGAAGCTTCAACTCTATCGTAGACCCCTACTCTAGAAGCGCTCTAAATCCTGCTCCAACGATCTATAACTGCAAAACTAAACTACTAGCTGCCCGTGCAAAAATCATGGGCACCCAGAGTTTAGGTGAGGGAACAATAAACTCCAGGTCAGTCGTGGGACTGGTGTGAGAACTCAAAAACAGTTAGGTTCATTCTTAAAGTTGGGAACTTCACCGGATCACGCCGCTAACGCGGAACGGATTTACTCCAGGTGGATACCCGTGCATATAAATGCGCAATGTCTTTTGAAAATGAAGCTATCATAAGCTCGTCCCACATCACACAATGCAAGCGCACACCAGATGGGCGAGTTTTATCTTATGACAACCAAATATGCTTTCATACGTAAAATTCTCTTCAATACCATAATATATATATAGTGTGGAAAACATTTCGCAAGTAAATGTATTAATCCTAGACAGCATATACCCCATAATATATGTTGCCATATATATATACAATCAAAATCGTATGGCTCGCATAAGAAATTTGGATTTCCAACTTGATGATTCCTGGCATGAAAGATCAATCAGGGATACAAAACGAATTGCCTCAACGGCTTTTTCGACCATACGCGGACACCGAATACACATCGTCAGGGCAGATCAACGGTTTTCGACCAGACACGGCCCCCCGAACATACCCAACTTCCCCAAGTTCATAAGTGGTTTCCCACTGCTGCACAGCTTCATCATTAATTCATATATAAGTATAAAACCTAACCGCCAGTTTCTCATCAATCCGGGGTGTGAGGTTTGTCGATGTCACGTCATACGCAAGCGATGCTTCGATAAGCCATTCTTTGATCATCACTAGCTCGACTCATAACTTGGGTATGCCGCATTGACAATTCACGACATATCACTGATTTAAATCAATGCATACCCTCTAAGTTCATATGACTTAAAGACAAGGATAATATATTGCCACAAATCCGATATACATTAACGGAAATCAGTGCTATGCGGTATCTTTCAATGTTAGGCACACCATCCATGCAAGTCCGTTCTGGGTTTGAACGGAACAACAACCCGAAAATATTTGAATATGTTCAGGTCTCATGCAACCCATACCTCGTATTGGGTGGCCTACCCAACCAAGAAATAAATCAACAATCAATCTAAACACTTCAAATATTTCCGGTCTTCATTTGTCGTTACCAAGTCTTGAATATCGTCGTATTACTACTTAGAATGGTTTTCGAACATATACTCGATCCCGGTCGTTCCAAGTAATAAGCGTACTTTAAAAATAGTAGCTATGGTTTACACAGGCCTTTCAATTCAAATCTCCTTCTAAATAGTTATCAATTCATTTACGACTCAAGATTTGAATTACTATAAATTCCATACATCTCGTTATCATTTTTATCTCTTCTTTGAAATCAAAGATTTTAACTTCGCTTCAATTCCTTACTTTTAATTTTTTTCGAATCAAAGATTTGGTTAAATCCCCAATTACGACATGAATTTCCACCATTCAATCTCATCGGTTTCAAGAATGATATTATTGAAGATACGATTCATGAAAAAACCCAAGTCAAATTGATTTTTGAATCATAAATTACACAGAAATTTATCCACTTATATTCGATATAAATTCTCATAATCAACGAATACTATAAGTAGAATAACGATATAATAATATCTTTCAAATTCCCCAGATAGTATACATTTACATCATGAGGTTCATACCAAATATCGAAGAATATTTCTATCTAGCTTATTTAAATCAAGGTGAGAACCCGTATCTTAATTGAAAGGTTTATTCAATTCTTTGACATTAGATCTGGATAGAGATACCATCAACTTATCTTCAATATTAATTTTCGTATCCAACTCATATTATAAGTGGAATAACGGTGAAATACCGTTTTAAATTCCTCAGATAATAAGAGTTTTCATTTACCGAACTAATATCAAACATCCGAAGATTTATCTCCAACCATACCCAATTATTTAGTATTAAAAACCCGTATTAGTATAAATCTAAATTCCATATAAATATTTCTAATACTCTTAAACCTTTGAAAACATTCCACAAATCATTACTTATAGTTCGGAACATCGTTTACGGGTTAAAACTTCAAAATAGATTGTTTTCGAAGAAAGCTTTACAATAGCGTTCCAAAAGTGTTACAAAGGTGTTACAAAACAGTTATCCTAACTATTTTGATCAAAATATCGTTTATCTTAGCCAAAACTTAAACTTTACAATTGAAAACACCTTTTCATAATTTGTAATGATTTTACAAATTTTTTCCATATTTTTAAATAATTTAAAAATAGCTGTTTATAGTTATGGGCAACAATTGTTCTTACATCGATCTTTTCCAAAACGGTTTCAAACATAACTTGAAAACTATAACCCAAAATTAAAATCTGCTTTCACTCATTTGAAAGCTCTCGTAAATAGGAATCAAACGTTTTTCGTTTTGTGGAAATCCGATTTAAATTGGAAAAGTTATAAGCATTTACATATTGCCATAATGCGACAAACTCTAATTTTGACCAAAATAATCATTATTCTTAAATACTTCAAATTACCTTAAAAATCATTATAAACTTATATAAATCATTTAAATTGACTTTTCAAATTATTTGGATTTAAAACACAACTTTTTTTCTTTTAATTAAATCACCATTCAAATAATTTCAAATTAGATTTTTATTTAACCATCCCATCCGTCGGATCAGTTAGGGATAGCCAGGGAGAGCAGGAAACTGATTTTCCAAACCCAAGCCTAGACACTATCCTCTCTGTCATCCTAGAACGTTCTGGTGTATATTATATCATTATTATATAAAAACCATATTCAAATTAAAAATCTCATTTCGAATTTAAATTGAATATTTTTTTTCCAAAACCAGTTTTGCATAGATATAAAGATCTTTATAAAAAATCAATACATAATTTAAATTATTTTCCAACTCCTAATTCAATATTTAAAAGTTGATATTAAATTCAAAACCAAATTTTTTAAATCTTATTTAATAATTAAATAAAATCATATATATGACGGAGAATCTAAATCGATCACCCATATATTCCACAACCACGGTGTGTTTGTGTGTGTGTGATCATACAATGCAATCATATCTATCCAAATGAACTATACGATCAAATGGATATGAATTCATTCATCACAACAACATTAAACTGTGCACAAGCGTTACAGACAATAACGCTTACTCGTGTTCAGTGTATTATCTAATTCATGAACAACCATTCAAACATCAATATCCATCACACAATCATCATCGACAAATTATAATTAATCTCAGCTAGTTAAAATTAACTAATTTAAATAAAATTTAAATTAGAAGTTCTCACCTAACAGCTTTCCAAATCTTCACGGTAGGTGAGCCTAGTTGAGTGAATCGTCGGACAGTATTTCGGCGCAACGTCTTCTTCACAAAAATATATATAATATACACTAATCTCTCTTTATATTATAAGAGGAGGGGGAGAATGACGAACTTTGGCAAGGTGGTGGTGGAAAAGAGGAAGACTTATGCCATGGAAACCATGGCCATAAGCTTTAAGAAGAAGAGAAAGAAAAGAAATGAGAATGAATGAAAAAGTGGAAGGAAAGGGTGGTATTTATAGGAAAGGAGGAGTAAGGAGAGAGTGACACATCATAGGACAAGTGGCAATCATGCATGAAAGGGAGCATGCATAAAGACATGTGTCTTAACACTTGTCTTAAGAAGAGAAGGTGAACTTTTGGTAGCATTTCCCTTAAATGCTATGAAAACTAAAGGCAACACTTAATTCTAACGCTACTAATTCATGTTATAGTTTGACAAATCCGATCGAACGACAAATAGTATCAACAAATCCAAACTTATTAATAATCATTCTCATTTATAATTCAAGTAAAACTTATCATATAACTTATCAAAATAAATAAAATAATAATTATTATTCTTGTAAAATCATAAAATAAATTATCCTTTACCAAATTCATATTTTACAAATCAATATTATCAAAATCAGAAAATGTCATTACTTAAACATAAATCTAATAATTATAATTTTCAAAATAAGTTTTCTTATAAAAATCATAATAAATAAAACAAAATACTTATACAAAGTTAAAATTTATATTTAAACCTAATAAAATCAATTTATATTCAGAAAATCCAAAATTATAAATAAAAATCCATATCAAACATAGTTAAAATTCTGGGATGTTACAAGAAGTTTCTGCCAATTCATTTACTTGTACTGCTTCGGGTTTGTTTAAGAGCGGGCAATCCTTTGCAAGATGACCGGCCTCGTGGCACTATTTACAATCCCTATTCTCTTGAAACTCCCCATCTTTTCCCAACCTTTTCTTCTTTTGCTTTTGATTGGCTCTATATCCATCCTTTATTGGTTTCTTTAAAGATTTACATTTCCTGGCCAAATGCCCCCTCTGATTGCAGTTCTTGCATATGGCAGCCGTGACGGGTTCTTTTTCAGATCTAGCCCTTTTTCGATTTACCTTAGGCTCTTTACTGACCTCAGACCTCGTACTGGCTTGAGGAATATCAGTTTCCGACTCTGCTTCGTCACTACAACAGACTTCTTCGTCGTGCAACATTCCTTTCTTATGGAGATCTTCATACTGATAAGCCATATAAATCATTTCAGAAAAAGGAAGCTTCACATTCCTCATTACACTATTCTGATATCTCCTTTGCAGGCCATGAATAAATCTCAGATTTTTCCTCTTTGGATCTTGAATCAGATGAGGAGCAAAGTGAGCAAGTTCATTGAATTTCTTATGATATTCTGGGATGGTCATATCCCCTTGTATTAGATAAGAAAATTCATCACATAATCTCTTGGTTGCTTCGGGAGGAGTAAATCTTTCTAGGAAAATCACTTTAAATCTGTCCCAGGTGATATCACCTTCGGGATTATCTTTGATGATTGTTTCCCACCAGATTAAAGCTTCTTCTTTGAGCGCCCAAGATGCTACTAACCGTTTCTGGTCGTCCCTCAGCTGGATACGCTCAAATATTCTTTCGACGGAACTCATCCAAGCCTGAGTTTGAATTATAGATTCATTGCCCGAGAACTGTGCTCCATTCAGATTTCGATATCTCTTTAATAGAGTGTAACACCCCACACCCGCTACGGTCACTCACTAAGGGAATGCCATAACATCGGTGGAGTATTTTAAGTGAATATAGAACAGAAAAATTACAACAAGACAGATATAAGTAATACTTGAGAATTTAAAACATCATTTCATTGCAACGGAAAGTAAAACATGTTTGGTTACACCAAAACCATAAACAAGAGTCAAGTACATAATAACCATCCTGATAAAATAAAAGTACATGATCCCACTACATAACTTAATAGCCATAATAGAAAAGATAAACTGAGCTTTACATCCACGGTCCCAGCTCCAAAAGATAGATAAAGCAGACTGATCAAAGCCCACTAGTGCTAGGCCCACTTTGATAACCTGAAGGTTGGGAAAAAGATAAAAACAATGGGGTCAGACATAAGTCTGAGCGAGTCCTATAACTTTAACAATACAATCATTAAAGTAACTAGAGTAAGACATAAGCCTGATATACGGTAACGACTGGGGATAAATGGCTACACTAAGCAGCCAACTAGACTTAGGATGAACTAAGATAACCGTAAAGACGCATTTACCCATCCAAGGATAATTACTACGCTACACCACACCAGTTCTACCCACCCAAGGGTAATTCCTACACTGCACCACACCAGTTCTACCCACCCAAGGGTAATTCCTACTTAAAGGTTGATCCCACTAAGTGTACTTAGTAATTTTTAATAGTAGTTTCGTGTACCCCTAGCTGACTACATAGGTGCCGTCTGCCCCTATCTCCACTAGGTGTACCCACTACTCCCCAAGCGATCGACTCCCTATCGTAGATACCCGTGCTGGCCCCACAGTGGGGTGTATCATTCCCCAAAGTGGCAACCTGATAATGTCAACGGTGCACGGCTTATACCTACACGATGCACCAACGTCTTACTTACCAGCCCGGGTCCACACACGCATATGAAACCCGTTGGACTTGCGTTGCCACCGCTAACCCGTTTTGGCCTCTTACAGTCAAGCCCAATATGCGTGTCCCGTCCTAGACTTGGGTCGAGCCCACAAAGATACGTTTGGTATATTGGTTGAAATGGGCCCCCACAAGATACCCACCTAAGCTTGTCATTTCTAGTGAATCCCACTTAACCCTTTAACCATGTCCACTTACATGTTCTAAATTTTGGTTAAGTCTTTTAATCATATTTTAATTGCCACTCAAGGCACCCACTAGATTTCGACATGCCACCCAAGGCACTTACTTGATTCCCACATGCCACCCAAGGCACTTACTTAACCCTTTAATCATGTTTAATTACATGTTCCACTTTGGTTAAGTATTCTAATCGTATTTTCTATTGCCACCCAAGGCAACCCACTAGTTTCCTCATGCCACCCAAGGCACCCCCACAAGTTACTACATGCCACCCAAGGCACCCACTTAACCCCTCATGCCCCACTACATGCTAATTTGGTTCAGTGTTTCTTAATTAATTAAGATCGTAACCTTTGTAAAGACCTCTCACATTAGCCTGTCTTTTATGGCAGCTGGATATGCCGGTTGGTTCCGGGCAGCCTTACACCATAACAGAGTCTAACCTCGTGTCTTTACACTTTTCACGTATTTAGTTTATGACTAAGACCTCTCACATTGGGCCAATCATTTGTAGCCGCTGGATTTGTCGGTCGGTTTCGGGCAGTCTTATGCTACAAAAGGGTCCAACCTCGTGTCTTAGTCGATTAATTACACCTAATTAATCACCCCCATAATTTGTATTAATTATCCCAAATTAATTACCAATTTCAAGAATATGGGTAGACCTAACTCAATAGGTAAATTCCCAATTCCATAATATGGGTAGACCTAAATTAATAGGTAAATTCCCAATTCCATAATATGGGTAGACCTAACTTAATAGGTAAATTCCCAATTCCATAATATGGGTAGACCTAACTTAATAGGTAAATTCCCAATTATGTCCATTCGTTTTATGTTATGCTTAAGCATACCCATTTCACACCATTTTATTAACATGCATATTAACCCCATCGTTCCCCACGTAATTCGTTCTCATAACATGACATAATAAAGGGAAGATTCATCACAAATGCCATGGGTTTAACCAATATAGCATATAACTTTATCATGGGTTTAAAAGGTGTCAACTTGCATATATGAGCATACGTTAAACCCAACTAGCATTTAACCCAAACTTGCATGAAGCACATATGTCACAAAGGGGTAACTTGCATATGATTCTTATGTCATACAAAGGTGTGAACTTGCATAGCATGTCACATGTTAACTTGCATATAACAAAACACATAACTTGCATAAGATGTTACATATGAACTTGCATATAATCATGCACATAACTTGCATATAACAAAACACATAACTTGCATAACATGTTACATATGAACTTGCATATAATCATGCACATAACTTGCATTACATGTTACATATGAACTTGCATATATTCTCACATATAGCTTGCATAACATGTTACATGTGAACTTGCATATGTATGTATGACATACAAAGGTAAACTCGCATATGTTACGCATATCACTAATCCAAACAACTTACATAGATTATGCATATTATAGATCCAAACTCATGGGTTAAACTTGCATGTCATGTCACTTATTTCACACATGATTCTAGCATAAAACCAGGCATTTAACTTGCATAAAACCAAACACTTAGCATGCATAAAACCAAATACTTAGCATGCATAAAACCCACCACTTAACATGCATAAACCCAAACACTTAACTTGCATAAACATAGTGTCATCATGAATAAGTGTTAAACATAGTGATTGGCAAACTAGCATCATAACATATGACCTAAAACCCATTGATCCGCAAGCAAAACCATATGATCTCATCACATCTCATCTACTTAGTTTAACTATTGGTTATTAAAGTGATAGAAACTCACCACTAAACTACAATAAGCAAACCCTTGCCAAAAATCACCCAAAAACTTTAGCCTTGAAAATAAAGCTTGCAACTTGATGATGAATGCAAGCTAATGATCACTCATACAACTTAAAAATGCTTGTATGAACATGAAAGCCTTCATAGAAATAGTTTAGAAAGAGGATGGAGGCTAGGGTTTTGAGTGGAGGCCATGATCATAGAAAATTTTGGCATAGTTTAGTTAAAGGATAGGATTATGATCATTTAGGGCTAGCTTAGGGTCTTATTTATAGGATTAGGTTGTGTTTTAGACCCTTAGATTAAACCTAGGTTAGTTTAGGTCCGTCAGATTTCGTCCCAAGCCCTCCAACCCAGCCCAAAACTCAACCAGGTGCACCCAGGCCAGAATCAGCCGACAGGGCAAGTCGACAGCCCTGTCGACTGCCAAGTCGACTTGGCTGGGCGGGAATTTTCCCGCCCGGCCCCCATTTCTGCATGTTTCGAAATTCAAATTTCCCGAAAACTTCTTTGGGCCTTAACCGGGTCATACGGACTCCGATTTACAAAATTTTGGACTCTATTTCGCGTATTTTTCCGAGACGAACACAATGACGTAACCCATTTCCCCTGATTCTCACATCTGAGATTATTAATTCTGTAATTAGTGAATATTAGTATTAACTGAAATTCGGGGTGTTACATTCTCCCCTCCTTAAAGGATTTCGTCCCCGAAATATCTAAGCTAAGGAGAATGCATATCCTACCATCCAAACAACCATCTACTCAATCCATCAAACACGGGCATCCATTGTCCTTAAAACAATTTCTAATGATGTATGAGCATATGCAAAGAGTGTGTGTATATGTTCCCTATCTAATGTATGAACATATGCAAACCATGATAGTGCCATGCATCCAATATGTATGCGAGAGAACCCTATCGACACATACTGTATCTATATGAGTGCACAATCATTCACCAAAATGCATCATCCATATGATAACACAACCATTATACATCCAACAATTTAGCTACCTACACACAATTATATGCAATATGCAATATGAAGTGACTGAGCCGATCTAGTGCCTAGAGTGTGTGTATATGCAACCACGAGCAACCACTAGCAAACACTTGCACCCACATGCATCCATCAATCATAACATGTCTCAAACACATGTTTCAACCATAGGTTTACCCTATCTAAAGGTCAAAGGTACTAACGAGAGGACATACTACAGATAAGATAAGTACTAGTCAAACGATAAAGGAGAAATTAAAAGGCATATCCTAAAAAGGAATGGGTATAATGAACGCATCTTCTCTTCCGTCTCTAAAGTAGTGTTGCTCTCATCTTCTCCCCATTGCACTTTGACTAGTTTAACCTCTCTATTCCTCAACTTCCTAGTCTCTGACCCAAGGATGCGAGTAGGAGCTCGTCGAATCGTCTCATCACGCTCTATCTCTACTTCTTTAAGCAAGCTCGGCTCTACCGCCTCAGCGGTCTCATGTAGGCACTTCCTCAAATGTGACACATGGAATACATCATGTACACCACTAAGCCTGTCGGGCAACTCCACTCTATATGCCATCTGTCCAATCCTTTCCTTAATAGGAAACGGTCCAACAAACCTTGGTGCTAACTTTCTAACAGATCCAAAGCGAACCACATTCCGTAACGGAGATACCTTGATAAAACCATGTCCCCAACATCAAACTTAAGCTCTGCTTTCCTCTTGTCCGCATAAGATTTCTGTCTGTCTTGCGCCGCTTTCATCCTTCTTCGAATCAAATCAATCTTTTCCGAAGTCTTTCTAACCATATCGGGCCCAAGCAAGATCTCATCCGTAGATTCCTACCAACATGTAGGTGATCGACAAGGCCTTCCATAAAGAGCTTCGAAAGGAGCCATGCCAATACTAGACTGAAAGCTGTTATTATACGCGAACTCCACCAATGGAAGATACTCTTCCCCTGTACCTCCAAAATTTAAGATACATAGCCTCAAAAGGTCTTCTAAAATACGATTCACCCTTTCGGTCTGGCCGTCTGTCTGAGGATGATATGCGGTACTCAAACATAACTGAGTCCCTACCGCCTCTTGCAAACTCTTCCAAAACCCGCTAGTGAAGATAGGATCTCAGTCGCTCACTATACTGGAAGGTACACCATGTATTCTAACAACCTCTCGAATGTAAACTGAAGCTAGCCATGCAGCAGTCCTCTTACTCTTCACGGGTATAAAATGGGCACTCTTAGTAAGTCTGTCTACCACACCCCAAATTCCCGTATTACCCTTCCTCAATCTCGGTAATACATCGACAAAATCCATCGAGACACTATCCCACTTCCATAGCGGAACTTGCAATGGGTGAAGCAACCCACCGGGTTTCTTTTGCTCCGCTTTTACTTATTGGCACACCAAGCATCTAGCGACATACTCGGCCGCGTCTTTCTTCATACCGGCCCAAAAGAAAACTCGCTTCACGTCTTGGTACATCTTGTCCCTACCGGGATGAATGGTCATCTTCGAACGATGTGCATCATCAAGTATAGCCTTCCTCAAACCCTCGTCTTGCGGTACACAAAGTCTACCGTCTCTACGCAACCACCCCTTACCATCTAGGGTGTACCTACTCAAATGGCTGGACGACTCCCCCTCCTCATGAGCTTCTCTACTAACTCAACCAACTGTGGGTCGTCTCGTTGTGCTCCGCCAATCCGCCCAAAAAGAGTAGGCCTAACCTCCAAGGAGGCTAGCAAACTGGGTACAAAGTCAACGGAAGGTCTAAAGTCAAACATAGAAATAAACTCTAAGCTTCGTCGTTCAACGAACAATGAACTCAAGGACAACCTTTTTCTACTTAAGGCGTCCGCTACCATGTTACCCTAGCCATGGGTATACGCTATCTCAAACTCATAGGATGCTAAGAATCCCATCCACTTTTGCTGTCCTAAGACTATGCGCTCGAAGAGTCTCCAACACTTCCCTAAGATGTAGGGCATGCTCTTCTCCACTTTTAGAGAAAACCAGGATATTACCCCATCCAAAATCCTCACAACTGTCCATCTCTCACGCAGACCATCCTAGTTGAACTTGACATCCCCCAAGTGCAAGCCCCAAAGGCCTAAACCAATATCAGACAAACACCCAAGGGATATCTCCTTCGAGTTCAGACGACCTACGTGAGATGATACTAGTAAAAATGGCTAAACAATTAAGCCTTTGACCAACTTTGGATGTCCTCGCCAGTCTCGCTCCAAAACCACCGTTTTTCGCATAACTGGCTTTGCTCAACCTATTAAGCACACACGAAAACTTATTTCGCTCCTAGAAAAGACCAAGATGTCATTTACAAAGACCATCACAAACTTATTTAGGTCCTCCCTGAACACCCTTCTCATCAAATCAACAAAGTATGCAGGGGCGTTTGTCAAACCAAATGGCATCACCAGCCACTCATAAAAACCATCCAGAGTCCCAAATGTAGTCTTCTCTATACTATCCTCAGCCACTCTCAACTGATGAAACCCCGTGGCTAAGTCCAACTACAAAAACACTGAGGCGCCAACCAACTGATCAAAGAGATCATCAATCCTCGGCAATGGGTGTCTGTTCTTCTTTGTGAGTTTATTTAGTTCTCTTTAGCCTACACAAAGTCTGAGGGACCCATCCGCCTTCGTGGCAAAAACTACAAGAGCACCCCACACCGATATACTTCGTCTTATGAACCCTTTCTCAAGCAAATCGCCTACTTGCTTATGGAGTTCCCTCCTCTCACGAGGAGCCATGTGGCACACTGGCCAAGATACTGGTTTGGCATTGTCTACCAGATATATTCGGAAGTCAATCTCCCGCTCCGGAGGTAAGCCCTTCACCTCCTCAAACACATCCGAGTATTCCCGGACCACTCTAACAGATCGCAAACTCTCGACCGACGTGTCAAGCGATTCTAGATAACTTAGCATAACAGATTCTATGGGATTACAAGAGATCTCGAGAGTGTTACCCAAGCAGGTCATAAGCCTAACAACTCTCCCTTCAAAATAAAGAACGACACCACTACTGGATAACCAGTCCATGCCCAAAACTAACCCACAGCCCGTGAAGCCCAAAAAGCATCACATCTAAACTCAACGCTAAGTATAGAAACTTTCAAACCCAAACACATCATGGAGCCCCAATTGGGTTTGAAACAGCTAAGGGATCATCTACTAAACTGGTGTCTAAGTGCAGTGACTCAACTAACAATGTTGAGATAAACGAACTCGATGCGTCAGAATCAAATAAAGTTTGAACCGGATAATAAAGAATTCCAAATTCCAACCAAGACGGTCCTATCCCCATCTGGTACACTAGCCGTGAGGGAATACAACTACCCTCCAGGAGATTCTGTACCTTTCCCTTGCCTCTTTGGACAATCCTAATAAGGTGTCCTATTCCTCCCAAAAGGATAACTACTAGCCCTCTTCTTCCCATTCTCCACTCGTAACCTCCCATCAAAATGAGGTTTCGCTCTTCATTAACCAAACAACTATTTGAGCCTTCCTCCCATCGTCTATCCAATAGGTACCTACAAGTCCTCCTCCTTCTTGAACCAACTTCTAGTCCGACTAATGTCTAAGTCCCTTGAAGTGGTTTTCCATTCTTATCTATCTAAGAAAGATCATCTATACGCGGAGGGGAAACTCAAAACGAGAGAGGAAGAGATTCAAAACGGAGAATTTGAAAGATATAGATATGGCTATTGGGGATTATGCTTTTCTTTCAAAAACTTTTCTCTTAAAAGACATGTTTTTGAAAATACTCCTTTCAAAAATATTCTTAGAAAATAGTTTTTCTAAAATTTTTATCTATTCTGGTAACCATAAGCTCTGATACCACGTGTAACACCCCACACCCGCTACGGTCACTCACTAAGGGAATGCCATAACATCGGTGGAGTATTTTAAGTGAATATAGAACAGAAAAATTACAACAAGACAGATATAAGTAATACTTGAGAATTTAAAACATCATTTCATTGCAACGGAAAGTAAAACATGTTTGGTTACACCAAAACCATAAACAAGAGTCAAGTACATAATATCCATCCTGATAAAACAAAAGTACATAATCCCACTACATAACTTAATAGCCATAATAGAAAAGATAAACTGAGCTTTACATCCACGGTCCAAGCTCCAAAAGATAGATAAAGTAGTCTGATCAAAGCCCACTAGTGCTAGGCCCACTTTGATAACCTGAGGATTGGGAAAAAGATAAAAGCAACGGGATCAGACATAAGTCTGAGCGAGTCCTATAACTTTAACAATACAGTCATTAAAGTAACCAGAGTAAGACATAAGCCTGATATACGGTAACGACTGGGGATAAATGGCTACACTAAGCAGCCAACTAGACTTAGGATGAACTAAGATAACCGTAAAGACGCATTTACCCATCCAAGGATAATTACTACACTGCACCACACCAGTTCTACCCACCCAAGGGTAATTCCTACACTACACCACACCAGTTCTACCCACCCAAGGTAAATTACTACTTAAAGGTTGATCCCACTAAGTGTACTTAGTAATTTTTAATAGTAGTTTCGTGTACCCCTAGCTGACTACATAAGTGCCGTCTGCCCCTATCTCCACTAGGTGTACCCACTACTCCCTAAGCGATCGGCTCCCTATCGTAGATACCCGTGCTGGCCCCACAGTGGGGTGTATCATCCCCCAAAGTGGCAACATGATAATGTCAATGGTGCACGGCTTATACCTACACGATGCAACAACGTCTTACTTACTAGCCCGGGTCCACACATGCATATGAAACCCGTTGGACTTGCGTTGCCACCGCTAACCCGTTTTGGCCTCTTACAGTCAAGCCCAATATGTGTGTCCCGTCCTCGACTTGGGTCGAGCCCACAAAGATACGTTTGGGATATTGGTTGAAATGGGCCCCCGCAAGCTACCCACCTAAGCTTGTCATTTCTAGTGAATCCCACTTAACCCTTTAACCATGTCCACTTACATGTTATAAATTTTGGTTAAGTCTTTTAATCATATTTTAATTGCCACTCAAGGCACCCACTAGATTTCCACATGCCACCCAAGGCACTTACTTGATTCCCACATGCAACCCAAGGCACTTACTTAACCCTTTAATCATGTTTAATTACATGTTCCACTTTGGTTAAATATTCTAATCGTATTTTCTATTGCCACCCAAGGCAACCCACTAGTTTCCTCATGCCACCCAAGGCACCCCCACTAGTTACTACATGCCACCCAAGGCACCCACTTAACCCCTCATGCCCCACTACATGCTAATTTGGTTAAGTGTTTCTTAATTAATTAAGATCGTAACCTTTGTAAAGACCTC
Source organism: Allium sativum (assembly GCA_030737875.1). Classification (NCBI taxonomy): domain Eukaryota; kingdom Viridiplantae; phylum Streptophyta; class Magnoliopsida; order Asparagales; family Amaryllidaceae; genus Allium; species Allium sativum. Next base: position 76,912,049 of record CM060911.1, read on the forward strand.
TCACATTAGACTGTCATTTATGGCAGCTGGATATGCCGGTTGGTTCCGGGCAGCCTTACACCATAACAGAGTATAACCTCGTGTCTTTACACTTGTCACGTATTTAGTTTATGACTAAGACCTCTCACATTAGGCCAATCATTTGTAGCCGCTGGATTTGCCGGTCGGTTCCGGGTAGTCTTATGCTACAAAAGGGTCCAACCTCGTGTCTTAGTCGATTAATTACACCTAATTAATCACCCCCATAATTTGTATTAATTATCCCTAATTAATTACCAATTTCAAGAATATGGGTAGACCTAACTCAATAGGTAAATTCCCAATTCCATAATATGGGTAGACCTAACTTAATAGGTAAATTCCCAATTCCATAATATGGGTAGACCTAACTTAATAGGTAAATTCCCAATTATGTCCATTCATTTTATGTTATGCTTAAGCATACCCATTTCACACCATTTTATTAACATGCATATTAACCCCATCGTTCCCCACGTAATTCGTTCTCATAACATGACATAATAAAGGGAAGATTCATCACAAATGCCATGGGTTTAACCAATATAGCATATAACTTTATCATGGGTTTAAAAGGTGTCAACTTGCATATATGAGCATACGTTAAACCCAACTAGCATTTAACCCAAACTTGCATGAAGCACATATGTCACAAAGGGGTAACTTGCATATGATTCTTATGTCATACAAAGGTGTGAACTTGCATAGCATGTCACATGTTAACTTGCATATAACCAAACACATAACTTGCATAACATGTTACATATGAACTGGCATATAATCATGCACATAACTTGCATATAACCAAACACATAACTTGCATAACATGTTACATATGAACTTGCATATAATCATGCACATAACTTGCATTACATGTTACATATGAACTTGCATATAATCTCACATATAGCTTGCATAACATGTTACATATGAACTTGCATATGTATGTATGACATACAAAGGTAAACTCGCATATGTTATGCATATCACTAATCCAAACAACTTGCATAGATTATGCACATTATAGATCCAAACTCATGAGCTAAACTTGCATGTCATGTCACTTATTTCACACATGATTCTAGCATAAAACCAAGCATTTAACTTGCATAAAACCAAACACTTAGCATGCATAAAACCAAATACTTAGCATGCATAAAACCCACCACTTAACATGCATAAACCCAAACACTTAACTTGCATAAACATAGTGTCATCATGAATAAGTGTTAAACATAGTGATTAGCAAACTAGCATCATAACATATGACCTAAAACCCATTGATCCGCAAGCAAAACCATATGATCTCATGACATCTCATCTACTTAGTTTAACAATTGGTTATTAAAGTGATAGAAACTCACCACTAAACTCCAATAAGAAAACCCTTGCCAAAAATCACCCAAAAACTCTAGCCTTGAAAATAAAGCTTGCAACTTGATGATGAATGCAAGCTAATGATCACTCATACAACTTAAAAATGCTTGTATGAACATGAAAGCCTTCATAGAAATAGTTTAGAAAGAGGATGGAGGCTAGGGTTTTGAGTGGAGGCCATGATCATAGAAAATTTTGGCATAGTTTAGTTAGAGGATAGGATTATGATCATTTAGGGCTAGCTTAGGGTCTTATTTATAGGATTAGGTTGTGTTTTAGACCCTTAGATTAACCCTAGGTTAGTTTAGGTCCGTCAGATTTCGTCCCAAGCCCTCCAACCCAGCCCAAAACTCAACCAGGTGCACCTAGGCCAAAATCAGTCGACAGGGCAAGTCGACAGCCCTGTCGACTGCCAATTCGAAAGGCATGTCGACAGGCAAGTCGACAGCCCTGTCGACAGCCAAGTCGACTTGGCTGGGCGGGAATTTTCCCGCCTGGCCCCCATTTCTGCATGTTTCGAAATTCAAATTTCCCAAAAACTTCTTTGGGCCTTAACCGGGTCATACGGACTCCGATTTACAAAATTTCGGACTCTATTTCGCGTATTTTTCCGAGACGAACACAATGACGTAACCCGTTTCCCCTGATTCTCACATCTGAGATTATTAATTCTGTAGTTAGTGAATATTAGTATTAACTGAAATTCGGGGTGTTACATAGAGCCTCTAGATCGGGTTCTGCATTTCTCCTGTTTCTGTCACTCATTTTTCTAGTACTTCTGCAAATGGCAGTTCAAGTGTCAGGTCACAGAAAAGAAAATTTTCAAATATAGAAACATATACTTCAAGTGTAAATGTGTCTATCGAGGTGAAATTTCATTCTGCTTTACTCATACTAGGACATTGCTGATCCTATCTGTATAGAGTTACCTGTCCTAGAACACTACTGGTTCTATTTCTGACGAGTTCGTTCAAATGTTATATTCCAGAACTAAGCTTAACCAAAGCTCTGATACCACGTTGAGACGACCTGAATTCCCGTTCAGACGGAGACAAGGGTTATCTTTGGAATATAACACAGAAACAGATAATAGCAGAACAAAATTAAATAAATACACCAAATAATGAACAATAGAATATACTTGATAAAATAATCATCAGAGTTGCACAGTATACAGGATCTTTCTTAGTACAAATACAGTTCAACTATACATAAATGTCTACAGTGGAAATAAACAAAATATGTACAATAGGAGCTGAACAGCATAAAAAGAGATAAATAATAGAATCCATCTTCAGCTCCAGCTATCCAGAAAGAACCAACTAAACCTGAATACAATGCTGCCCATGTAGAAAAAGGGGCACCCGAGTTTGAAAGTGAAACAAACTACGAGTCAGTCATGGGACTGGTATGAGAAATCTACTCAACACATATATAATTTGGCTAATCACAGGACCACGCCACTTTCGTGGAACGAGTTTATTCCATTGGATTGTCGGGGCTTTAAAACAAATCTTCCTTTTAAACATCGCTATGCTTTTTATAAAAATGAAGCCTTTATAAGACTCAGTTCCCATCACACAATGCAACGCAAACCGGAGGATAGAGTTTTTTCCTTATAACGGCCAAAATATGCTTGATACGAATAAAACAAAGGCATTAGATATTATTACTAGTGTTTATATGTTTTGAAGACAATTTCAAATCATAACTATCAATCATAGAAGGCATTAATGCCCCATACCACTATGTCGCCATATATATAGGTATACAATCAAAATCGCACGATGTCGTATTTGGAAATTAGATTTCCATCATGAACCAAGGCAAAAGATAGTCCTTACCGAATTCGAGACTGCCTAGCCCGAGTCTCAGGCAAGCGCGCAGGCAAGCCTTGGATCGTCAGGGTCGGTCCACCGATGTGGATTATTATGCCTGAACACTACGTCTCTCCGCCCTTTGGGGCGTAAACGAGCCAACGAATGACTCCATCGGACCCGGATCGTCCGATCAAACCGAGGTGCCTCGCAACAGCAACAACCACATAGGTGAAAAGTATATAAATGTCAGGGATGGTAGGTCACTGACACCACCCTAGCTAGAAAGAAACGCATGCCCTCCCTGAGGTCCTTCTCCCGTTTCTGGTTCATACCGGGGTGTGAGGCTCGCGAATTTACGTTATACACAAAGCTACGCCACACAGGCGGTGCTTTGATCATCACCACAAGACTTTGCTTTTCAACAGAAGTCCTGATCACTGCATCTTAGCATGCCACACCGGCAATTCCTGCCATGCGACTGATGTCCATCGATATACAACCTCTGAGCTCGTGCGTCTCAGAGAAGGGCGTTAAGCAAAAGAATAAATTCTCCGCCGCCAAACAGATGTATATTTAACAAAGATCAATCAACACAGAATAAACTCCAATGTCAGACACACCGTCCATCTAAAAGTCCGTTCTGGGTCTGAACGAAACCAGAGGCACTAAATACCTCGCAAACCCTTCGATCACCACGTACGTCTGAACGATCACCACTCATTATCCATATTTCGGGATGCCTCCCAATCAGGACCTCGGTTACCATCCAAACGAGGTGAAGATCTCCGGTCTTCGACCACCGTCTTCATCTTCGATTTTCAATCGTCGGTCAATTATTTGAAATGAGAATTAACTCGGCCTTCTCAAATAATTCACGTATATTTAGAATTTCAAATCAATTTATTTCAATGGTTAAATTATTCGACAACATCAATTTTGTTCTTTAATGTAATTTTCACACCAAACACATTCAACCATCAAATACAACATAAATCAAGCAAATTCAGTTTATTTCCATTCCATATTGTTTATGATATTTTATAACGATTTATCGCTATTTTTGTTTATTTTAAAATAGCCAATTTATTCAAAACGACGCTTCGGGCCATAACGCGGCCGTGGCGCTGTTTTTCTTCAGAATTGATTTACACATATCTGCAAATCTAACTATTGGATCTTCACAAAATTTACATCATTAGAAAGGTCTTTTCAAAACGAATCCAATGGTTCCAGTTTCGGGAAAATCCAACGGTCGGATCTCCCGGTACAATCGTTTGAATTTTCGATTTCAAAATACGAACTACAGCTTCGTTATTCGATTAAATATATAATTATATTTATATATATATATAAATATAATCGCCTCTGGCGCTGTTTTTCATCAGTGTTGAATTAAACATTCCAGACAAACCAACCGTTGGATTTTTACAAGGTTGGTGTCGTTGGGAAGATATTTCCAAGGCGAACCCGACGGTTGAGGTTTCGGGAAAATCCAATGGTCGGATTTCCCGCACTAGTCGTTTGAAATCACGATTTCAAAATACGAACTGCACGGCCTCGTTTCGTTTTAATTTTATTTATATTTATATATTTATATAAATATAGTTCATTCAATGATTCCAATATCGTTTTCACTTCAAATATTTCACTAACGCCTTAAAATTTTGGAAAATTTCGCCATAACCTCCCCTGCACCGGGAGCATCGGGAAATCGCAAATAGCTTTCCCGGTCCTTCTAATCTCAAAATGAAAAAGAAAAAGCCAAGCGGCTAGCCAACAGGCTCATAAAATCGTCACCCAAACAAAACAGTAAATGTGTACCTATTTGTCGGGCACAAAATTTTATTCCTCTTCTCTAGCCCCTTTGCTATAACCTGTTCAATGAATATGCATGTACATATATACAGTTCTTATCATTTATCATTTTCTATCCAACTTCATATTTGATTTCTATTTGGTTTAAAAACACCATTCATTCTAATGTTACATACATAGGCAAAAATCATATCATTAGCTAATTAATGAATATTTCAACTCATATATGTTTATTTGAACGAGTGGCTATTTTTAACGCTTCAAATTTCAACGATTCATGTATATAATAAAATGAGATTTTTATTGTAAAACAATTCATTTCAAAACCCTATTATTTTATATAGTTTATATCGGTGATAAAAATAGGATTTTTCTTATAAAACAATTTCTTTCAAAACGAGATTATTTTACACAGTTCATATAATCGATAAAAGGTGATTTTTATTATCAAACAATTTACTTCAAAATATGAATACCATTCAACACATGAATTTCAAATCAACGAATGAATATCGATTCAACACATGAAGGTTTTCTATAGTTTCTATATATAGATAAAAATGTGATTTTTATATTTAAAACACGAATACCATTCAACACAAGAATTTCTAATCAACGAATGAATATCGATTCAACACATGAAGGTTTTCTATAGTTTCTATATACAGATAAAAAAAGTTATTTTTATATTTAAAACGCGAATACCATTCAACACATGAATTTCTAATCAAGGAATGAATATCGATTCAACACATGAAGGTTTTCTATAGTTTCTATATATAGGAAAAAAAAGTGATTTTTATATTTAAAACGCGAATACCATTCAACACATGAATTTCTAATCAACGAATGAATATCGATTCAACACATGAAGGTTTTCTATTCAATGAATAAATATAGTTTTAGCAAATGAAAATAATTCAAACACATGAATATTATTCAAAATTTCGGCAGCATAACGGCAGGGTAGTTAAAACTGGGACCGTCCCTAGTACGGCTCCTCGCTCTACCTTAAAACCTCGTGGTTTTTGACAATGGGGATCATGCATCTAGTTCGCACGCAGGCAGCATGTATATATTTATTTCATTTCCACAAACTAATCATATGTGGTTTCAACCAAATATTTCTCAACCACAAACGGGTATTTTTCAGCCTCAATCAATCAATATCAACCACAAACAATCCCAAACAATCATTCACTATCAATCCATTTTCACACCAATCACAATCAATAAATGTCGTCCATGGTTTGTGGACGAGGGGCGTGTGTGTATATATATATATATATATATATATATATATATATAGCAATTCACTTTTATTTCAACACATATATAATTTTTACAACGCATATATAACTTATACATCGAACGTACAACTTATACAACGCTTATACACGAGGTGTACAACGTTTATATAACTCATACATCGACTATATAATTTATACATCGTCATTTTTCCATATTGTTTATAAATTAGAAATCTCACCGAATAGCTAAACCAAACGTCTCGACTCTTCATATGTAGGAAATCTTCTTCGTTTCTTCTTCTGTCACTTTCGTCATTCGTATTCACTACATATATAAAAATCACATTTTTACTTCGCTATTCAATATATAAAAATCGAATTTTTACTTCGCTATTCAATATATAAAAATCGAATTTTTGCTTCGCTATTCAATATATAAAAATTGAATTTTTACTTCGCTATTCAATATATAAAAATCATATTTTTACTTCGATGTTCAATATATAAAAATCATATTTTTACTTCGTTCTTTTCATATTCTAAAAATCCTAACTTCTCTATTTTAAAAATATAATATTTTCTCCCTTCAAAATATAACCTTTATATATCATAAACCCTATTTTTCATACATAGAAAAAACCCGACCTTTGTCATGTTAAATATCAAACCCCCTTTTATTTTATTTTTATTTTTATTCACTTAACATAAAATAAAACTGATTAGGAAAAATAAATTAACATAAAACTTAAAAAAAACTCGCAGTGGCGCGAAGGGGAGGGGGGTTTTTCCTCGATCTAGAGTGGGGTGCTGGCCGGCGAGGTGGAGCGCCGGAGGGAGGGGGATCGCCTCTGGAGGCGCGTCTCCGGTGGCAGTGGCCTGGTGGGGACTCGCGGATCCCACCTCGCGTTCGATCTTCGAATTGGGGAGGGCTGGAAGAAGGAGGAGGTGGAGAGAAAGTGGGGGTGACGACGGTCGTGGAAAACTTAGGGCGACGCGATGGCGTCTGGGGTGGAGGAGGAACGATCAACGGTGGAGCAAGGCGGCGGCAGTCGCCATTTTCATTTCCCGATCGATTTGAGCCTCAGGGTGGTTTTGAGGAAAATGAATTGTGGGGGGGGGGGGGGTTTAATGAAAATATAAATTTTATTTTATTATTATTATTCTCCACTTAAGTTGACTTTTTCATTTGACCTCTAAACGAGGCCCACCGCCTGTCGTCCCTAGCTAATTACCCCCATTCTGAACACAATGGAATATGTTTCACAAGCCAATTCGATTGTTACGATCAGTTTTCATTCAAATTAAAATTTAAATCCTTATATTGAATTTTAAACGTACATTTCAAATTACCGGGGTCACATACCAACCAGAAAAATCCCAGAAAAAATATTTTCTAGCTTCGTATTGACGATACGGTCCTAACAAAACTAGTTTCGTCGAATTCTGAGACCGTTTGAAAAATGGTCATTTTCCAGTCGATTAAATTCAACTGAAATGGTCAAAACACATTTTCCTTTGCCACGCTCACATATTGATTCAAAAAATTATGAAATTGGAAACCTAGCAATAACTTTACATCACGGATCCAACAAAAGTGGTTTCATCGAAATCCGAGATCGTTTGCAAAATCTCCATTTTTATGGTCTGAATTCCATAGCGACTATTCAGAATTTTCAACTGGACCTATCTTTTGATTCCCACTATGAAATTTTGATTTGTCGGATTCGTTGGAAAGATATTCTCTATTAGATCCTATTATTTTTGGTTTCACTAAAATCCGGATTGTTTTGCACCCGGTACATTCAATTGAAGTTTGAAATCGAATTATCGAACTACCGCGCCATTTTCAATTCCTTTTATAAATATAAATAAATATTTATATTCTAACGACGACGTATATAATATATTCGTTCGAATTCTATTCAAAATAAATTTCTCATTGATATTATTTAAAAATAGTTCATTTTAAATAATTAAAATTCGCTAAAATTTCCAAAATAAAAATTTTAAACTGGCCCAGATTTTCGGGTTGTTACAGGATTTTCTGGGTCATTACATTAGATTAGCATGGTATTTCTTAACATTTTTTAAATATTTTCACAAATTGCTCGCGGCCAAGAGAGTGGGTTCATTTTTTTTTAGATTTAACAATATACCCAAAAAAAACATGGTAGATAGATTTGATTGTTGTGAAAAAGGAACGTTATGATAAGTAGTAATAATAATAACTTTACTAAATTTTTATCTCCTTTTTTCTTTTTAATCATTGAATTCAACCTTTTTGTCAATGTTTTTCTACTTATTACATTTTCTTCATTGAAATTGGAACTTCAAAAATCAGACAAACTTTCCATGGTGTAAGCCATGTTTGAAGTCGGAATAGGAAATAATTCCTCTCCTGCTAGTGGCATTCCAAATATAAGGCTCACTACTTTGGGAATTATTTCCAAAAATTTGTCTCCCACTTTAAAAGCAATTTCAGTAACATCGAAAGAAGTAATTACATCATCTAGATTTGAAGCACATTTTCTCAAATCTTATCTTGATATTGAATCGTTAAGAAAAATTGTTATAAAAAAAATTAGAAGGTAATTTCTCTTTGAAATCTATTGCTTCTTGGGAAAAAATATTTTCCTTTTTAATAACTGACATCACTTTATATATTGCATCTAAATTGCATCTATATGTGCCAATGTACTATTCTTTATTTTTTTCTCCTTATTTCCTCGATTTCATAGTCATCTGCATCGTCCTAGTAATTATTTGTTCCCTCACTTTGGTTATCTGCATCATCCAAGTCAGTATTTGTTTCCTCACTTTGGTTATCTGACTTTGTATTTTCTTCATTAGAATCTGTTTGTACTTCTGTATTTGTTGGTTAAGATTGTTCCTGGATTCATGAAAATCTTATTATTAGCTTAGGATGTTTAAATATTATCATAGTGTATGAAAACAATACTGAATAGAAGTTAAATGCTATATCATCGAAACAATATCATACATGCACAATAATGTATACAAAAAGATAATATGATTAATCTTTTTGACATAATTTGAAAAGCAGGTTTATTAGGATTGTAGTAATTTGAAATAATCATTAAAACAAGAAACTTGTATAACATATATCACTTACTTTCAAATATGAGTATATCTAAACATCTAATTAAATCCAATAATGATAAAGCTAAACATTTTTATCTTTTTCAGCAGTTAAAAACTGAAATGATTTTGTCATTTCTATGTAAGCTTTAAATCTATTTTATATGGTATGTAATAATTTTAAATAATGAACATAAACAGAAAACTTATTTAAATGTGTCGTTGTTTGTATTTTCTATTATTAAGATATAGTATTTACTATTTATCCAATTAAGTGTGACCCTAGTCACTACAAACAAAATCAACTTGGTATCAAATATTACAAGTTTGAGTAACATAATTCGTATTTGGAAATATCTAACAAGTACAGATAGAACTGATGTTATATTTGATTATGAAATTCTGGTAATTGATTATGAATTTGTAGTGGCTAATGCTTATAATTCTTTGTTAGAAATATAAATGCAATTATCTTTTACTGAAAGTACATTGCAACACTTTCTTTTATTGACAGTATGTTGTATAACTTTCTTACTACTGTGCATAAAAATCAAAAAAGATAATTATTGTACACACAATTTAAGGAAAAAGGGTTACCACTGGTGCTGTTGACAATGATTTCCTTTGACTGTGTTCTTTATAATAAGGACAAGAAATTGGTCTATTGTTTATGCGTTGAGTTTCATTGTTGATGAAGATGAATGTAGCATCTTTAAAAACAACTTGATTTCTCTACGACCTTGTCTCCATTTTTATCCTAGATGAATGTACACAATTATTCAAATATTGAAATAAACCAAAACACAAAGTAGAAAAAAAGATCTATGAATTTATATTTTTCAGAAAACTAACAACATTGAGTACCCAATTAGTCAAATAATCCGTTCAAAATATTCCAAAGAGCAATCAATCAAACAAATTACATTACATAATAAATGGCAAATCATTTTAATAGCCACTTTTCAGGGAAAGATAAAACATTTTATATTTTCAAAAAAAGAAAATTACTAGTAACTTGTAATATATGAGTATTATTTCAAAATAAAAGAGTTCGCATCGTTGTATTTTTAAAAACTGATCGGTAATTATCATCGTTATATTCAAGCAATATCATCAACAAACACTGACTTGTAATTATCGTAGATCGATTCATAATAAAAGAGTTTGCATGAGTAAACACTAACTAGCAATTATCATCGATCAATTAAAGCAATATCATCAACAAACAGCAAAAAATTAAGTAGTAACAGAAAACATTTAGAGGAAAATATTACTTACTAATGAGACGACACGAAATCCCGTTCTAACGGAAACAAGGGTTATCTTTGGAATATAACACAGAAACAGATAATAGCAGAACAAAAATTAAATAATTACACCAGATAATGAACAATAGAATATACTGGATAAAAGTAATCATCAGAGTTACACAGTATACAGGATCTTACTTAGTACAAATACAGTTCAGCTATACATAAATGTCTACAGCGGAAAACAAACAAAATATGTACAATAGGAGCTGAACAGCATAAAAATAAATAAATGATAGAATCCATCTTCAGCTCCAGCTATCCAAAAAAAGAACCAGCTAAACCTTAATACAAGGCTGCCCGTGTAGAAAAAGGGGTACCCGAGTTTGAAAGTGAAACAAACTACGAGTCAGTCATGGGACTGGTATGAGAAATCTACTCAACACATATATATAATTTGGCTAATCACAGGACCACGCCACTTTCGTGGAACGGGTTTACTCCATTGGATTGCCAGTGCTTTAAAACAAATCTTTCTTTTAAACATCGCTATGTTTTTTATCAAAATGAAGCCATTATAAGACTCAGTTCCCATCACACAATGCAACGCAAACCAGAGGATAGAGTTTTACCTTATAATGGCCAAAATATGCTTGATACGAATAAAACAATAGCATTTGATATTATTACTAGTGTTTATATGTTTTGAAAACAATTTCAAATCATAACTATCAATCATAGACGGCATGGGTACCATATATCATGTCGCCATATATATATACAATCAAAACCGCACGATGTCGTATTTGGAAATTGGATTTCCGTCATGAACCAAGGCAAAAGATAGTCCTTACCGAATTCGAGACAATCTAGCCCATGTCTCAGGCCCAGACTCATGTGGGCCCTTGGATCGTCAGGGCCGGTCCACCGATGTGGATTATTATGCCTGAACACTACGTTTCTCCGCCCTTTGGGGCGTAAACGAGCCAACGAATGACTCCATCGGACCCGGATCGTCTGATCAAACCGAGGCGCCTTGCAATAGCAACAACCACATAGGTGAAAAGTATATAAATGTCAGGGCTGGTAGGTAACTGACACCACCCTAGCTAGAAAGAAACGCATGCCCTCCCTGATGTCCTCTCCCGTTTTAGGTTCATACCGAGGTGTGAGGCTCGCGAATTCACGTTATACACAAAGCTACGCCACACAGGCGGTGCTTTGATCATCACCAAAAGACTTTTCTTTTCAACAGAAGCCCTGATCACTGCATCTTAGCATGCCACACAGGCAATTCATGCCATGCGACTGATGTCCATCGATATACAACCTCTCAGCTCGTGCGTCTCAGAGAAGGGCGTTAAGCAAAAGAATAAATTCTCCGCCACCAACCAGATTGTATATTTAACAGAAATCAACCAACACAGAATAAAATCCAATGTCAGACACACAGTCCATTTACAAGTCCGTTCTGGGTCTGAACGAAACCGGAGGCACTAAATACCCCGCAAACCCATCGATCACCACGTACGTCTGGACGATCACCACTCATTATCCATATTTCGGGATGCCTCCCAATCAGGACCTCGGTTACCATCCAAACGAGGTGAAGATCTCCGGTCTTCGACCATCTTCTTCAACTTCGACTTTCAATCGTCGGTCAATTATTTGAAATGAGAGTTAACTCGGCCTTTTCAAATAATTCATGTATATTTAGAATTTCAAATCAATTTATTTCAATGGTTAAATTATTTGACCACACCAATCTTGTTCTTTAATGTAATTTTCACACCAAACACATTCAACCATCAAAAGCCACATAAATCGAACAAATTCAGTTTATTTCTATTCCATATCGCTTATGATATTTTATAACTATTTATCACCATTTTTATTTATTTTAAAATAGCTATTTTATTCAAAACGACGCTTCGGGCCTTAAAGCGGTCGTGGAGCTGTTTTTCTTCAGATTTTATTTACACATATCTGAAAATCTGTCCGTTGGATCTTCACAAAATTTACATCATTAGAAAGGTCTTTTCAAAACGAATCCAACGGTTCCAGTTTCGGGAAAATCCGACGGTCGGATCTCCCGGTACAATCGTTTGAAGTTTCGATTTCAAAATACGAACTGCAGCATCGTTATTCGATTAAATATAATTATATTTATATATATAAATAAATATAATTGTTTCTGGCGCTGTTTTTCTTCAGATTTGAATTAAACATTCCAGACAATCCAACCGTTGGATTTTTACAAGGTTGGTGCCGTTAGAAAGATATTTCCAAGGCGAACCCGACGGTTGCGGTTTCGGGAAAATCCAATGGTCGGATTTCCCGTACTAGTTGTTTGAAAACACGGTTTCAAAACACGAACTGCACGACTACGTTTCGTTTAATTTTATTTTTATATATATATATATATATATAAATATAGCTCATTCCATGATTTCAATATCGTTTTCACTTCAAATATTTCACTAACGCCATAAAATTTTGGAAAATTTCGCCATAACCTCCCCTGCACCGGGAGCATCGGGAAATCGCAAATAGCTTTCCCGGTCCTTCTAATCTAAAAAAGAAAAAGAAAAAACCAAGCGGCTAGCCAACAGGCTCATAAAATCAACACCCAAACAAAACAGTAAATGTGTACCTATTTGTCGGGCACAAAATTTTATTCCTCTTCTCTAGCCCCTTTGCTATAACCTGTTCAATGAATATGCATGTACATATATATACAGTTCTTATCATTTATCATTTTCTATTCAACTTCACATTTGATTTCTATTTGGTTTAAAAACACCATTCATTCTAATGTTACATAAATAGGTGCAAATCATTTCATTAGTTAATTAATGAATATTTCAACTCATATATGTTTATTTTGAACAAGTGGCTATTTTTAACACTTCACATTTCAACGATTTATGCATACAATAAAAATGTGATTTTTATTGTAAAACAATTCATTTCAAAGCACTATTTTTCTATATAGTTCATATAGGTGACAAAAATAGGATTTTTATCATAAAACAATTTCTTCTAAAACGAGATTATTTTACACAGTTCATATAGTCGATAAAAGGTGATTTTTATTATCAAACAATTTATTTCAAAATATGAATACCATTCAACACATGAATTTCTAATCAACGAATGAATATCAATTCAACACATGAATGTTTTCTATAGTTTAAGCATATGAAAATAATTCAAACACATGAATATTATTCAAAATTTCGGCAGCATAACGGCAGGGTAGTTAAAACCGGGACCGTCCCTAGTACGGCTCCTCGCTCTACCTTAAAACCTCGCGGTTTTTGACAATGGGGATCACGCATCTAGTTCGCACGCAGGCGACATGTATATATTTATTTCATTTCCACAAACTAATCCTATGTGGTTTCAATCAAATATTTCTCAATCACAAATGGGTATTTTTCAACCACAATCAATCAATATCAACCACAAACAATCCCAAACAATCATTCGCTATCAATCAATTTTCACAACAATTTCAACCAATAAATATCGTCCATGGTTTGTGGACGAGGGGCGTATATATATACATATATTTATATATAGCAATTCACTTTTATTTCCACACATATATATATATATATATATATATTGAAAAAGAAATTGAAGAGTGAGAAATTCTCACCAATAGCTATCCAACTACGACTCTTCCTTTGGAAATCTTCTCCAATCTCGCCTTTTTGTCGCTTTCGCCCGTATTCTATACATATGTAAAAACGAATCTTTACTATGTTATTCAATATATAAAAATCGAATTTCAAAAATATAGATTCCGCCTTTTCAAAAATAAAGATTATATTTTTAATATTCCTATGATGTAAAAATTATATTTTTATTACTTTAAAAATATAAAAATCACATCTTACTTCTTCTACTTAATAAAAATTCCGTCTTTTCTATTTTTCAAAATATGATCTTTTCTGTCCAAGTTCAAATCCTTTTCTATTTAAAGTTCAAGTCTTTTTCTATTTAAAGTTCTAATCTTTTCTATTTAAAGTTTAAAATAAAATAGTTTTTCTTTTTAAAGTTTAAAATCAATTCAATTTTAAACCTTTTTCAAAAATCAGTTTTAAATCTTTTCAAAAATCAGTTTTAAACCCTTTTCAAACATCAGTTTTTCAGAATTAAAAATAAAATAAAATAAAATAAAAACACTTACATTGATTTGCGAAGAAGGGGGGGAAAGAAGACGTCGGCGGCAGGAGGTCGTCGGGGCAGTGGTTCCAGCGGTCTCGGACTGGGGGGGGGGGGGCTCGCGAATCAGGCGTCGCGATGCTTCAGGGGGGGGGTCAGATTGAAGGAGGAGGAGTGAGCGAGGACGTCGGGGAGCATCGAAGGTGGGGCGCGGTGGTCTTCTGGCGGCGGCGGCGTCTCCTGGGATGAGCGACGCGATTTAGATTTAGGGTTTTTTTTAATCTGTTCGAAGTGAAGAGAGAGAAGAGGGAATGGGGGGTTTATATAAAATATATATATTTAATTATTTAATTTTTCAAAAAGTTGACTTTTACATACGACCTCTAAACGAGGCCCGCCGCCTGTCGTCCATAGCGTTTTACCCCCATCCCGAACACAATGGGATATGTATCGTAAGCTGATTCAATCATTTAAATCAATTTCCATTTAATTTAAAGTGTAATTCTTTATATATTCAATTTAAACGCACATTTCAATTTAGTGGGGCCACATACGAACTCGAAAAATTCCAGAAAAATATTTTCTAGCCTCGTATTAACGATACGGTCCTAACAAAACTAGTTTCATCAATTTCTGAGACCCTTTGAAAAATGGCCAATTTCCAGTCGATTAAAATCAACTGAAACTGGTCAAACGCGTTTTCCTTTGCCACACCCACATATTGATTCGAAAAATTATGGAATTTGAAACCTAGCAATAATTTGACATCACGGATCCAACAAAAGTGGTTTCGTCGAAATCCGAGGTCATTTGCAAAATGTCCATTTTTAAGGGCCTGAATTCCATAGCGACTACTCAGAATTTTCAACTGGACATATCTTTTGATTCCCGCTATCAAATTTCGATTGGTCGAATTCGTTAGAAAGATATTACCAATTAGATCCTAATGTTTTTGGTTTCACTAAAATCCGGATTGTTTTGCACCCGATACAGTCCGACAAAGTTTGAATTCAATTTTCGAAACTACAGCGCCATTTCAGGCCTTGTTTATAATTATAATTAATTATATTCGTTTTCAATTGTCGATTCAAACTCAGTTTTCATCGCCATTATTTAAAATATTTATTTTAAATATTTAAAATCCATTATTTTAGCCAATAAAAAAAAATTAAATTGGTTCAGATTTTCTGGGTCGTTACAATCTCCCCCACTTAAAACTTTTCGTCCCTGAAAAGGAACAAAGTCGAAAGTGGTTTGATAAATCTACACTCATACAACACAACAACCCATCCAATTGGTTTTAACCTTTCAAAAATATTAATCAAATCCTATACCCCTTAAAAATCATTCAGACTATATAATTAAAAGTGCACATCTACGAAAAGAAAATAACAATAGAGTAGAGAATTGAATGGTAGTGCAAAGTAGGGTAAATGTACCTTGCACCAGAGTCAATCAGAGATATCTACTCGGCATCTAGGATAAGCTTTCTGAATGCTCTCCTCAGTTTCCCAAGTACAATATCGCGGATCTCCACTCCATTGCACTTTGACTAAGCGAACTTTCTTGTTCCTCAGCTCTTTGGTTTCTTTGCCTATTATCTTTAGCGGCTCTCTTCTCACAGCTAATTCTGGGGTTATTTCAATGTCATGTTGAGCTGCTTCTTCCACGATCAAGTCTGGATCATGAACGTGCTTTCGAAGTTGAGATATGTGAAACACATCATGAATTTCAGGCAACCAATTAGGCAGTTTGACCCTGTAAGCGAGAGTTCCGATCCGTTCCAGAATAGGAAACGGACCAATAGATTTGGGCGCTAACTTTCCAGTTTTACCGAACCGGATAACTCCTCTCATCGGCGATACTTTCAAATATACATAGTCGCCAACTTCAAAGGATATATCTCTTCTTCTTCTATCGGCATAGCTCTTTTGTCGGCTTTGAGCGGCGAGTAATCGCTTCTTAATAAAATCGACTTTGTCGGCAGCTTCTCGAATCATATCAGGACCCAACACAAGTCTATTTCCTGGCTCGACCCAACAAGCAGGAGATCGGCACGGTCTACCATACAATGCTTCGAACGGCGACATTGTCAGACTCGCCTGGTACCTATTATTATAAGAGAATTCAGCCAAATGCAGATGGTCTTCCCATGATCCACCGAAATCTAGAACACAATCCCGCAATAGATCTTCTAAAATGCGGTTTACCCTCTCAGTCTGACCGTTTGTCTGAGGATGATAAGCGGTGCTCAAGTTTAACTTCGTTCCCAGCTCGACTTGAAATGCTTCCCAGAACTTGCTAGTGAATATTGTATCTCTATCACTTACTATACTGAGCGGCACTCCATGCAGTCTAACTATTTCCCTGAAGTAAATCTGCGCCAGACTCTGAGCGGTTCTGTTTGATCTGACGGGTATGAAATGGGCGGTCTTCGTGAAGCGATCTACGATCACCCAAATACTGTCATTCCCTTTTCTGGTTCTGGGCAGACCATCAATGAAATCCATAGAAATATGCTCCCACTTCCAACCAGGAACTTCCAGTTGTTGTAATAATCCAGCCAATTTCTGCTGGTCGCTTTTGACTAGCTGGCAAGTAGGGCATCGACTAACATATAAAGAAATGTCCCTTTTCATCGACTTCCACCAGAAAGTGCGTTTGATGTCATTATACATTTTGCTTACTCCCGGATGGATACTGAGTTTTGACTTGTGGCATTCATCCAGTACTTCCTTTCGAAGCTCAGGAATGTTAGGAACACATATTCGACCTTTGAGCCTTAGAATCCCATCATTGTCTACTTGAAAACTCGAGGGTTCACCTTGTTGAATTATCCCTCTGATCTTCTGAATGAAGTGATCATTTTCCTGAAGAGCAGATATTTTATCTAGCAATGAAGTCGTGATAATAAAACTGGCGATCATTTCATTCTTTCTGCTTAATGCATCGGCCACGACATTGGCTTTTCCTGGAGTATATATAATTTCAAAGTCATATGCTGTAAGAAACTCCAGCCAACGTTGCTGTCTCAGATTCAGGTCCTTCTGAGTGAACAGATACTTTAATGACTGATGATCTATAAACAGTTCGAATCTCTCACCGAGAAGATAGTGTCTCCAGATTTTCAAAGAGAATATGATAGCCAATAACTCAAGATCGTAAGTGACGTAGTTTTTCTCGTGCGGCTTTAGTTGACGGCTAGCAAAAGCAATCACTTGGCCCCTTTGCATTAACACTGCCCCAAGGCCTTCTCTAGAAGCATCAGTCCAGACCTTTAAATCCTGGTTGCCATCGATGATGGTTAACACTGGAGCTGTCGTTAGTCTTAACTTTAGCTCTTCGAAAGCCTCCTCACTTTCTGGAGTCCATTTGAACTTAGAGTGCTTCTTTGTAAGCATCGTTAAGTGACCAGATATCTTCGAAAAGTCTTTAACGAACTTCCGGTAATAGCTAGCCAATCCGAGAAAAATGCGGACTTCAGTGGGGGTACTGGGCTGTTTCCAATTTTGAATAGCCGTGATTTTACTTGGATCAACAGCGATTCCTTCTTTCGATACAACATGGCCCAGAAATTTCACTTCATCCTGCCAGAATATACATTTGGAAAACTTGGCTTTCAATACATTCCGTCTCAGAATTTCTAGAACCTGTTCCAGATGATTTTCATGTTCGGCCTTTGATTTAGAGAAGATTAGAATATCGTCAATAAAAACCAGAACAAATTTATTCAATACTCCTCTGAATACTTTGTTCATTAGATCGACGAAGTAAGCGGGAGCGTTACATAAGCCGAATGGCATTACTAACCACTCGTAGAATAAGTCGGGGCCTCTGAACGCTGTCATTGGAACACACTCTTCGGCAATTCGAAGTTGATGGAAGCCTGTAGCTAGGTCCATTCGTGAAAATACTTGTGCTCCATTTAATCGATCCAACAAATCATCAATCCGCGGCAATGGATATTTGTTCTTTATTGTCTGTTTGTTCAGATCACGATAATCCACACATAGACGTAGATTACCATCAGATTTTGGGACAAATACCACTGCTGCACCCCAATCAGAGAAACTAGGCCTGATCAGACCCTTCCATACTAGCTGTCGTGTTTGATTGTCTAATTCTTCCTTCTCTTTCAAGGACATTCTTCGAATAGCATGAACTACCGGCCTTGCATTGGGAACTAAAGCAATTTTGAAATCTATTTCTCTTTGCGGAGGTAAGCGAACAACTTCTTCGAACACATCCGCATAGTTCTTGACGACAGGAATATCTTTCACTAGGTCGGGAATATTCTCAGTAACTTCAGGGATATTTTCCATTTGAGCTGGAGAAACATTCAAAGTTGCCCAGAAGTCCTTTCTATTAGCATTCTGACCTTCACACGGTATGGTTATATAACTCCCTGATTTAATCTTAGCTCTAACAACTCTCTCGGCGCATCTAACCTCTGCTTCATATTTGGTTAACCAATCCAATCCCAAGATAAGATCGAATTCATCAAAATTCATGACGACGAAGATAATAGGGAATTTATAGCAAGAAAAGGAGACAGGTACTGCACAAATCCAACTGAGATTGATAGAACCCCCGACAGGATTCTGGACAGTCATTGGTTCCTTAAGCTTCCTCAAGTTCAAATCAAGTTTCTTAGCGGCACTCTTTGAAATAAAGCTTCGCGACGCACCTGTGTCAAACAGTACTTTAACTGGAATGTTTTTGACAGTTAGCGTGCCTTCCAAAACATCCTCCCTTTCTTGACTAGCCGAGGGCTCGGAAGTCTCTGCCAATTCATTTACTTGAACCACATTGGTCTTTTTTAACAGCCAGCAATTCTTCGCAATATGACCCGGCTGGTGGCACTTATGGCATCCTCTGTCCTCATGAACACTTTTATTAGATTTAGATACTTCCTTCTTTTGCTTCTTTAAAGATTTGCATTTTCCTTGCAAATGCCCCTGCTTATGACAGTTATTGCATATGGCAGTCGTTACTGGTTCCTTCTCAGATGTAGCCCATTTTCTCTTAGCACTGGGCTTCTTACTGACCTCTAACGTTGTTATGGCCTCGGGACAATCAATTTCTGGCTCTGTTTTGTCATTAGAACAGACCTCTTCTTCGTCGCGCAACATTCCCTTCTTATGGAGATCTTCATATTGATAAGCCATATAAATCATTTCTGAAAAAGGAAGCTTCACATGCCCCAATATTTTATTCTGGTATTTCCTTTGAAGCCCGTGAATAAATCTCATATTTTTCCTCTTCAGATTTTGAATTAGATGGGGAGCAAAGTGAGAAAGTTCATTGAATTTCTTATGATATTCGGGAATGCTCATGTCTCCTTGTATCAGATAAGAAAATTCATCACATAATCTCTCGGTTGCTTCGGGAGGAGTAAATCTTTCTAAGAAAATCACTTTGAATTTATCCCAGGTGATATCACCTTCTGGATTATCCTTAACAACAGAATCCCACCAGAACAAAGCTTCATCTTTGAGTGCCCAGGAGGCCAGTATCTTTTCTGGTCATCTCTAAGCTTTAATGCTTCGAAGATTTTCTCAGCCGAACGAATCCAAGCTTGCGTCTTCATAATAGATTCTTCACCAGAGAACGGTATTCCACCCATATTTCGATATTTGATTAATAAGGCCTCAATATCCGGTTCTTCATTCCTTCTGCTTCTGACACTCATTTTTCTAGTACTTCTGCAAATGGCAGATCAAGTGTCAGGTCACAGAAAAGGTATTTTAAAATACAGAAACACATACTTCAAATGTAAATGTGTCTATCAAGGTGTAATTTCATTCTGCTTTACTCATACTAGGATATTACTGATCCTATCTGTATTGAGTTGCCCGTCCTAGAACACTACTGGTTCTATTTCTGACGAGTTCGTTCAAATGTTATATTCCAGAACTAAGCTTAACCAAAACTCTGATACCACGTTGAGACGACCCGAAATCCCGTTCTAACGGAAACAAGGGTTATCTTTGGAATATAACACAGAAACAGATAATAGCAGAACAAAAATTAAATAATTACACCAGATAATGAACAATAGAATATACTGGATAAAAGTTATCATCAGAGTTACACAGTATACAGGATCTTACTTAGTACAAATACAGTTCAGCTATACATAAATGTCTACAGCGGAAAACAAACAAAATATGTACAATAGGAGCTGAACAACATAAAAAGAAATAAATGATAGAATCCATCTTCAGCTCCAGCTATCCAGAAAAAGAACCAGCTAAACCTGAATACAAGGTTGCCCGTGTAGAAAAAGGGGCACCCGAGTTTGAAAGTGAAACAAACTACGAGTCAGTCATGGGACTGGTATGAGAAATCTACTCAACACATATATATAATTTGGCTAATCACAGGACCACGCCACTTTCGTGGAACGGGTTTACTCCATTGGATTGCCAGTGCTTTAAAACAAATCTTTCTTTTAAACATCGCTATGCTTTTTATCAAAATGAAGCCATTATAAGACTCAGTTCCCATCGCACAATGCAACGCAAACCGGAGGATAGAGTTTTACCTTATAATGGCCAAAATATGCTTGATACGAATAAAACAAAGGCATTTGATATTATTACTAGTGTTTATATGTTTTATAAACAATTTCAAATCATAACTAACAATCATAGACGGCATGGGTACCATATATCATGTCGCCATATATATATACAATCAAAACCGCACGATGTCGTATTTGGAAATTGGATTTCCGTCATGAACCAAGGCAAAAGATAGTCCTTACCGAATTCGAGACAATCTAGCCCATGTCTCAGGCCCAGACTCAGGTGGGCCCTTGGATCGTCAGGGCCGGTCCACCGATGTGGATTATTATGCCTGAACACTACGTTTCTCCGCCCTTTGGGGCGTAAACGAGCCAACGAATGACTCCATCGGACCCGGATCGTCCGATCAAACTGAGGCGCCTCGCAACAGCAACAACCACATAGGTTAAAAGTATATAAATGTCAGGGCTGGTAGGTCACCGACACCACCCTAGCTAGAAAGAAACGCATGCCCTCCCTGATGTCCTCTCCCGTTTTAGGTTCATACCGAGGTGGGAGGCTCACGAATTCACGTTATACGCAAAGCTACGCCACACAAGAGGTGCTTTGATCATCACCACAAGACTTTGCTTTTCAACAGAAGCCCTGATCACTGCATCTTAGCATGCCACACAGGCAATTCATGCCATGCGACTGATGTCCATCGATATACAACCTCTGAGCTCGTGCGTCTCAGAGAAGGGCGTTAAGCAAAAGAATAAATTCTCCGCCGCCAAACAGATGTATATTTAACAGAAATCAATTAACACAGAATAAACTCCAATGTCACACACACAGTCCATTTACAAGTCCGTTCTGGGTCTGAATGAAACCGGAGGCACTAAATACCCCGCAAACCCATCGATCACCACGTACGTCTGGACGATCACCACTCATTATCCATATTTCGGGATGCCTCCCAATCAGGACCTCGGTTACCATCCAAACGAGGTAAAGATCTCCGGTCTTCGACCATCGTCTTCAACTTCGACTTTCAATCGTCGGTCAATTATTTGAAATGAGAGTTTACTCGGCCTTTTCAAATAATTCATGTATATTTAGAATTTCAAATCAATTTATTTCAATGGTTAAATTATTTGACCACACCAATCTTGTTCTTTAATGTAATTTTCACACCAAACACATTCAACCATCAAAAGCCACATAAATCGAACAAATTCAGTTTATTTCTATTCCATATCGCTTATGATATTTTATAACTATTTATCGCCATTTTTATTTATTTTAAAATAGCTATTTTATTCAAAACGACGCTTCGAGCCTTAAAGCGGCCGTGGCGCTGTTTTTCTTCAGATTTGATTTACACATATCTGAAAATCTAACCGTTGGATCTTCACAAAATTTACATCATTAGAAAGGTCTTTTCAAAACGAATCCAACGGTTCCAGTTTCGGGAAAATCCGACGGTCGGATCTCCCGGTACAATCGTTTGAAGTTTCGATTTCAAAATACGAACTGCAGTGTCGTTATTCGATTAAATATAATTATATTTATATATATAAATAAATATAATCGTTTCTGGCGCTGTTTTTCTTCAGATTTGAATTAAACATTCCAGGAAATCCAACCGTTGGATTTTTACAAGGTTGGTGCCGTTGGAAAGATATTTCCAAGGCGAACCCGACGGTTGCGGTTTCGGGAAAATCCAATGGTCGGATTTCCCGTACTAGTTGTTTGAAAACACGGTTTCAAAACACGAACTGCACGACTACGTTTCGTTTAATTTTATTTATATTTATATATATATATATAAATATAGCTCATTCCACGATTTCAATATCGTTTTCACTTCAAATATTTCACTAACGCCTTAAAATTTTGGAAAATTTCGCCATAACCTCCCCTGCACCGGGAGCATCAAGAAATCGCAAATAGCTTTCCCTGTCCTTCTAATCTCAAAAAGAAAAAGAAAAAGCCAAGCGGCTAGCCAACAGGCTTATAAAATCATCACCCAAACAAAACAGTAAATGTGTACCTATTTGTCGGGCACAAAATTTTATTCCTCTTCTCTAGCCCCTTTGCTATAACATGTTCAATGAATATGCATGTACATATATATACAGTTCTTATCATTTATCATTTTCTATTCAACTTCATATTTGATTTCTATTTGGTTTAAAAACACCATTCATTCTAATGTTACATAAATAGGTGCAAATCATTTCATTAGCTAATTAATGAATATTTCAACTCATATATGTTTATTTTGAACAAGTGGCTATTTTTAACACTTCACATTTCAACGATTTATGCATACAATAAAAATGTGATTTTTATTGTAAAACAATTCATTTCAAAACACTATTTTTCTATATAGTTCATATAGGTGACAAAAATAGGATTTTTATCATAAAACAATTTCTTTTAAAACGAGATTATTTTACACAGTTCATATAGTCGATAAAAGGTGATTTTTATTATCAAACAATTTATTTCAAAATATGAATACCATTCAACACATGAATTTCTAATCAACGAATGAATATCAATTCAACACATGAATGTTTTCTATAGTTTAAGCATATGAAAATAATTCAAACACACGAATATTATTCAAAATTTCGGCAGCATAACGGCAGGGTAGTTAAAACCGGGACCGTCCCTAGTATGGCTCCTCGCTCTACCTTAAAACCTCGCGGTTTTTGACAATGGGGATCATGCATCTAGTTCGCACGCAGGCG
The DNA here is from genome assembly GCA_030737875.1 of Allium sativum. Classification (NCBI taxonomy): domain Eukaryota; kingdom Viridiplantae; phylum Streptophyta; class Magnoliopsida; order Asparagales; family Amaryllidaceae; genus Allium; species Allium sativum. The sequence goes on from CM060911.1 coordinate 76,936,122, forward strand.
GCATGTATATATTTATTTCATTTCCACAAACTAATCCTATGTGGTTTCAATCAAATATTTCTCAATCACAAATGGGTATTTTTCAACCACAATCAATCAATATCACCCACAAACAATCCCAAACAATCATTCGCTATCAATCAATTTTCACAACAATTTCAACCAATAAATATCGTCCATGGTTTGTGGACGAGGGGCGTATATATATACATATATTTATATATAGCAATTCACTTTTATTTCCACACACACATATATATATATATATATATATATATATAGAAAAAGAAATTGAACAGTGAGAAATTCTCACCAATAGCTATCCAACTACGACTCTTCCTTTAGAAATCTTCTCCAATCTCGCCTTTTTGTCGCTTTCGCCCGTATTCTCTACATATGTAAAAACGAATCTTTACTATGTTATTCAATATATAAAAATCGAATTTCAAAAATATAGATTCCGCCTTTTCAAAAATAAAGATTATATTTTTAATATTCCTATGATGTAAAAATTATATTTTTATTACTTTGAAAATATAAAAATCACATCTTACTACTTCTACTTAATAAAAATTCCGTCTTTTCTATTTTTAAAAATATGATCTTTTCTATCCAAGTTCAAATCTTTTTCTATTTAAAGTTCAAGTCTTTTTCTATTTAAAGTTCTAATCTTTTCTATTTAAAGTTTAAAATAAAATCAGTTTTTATTTTTAAAGTTTAAAATCAATTCAGTTTTAAACCTTTTTCAAAAATCAGTTTTAAATCTTTTCAAAAATCAGTTTTAAACCCTTTTCAAACATCAGTTTTTCAGAATTAAAAATAAAATAAAATAAAAACACTTACACTGATCTGCGAAGAAGGGGGAAAGAAGACGTCGGCTGCAGGAGGTCGTCGGGGCGGTGGTTCCAGCGGTCTCGGACTGGGGGGGGGGGGCTCCCGAATCAGGCATCGCGATGCTTCAGGGGGGGTCAGATTGAAGGAGGAGGAGTGAGCGAGGACGTCGGGGAGCATCGAAGGTGGGGCGCGGTGGTCTTCTGGCGGCGGCGGCGTCTCCTGGGCTGAGCGACGCGATTTAGATTTAGGGTTTTTTTTATCTGTTCGAAGTGAAGAGAGAGAAGAGGGAATAGGGGGGTTTATATAAAATATATATATTTAATTATTTAATTTTTCAAAAAGTTGACTTTTACATACGACCTCTAAACGAGGCCCACCGCCTGTCGTCCATAGCGTTTTACCCCCATCCCGAACACAATGGGATATGTATCGTAAGCTGATTCGATCGTTTGAATCAGTTTCCGTTGAATTTAAAGTGTAATTCTTTATATATTCAATTTAAACGCACATTTCAATTTAGTGGGGCCACATACGAACTCGAAAAATTCCAGAAAAATATTTTCTAGCCTCGTATTGACGATACGGTCCTAACAAAACTAGTTTCGTCAAATTCTGAGACCGTTTGAAAAAAGGCCAATTTCCAGTCGATTAAAATCAACTAAAACTGGTCAAACGCGTTTTCCTTTGCCACGCCCACATATTGATTCGAAAAATTATGGAATTTGAAACCTAGCAATTTGACATCTCGGATCCAACAAAAGTGGTTTCGTCGAAATCCGAGGTCATTTGCAAAATGTCCATTTTTAAGGGCCTGAATTCCATAGCGACTATTCAGAATTTTCAACTGGACATATCTTTTGATTCACGCTATCAAATTTCGATTGGTCGGATTCGTTAGAAAGATATTACCAATTAGATCCTAATGTTTTTGGTTTCACTAAAATCCGGATTGTTTTGCACCCGATACAGTCCGACAAAGTTTGAATTCAATTTTCGAAACTACAGCGCCATTTCAGGCCTTGTTTATAATTATAATTAATTATATTCGTTTTCAATTGTCGATTCAAACTCAGTTTTCATCGCCATTATTTCAAATATTTATTTTAAATATTTAAAATCCATTATTTTAGCCAATAAAAATTTTTTAAATTGGTTCAGATTTTCTGGGTCATTACAACTAATCATTCATTGTAAATGAAAACTTACTTTTACAGTAGATGCTTGAGCTACGAAAATGGTGATGATCGATTTCTTCGAAATGTTGTATTAGTAAAGATTGAAAGTATTGATTCGACTGATTTAGTAATTAGGGTTTATTAACGTTTTGAATAATAGTTCCAAATGAAGTGAAAAATAAAAGAAACTAGAAGGAACAAATGAAAAATTAATGTCCCGAAAAGTTATTATCGGCGACCGTGTCCTAGAAATTAATTGTATAAGGTAAATAAGCCCTTATAGTAAAACTCCCCTACATGAAATATCTATGGAATTTAATAAATAGTTAATGAACTTTATAAATCATTAACTATAATGTACTTGACATAAATAAAGAGTGGAATAAATTTAATAATTTAAATCCTAACTTTAGAATTACCATTTAGCCCATATAAACAAGAAAGCATATCAATACTCCATATTGATGGAATTATGAGATCATTTGATTTTGAATCATGTGAAGAATACAAATCTTATTTATTAGGCAAAATAATTGAATCACCTTTCACTTGACACAATGAATGAGTGATAAGTATTGGATCTTGTACATAATGATGTATATAGAGTAATGAATACACAAGCTAGAGGAAGGTTTTATAATGTTATTACATACTAATGATATCAGTAGATAAGGATACGTGTATCTTATGAAAAACATATCAGAATCCTTTGAAAGTTCAAAGAATTCAAAGTGAAATTAAAAACCAATTTTAATAGAAAATAAATACTTTTTGAACAGATCGAAAGAGAATATTAAGATAATTATTTAATGACTATCCCGACGAGTTTGAAATTGTAACGACCCGGGGAAAAAGAACGACAATCGGGTTCTCGACAACAATACATAAACCCGTATCACTTGCCAAAAACACAAGTATCGAACCCCCAGATTGTCATGAGAAAGAATTTAGAGGGTGAGGATAGAAAGAAAGAAGTATTAGAATAGAAGAAAATAGAAGAACACATCAGAATCTCACAGCGGAACAGATAAAATATAATATCAAATCTCTTTATACAAAGGACTATATAAAACATACCAATCATCAGAGTACACATACATTAGTCACAGCGGAATAATAACTTTGAATAACTAGTGGTGAAGCCGCCTGCTTCCAGCTCCTGAAACTCCAAGCGAAACCTAACCTGGAACATACTCGGTCTGACCCGAGCACATTTGATTTAAAACAAAATACACCGGGTCAGTCTGGAATACTATCAGTGATAAATTCACATAACACACACTTGTTTACACGCACACCTGATTAACTTTGGAAATCCTTTTCGAAACAAAAGGATAATAGTAAGACCAGCCCACACATAAACACGGACGGTTTTTACCTTACTATAACCCAAACCATTTTGTTTGAAATCATACTTTGATCTGATATTATCATAATGTCTAATTACAAGTAATTAGCAATCTAGAGGAACGCTTGCATCTCACGCTCCCCATATATAGTATACAATCAAAAACCGCGAGCGCTTATTGGATATTGGCTTTCCAACTTGACAAGGTATGGGACCACCTTCCGAACGTGTATCTCTAGAGACGAATACACTAGGTTCAACAAGAACGTCTTGCAACCCGGCCCTCACATGACCGACCACTCATTTCACTTGAGTGTATCGAATGTATATCACCGACGGTTGGGATCAGCAGCCGCCTGCCCGAAAAGGGACAGCATCGAAACATAGATTAAAGAAGCAAAAGGAATTTCTCTAGATAGGTGATCATACACCCTAATGGGAGCGACCCACATAGCCATGCTGCCTGCCCGATTTTTTGTCATTTCCTGGTTGATGAGGCTTGAGGCTAGAACTTTATTTCTAGAACATCTGGTCATCATTCACTTTGAATGCCACATCGTCAGATCCGCCAGATCACACTTGATTGACGTCCACAAACATACTCTAGCTATCTGGCTAGAGGATAACCATTTCTCCGCCGTCAACTATCGTACGTTTGGAGAAATCAACGCATGTAATTCCTTTGGAAATACTCTGTCAGACATCCGTCCATACAAGTCATCCAGGAACAGGATGAACCGAAGGTACTCTCCTACTGCATCTCATATAGGAATCACCCCACGAATCAGTAGCGAGAAGTCCTTGCAACCCGTGGATTTCAACCACGACAGAATCACAAATCAAAATAAGTCTGGCTGCAGGCCTGAGAAATTCAACAAGTAGTCCTTCCGCTTATGAAGATCCACGGTCTTCACTTGCTCCGTCTTCAATCGATGTCTTCACGTATTTGATGGTCGGAATGGTTTTCGAATATAATTCAATCCCGGACTTCCCGAACCAACAATCGTATTGGTCTGGTTTGATAGTCGTTGTTTTTAACTATCAAATAACAATAGTGTGAACACAATGAGTTTTCTGATTCAGTACTTGGCACAACTCGACCTCTTTGAAATATATTTAACCAAATTCCCTTTTTGACTAACTTTAACTGATTTACTTTGATTGATTAACTCTAACTTGACTGACTCGACTTATTTAACTCAACAAAATTGACTTGATTACTTCTATTAACTAATACTCGACTTAACTCCATTCGCTCGACTCTAGATTGCAGCGATCACAATGGCTACGCCTGATTCCCTCAGGAAACATCCGACCGCCGTAGGCTATCTGCAGCCCTGCGAATTACGCTAGCAGTCGTACGCAATGAAACTTTTCCTAGATAACTTTGTTTGACTAACTCTAACTATATTCGACCAACTCTAATTGAATAATACATGTTTAAAATAAATTTTAAAGCACCTATTCTTATTTCCTTTGGAACCATCATTGCAATATTATTTAATTCCCAAAATCTTGCATTAGAGTTCGATGTACCTCGTATAGGGTAAAACAATTTCAACAACTTCACTTACTTCAAACTAATACTGTTCCTCGATAATAGCGAGGCCAACCGAGTTGGGGTATTTTAGTTACCTCTCAGACCTTGGTCAACAACGTTCTTATCTCAGAATAATATCAGTTCGTCACTTAACCACCGATATTCAAATCTCGTTTACCATCTTGTTTCAAATTTGGTTTGATAACCCTTTCCTGGTATTTGAAATCCTTGCTCAAAAATCTTCTTACTTAATTACTTTAATTAAGTAAATATTCACTAACCGTGGTTCTCACTCAACATTATTTCACTTGTTTCGATAATTAAGAAAAACTTTATTTAAGATTTCTATATTTACATGCCAAATTCATTTTTCAATCTCGTTTTACCGCTTGGGTTATGAACCCCTTTAACCTCCCTTGACCATACTTGTCGCTAGTTAATTATCCCTTACCTGGCATCCAATTCAAAAATCATCACTTTCAATCATTTATATTAACTATATTAAAACAGTTAACCTTGCTATTTATTAAAAATAGGATAATTATTTCTTTTAAACGCTACCCAATAAAAGTTAATTCCATATACACCAAATATCTCAAAATTCATTAATTTAGTTAATCGAGAATTTACTCATATTTACACTATTCGTTAAGTTTACGACTATCCAGACAATTTAAACCAAATAAATTCAGTTATCACTTTGGATTCAAAACAGTTGAACTTTGTCGACCGTACCTCTCAGTTAACTATTAACGGATGTCATTTGTCATTTCCCTTCTTAGGTTAATTAAATAACTTAATTAATTTAAAACACTATTTAATTATAAAAATACAATTATTCTACCAATCCCTGGTAAACTCTTTATCCTTCCACTTTAACTGGTTTAAATCATTTAACGAATTCCTATTATAAACATGATTTAATATATCCATTTGTAGAATTTCAATTTAAAACCTTATATAAGATAGTTGGAAAACTTAAATTCAATTATAAATAAATTTATAACTTTAACCCTGCGTCGATTTACCTGACAGTCGAACGACGTTAAATCATAACTTTTAGACCATTTACTGTCAATAACCAAATCAACACTATCGGTTGATTTAAACTCAACACAGGTGAATACTTATTCAACCATCAACATATAGACAGGTTTTGGTGTCAGTCAAGGTGAATAATTCATATATATGCACAACAATCAAAAATACAGTTTATTTGAGGAATCCGGTTGGATCCCTCCAACCTGTCCTTCTCTGCATCACAGATGTCAGTTGATAACAATATACGAGTTAAACAATTGGCAGAATATAATTAACTGCAACCATCAAACAATAACAAACAATTTGCATCTATCGCATTCAATCAGCCAATTTAAACTGTTAACTATAAATATAATTTACCGTGACTTTACCACATCACAGTATTCCAGAAGGTGTGAGAATTAACTCACCTTTGTTTCGGTCGCCGGTTCGCGCGTCGCTTCGTTTAACTTTTAACTGGCGTTCAAGATTAAACGAAAATCCGGTAGCTACCAATCCTCTTCGGAACTGCTCAGCAGCGTAATATGTTCTCCTTCGATCCCAACCCTTCCGGTTTCGCTCGTTCCCGTTTATATATGAACAACCTATCGTCATTATCATATTTAAAGGAATTAACATAGCTTTACTTTACATTACTAAAATTAATTAATCCTAAGATTAATTGACTTCAGTTAGTTCATACCTTAATCGTTGATTTGGTCCTAACGATTCTCCTTTCATTTAGGCAACTGACCGACAGCCCCCATGCACTGGATTCCTCCACGTCGTTCCCCCTTTTCTCTAAGTATGAAACCGCTACACCATGCAACAGCAGCTCCACCGATCCTTCCCCTTCACACCACCATGTTAGTCCAACGTTGCTCCATAATAATATGTCCATCCCATGCAAACTTTTGTTCCAGTAACTTCCTTCGTTGTTCCTCAGAACTTTTGAACCCATTGACACAACCGACTTCCACTTATCAACATCACCACGTCCTGCCCATATTCACATTCTTTTCCCTTTTCCTGATCCTCCTTTCCAATTGTATTGCGTTTTTCATTGGTTTGTGATAACCGCACCCGCCACTTTAGACAGCAACTTCCATGGTTCCACCCCAGTTTTCTGACCTCGCTCCGCGTCCTCCAGCTGCGGAAAACTCCTTCCATCCACACGAACAGTTCTCGGCTGCTCCTTCTCCACGTGAAACTTGCTACGGGTTTTCTTCTTGCCACATGGAACCGTAATTTTTCCCCCACTGTTATTGTTGAACGGACCCCTCTCCCCATATGTTTCCTTTTCCCCCTCATGTTTCTTTTTCTTTTCGTTTGTAATTTTTTTTTTTTCGGTTTTGTTTGTTGAAAAATAGAAAATGGGCTGGGTATTTATAGATGAGTGTCACTCTCGAGTGTACAGTACTATGTTGGTTAAAGTGGAGACAAATTATGTACTCCCTTTTATTTGTTTGGCCAACGCTTAAACCGTAACCATGTGAATTCTACCATTTTCTTCAGCTAGAGTTGTACGTGAAACGACTGCAGAAATGACCAGCCATGTTCGCTCTATTAATTACGAAATGATGAAAGATTTTTGTTCGAATGACTAACGATGACTAACGATATTTTTATTATTTTATTATTAAACGATACTTCGTCGTGAAGTAACACGTCAAAACCACCACAAATGACTTCCGTCTACTGATAAAAAAACCAATCTCAATGTAAAAAGGTATTCCGGTCTCAATGGGATAAGTTTCGTCGAATTCCGACTTCGTTTGGAAAAATTTCCTTTATAAAACCAGAAATAAACACGCATTTTAATTTTTCATGGTCACTAGGTAAATCAAATAAATTTGAAACTTTGAAATCTTAAAATAATTCTTCAATACTAACCCAACGGCACTAGCCTCGTCGCATTCTGAGACTGTTTCCCCGGTAGGCTATTTTTAGGCGTACCGCACTGCCATTTCGAACACCAATTTAGCCGGTTTTCAAAAATAACAAACTATATTGTATCCTGACTCAAATCAACAATACGAACTCAACGAAACTGGTTTCGCGGCCTAATTTGATCGTCTGCTCAAATTACCCTCAAATCTCCCTTTATTAATTTAATTCGCGTTATAGAAAATGAACGAGCGTTTATGGCTACCGTGGTCACATATGATATCGGTTTGCCACGCCATTCAACACCGTACAATAATTTAACGATACGGTTCCGATGAAACTGATTTCACCGAAATCTGAGTCCGTTTGCAAAACGGCCATTTTAACGCGTATATTTTAAATTACGATTTTCACGGCGACTATTTCAAAATTTGATTTGGCCATAAATAACAAACTATAACCCGAAATCTGAATTTTTCTCTTTCATATGAAAATTTTCATCACTCTGGTTCTAACGTTTCTTGTTTCGAAGAAATCCGACTTGTTTTGAATTCTGTATAACCAATTGAAGTTCAAAACGCTATATTACGAACTACCGCGCTGCTGCAGCTCGTTATTTAATTAAATTATAAACTATATATATTCGTCATCGTTTTCAAAACGAATTGTCACTAATATTTCAATATAAACAATATTTGACCACTTTAAACTGTCGGATCACAGTATATTTCAATGTCGACAATTTCCCATATTTTGGAAATTAAAATAGTATTTATTATTTATTTTAAATAATATATTCACAATATAATCGTTGAATTCGATTATCCAACCTCAAACCAATATTTTAAATAATTAAAATATTTATAATAATCCAATTAAATTGGTAGAAAAATACGGGTCGTTACATTCCTTCCCCCTTAAAATAATTTCGTCCTCGAAATTGCTACGGTAGAAGAAATGTCGCCTATTATTGTTTTTTCAAAAATAATAAAATTTAAAACTAGAATTTATTTTCAAACTGGCCCTATTGGTTTTAAAACCAATTTATTTCAAGCAAAAGAATTTCCCAGAAATTTTCAAAAATTTTCTAACTCCTTAAATTCTGGGAAAATTTCGGCAGAGTCTTCCCTGTACGGAGGGACATCTGCAATATCGCAGGTTCAAGAAATATGTATACATCGACTCTCATGGTCGGAAAATTCAAAATCAAATCCCAAAATCCAAACAAAACCCAAAATTTCATATTTGCGTAAGCGTACCTTTTGGCGAGCGTTATTATGCAATAAGCGATATATTTATTCGAGCCTGCTTAATTGATTTTGCAACTCTACTCAACTGGATTCAAATAACTCCAGATTTTCTCCTTTGGTTGGGTTTAAAGCTGAACTGGCACTTTACACCGGTTCTCAACTCAAACAAACTTATCAGTTATCAACAAATATCAATTATGTTCGATACATCCATATCATTCCACACCAACCAATTATATACACAGTTCAACCCACACGAGATTATAATTATTTATATCACTTCGCTTATTTCTTAAATTATCCATTCAGATCTGTTAAATTTGGATTGATTACCCAACTTGTTTATTTCATCTTTGGTTTTTCAACCAAGTCTATCTATTTCAAGTTCAGGTTATATTCAAGCAATCAACCATACACTACAAACATATTATACAACCAACATTAACCAATCAAGATGATTGCCCATACTATAATAACTTTTACCTTTATTTTATTATAAAATAAAATTGGGCAAAAATAATCATTAAAAATAATTTTATATCAAATCACAAATACGCTCTCTCGTATATCTACTCAAACTCAATCTAGGGTACTGCTAACCCCATCTCTATTGAGTCACACCACAGAGCCAAGGTTAATCATTAAACCAATAGATCTGATACCACTGTAACGACCCGGGGAAAAAGAACGACAATCGGGTTCTCGACAACAATACATAAACCCGTATCACTTGCCAAAAACACAAGTATCGAACCCCCAGATTGTCATGAGAAAGAATTTAGAGGGTGAGGATAGAAAGAAAGAAGTATTAGAATTGAAGAAAATAGAAGAACACATCAGAATCTCACAGCGGAATAGATAAAATATAATATCAAATCTCTTTATACAAAGGACTATATAAAACATACCAATCATCAGAGTACACATACATTAGTCACAGCGGAATAATAACTTTGAATAACTAGTGGTGAAGCCGCCTGCTTCCAGCTCCTGAAACTCCAAGCGAAACCTAACCTGGAACATACTCGGTCTGACCCGAGCACATTTGATTTAAAACAAAATACACCGGGTCAGTCTGGAATACTATCAGTGATAAATTCACATAACACACACTTGTTTACACGCACACCTGATTAACTTTGGAAATCCTTTTCGAAACAAAAGGATAATAGTAAGACCAGCCCACACATAAACACGGACGGTTTTTACCTTACTATAACCCAAACCATTTTGTTTGAAATCATACTTTGATCTGATATTATCATAATGTCTAATTACAAGTAATTAGCAATCTAGAGGAACGCTTGCATCTCACGCTCCCCATATATAGTATACAATCAAAAACCGCGAGCGCTTATTGGATATTGGCTTTCCAACTTGACAAGGTATGGGACCACCTTCCGAACGTGTATCTCTAGAGACGAATACACTGGGTTCAACAAGAACGTCTTGCAACCCGGCCCTCACATGACCGACCACTCATTTCACTTGAGTGTATCGAATGTATATCACCGACGGTTGGGATCAGCAACCGCCTGCCCGAAAAGGGACAGCATCGAAACATAGATTAAAGAAGCAAAAGGAATTTCTCTAGATAGGTGATCATACACCCTAATGGGAGCGACCCACATAGCCATGCTGCCTGCCCGATTTTTTGTCATTTCCTGGTTGATGAGGCTTGAGGCTAGAACTTTATTTCTAGAACATCTGGTCATCATTCACTTTGAATGCCACATCGTCAGATCCGCCAGATCACACTTGATTGACGTCCACAAACATACTCCAGTTATCTGGCTAGAGGATAACCATTTCCCCGCCGTCAACTATCGTACGTTTGGAGAAATCAACGCATGTAATTCCTTTGGAAATACTCTGTCAGACATCCGTCCATACAAGTCATCCAGGAACAGGATGAACCGAAGGTACTCTCCTACTGCATCTCATATAGGAATCACCCCACGAATCAGTAGCGAGAAGTCCTTGCAACCCGTGGATTTCAACCACGACAGAATCACAAATCAAAATAACTCTGGCTGCAGGCCTGAGAAATTCAACAAGTAGTCCTTCCGCTTATGAAGATCCACGGTCTTCACTTGCTCCGTCTTCAATCGATGTCTTCACGTATTTGATGGTCGGAATGGTTTTCGAATATAATTCAAACCCGGACTTCCCGAACCAACAATCGTATTGGTCTGGTTTGATAGTCGTTGTTTTTAACTATCAAATAACAATAGTGTGAACACAATGAGTTTTCTGATTCGGTACTTGGCACAACTCGACCTCTTTGAAATATATTTAACCAAATTCCCTTTTTGACTAACTTTAACTGATTAACTTTGATTGATTAACTCTAACTTGACTGACTCGACTTATTTAACTCAACAAAATTTACTTGATTACTTCTATTAACTAATACTCGACTTAACTCCATTCGCTCGACTCTAGATTGCAGCGATCACAATGGCTACACCTGATTCCCTCAGGAAACATCCGACCGCCGTAGGCTATCTGCAGCCCTGCGAATTACGCTAGCAGTCGTACGCAATGAAACTTTTCCTAGATAACTTTGTTTGACTAACTCTAACTATATTCGACCAACTCTAATTGAATAATACATGTTTAAAATAAATTTTAAAGCACCTATTCTTATTTCCTTTGGAACCATCATTGCAATATTATTTAATTCCCAAAATCTTGCATTAGAGTTCGATGTACCTCGTATAGGGTAAAACAATTTCAACAACTTCACATACTTTAAACTAATACTGTTCCTCGATAATAGCAAGGCCAACCGAGTTGGGGTATTTTAGTTACCTCTCAGACCTTGGTCAACAACGTTCTTATCTCAGAATAATATCAGTTCGTCACTTAACCACCGATATTCAAATCTCGTTTACCATCTTGTTTCAAATTTGGTTTGATAACCCTTTCCTGGTATTTGAAATCCTTGCTAAAAAATCTTCTTACTTAATTACTTTAATTAAGTAAATATTCACTAACCGTGGTTCTCACTCAACATTATTTCACTTGTTTCGATAATTAAGAAAAACTTTATTTAAGATTTCTATATTTACATGCCAAATCCATTTTTCAATCTCGTTTTACCGCTTGGGTTATGAACCCCTTTAACCTCCCTTGACCATACTTGTCGGTAGTTAATTATCCCTTACCTGGCATCCAATTCAAAAATCATCACTTTCAATCATTTATATTAACTATATTAAAACAGTTAACCTTGCTATTTATTAAAAATAGGATAATTATTTCTTTTAAACGCTACCCAATAAAAGTTGATTCCATATACACCAAATATCTCAAAATTCATTAATTTAGTTAATCGAGAATTTACTCATATTTACACTATTCGTTAAGTTTACGACTATCCAGACAATTTAAACCAAATAAATTCAGTTATCACTTTGGATTCAAAACAGTTGAACTTTGTCGACCGTACCTCTCAGTTAACTATTAACTGATGTCATTTGTCATTTCCCTTCTTAGGTTAATTAAATAACTTAATTAATTTAAAACACTATTTAATTATAAAAATACAATTATTCTACCAATCCCTGGTAAACTCTTTATTCTTCCACTTTAACTGGTTTAAATCATTTAAGGAATTCCTATTATAAACATGATTTAATATATCCATTTGTAGAATTTCAATTTAAAACCTTATATAAGATAGTTGGAAAACTTAAATTCAATTACAAATAAATTTATGACTTTAACCCTGCGTCGATTTACCTGACAATCGAACGACGTTAAATCATAACTTTTAGACCATTTACTGTCAATAACCAAATCAACACTGTCGGTTGATTTAAACTCAACACAGGTGAATACTTATTCAACCATCAACATACAGACAGGTTTTGGTGTCAGTCAAGGTGAATAATTCATATATATGCACAACAATCAAAAATACAGTTTATTTGAGGACTCCGGTTGGATCCCTCCAACCTGTCCTTCTCTGCATCACAGATGTCAGTTGATAACAATATACGAGTTAAACAATTGGCAGAATATAATTAACTGCAACCATCAAACAATAACAAACAATTTGCATCTATCGCATTCAATCAGCCAATTTAAACTGTTAACTATAAATATAATTTACCGTGACTTTACCACATCACAGTATTCCAGAAGGTGTGAGAATTAACTCACCTTTGTTTCGGTCGCCGGTTCGCGCATCGCTTCGTTTAACTTTTAACTGGCGTTCAAGATTAAACGAAAATCCGGTAGCTACCAATCCTCTTCGGAACTGCTCAGCAGCGTAATATGTTCTCCTTCGATCCCAACCCTTCCGGTTTCGCTCGTTCCCGTTTATATATGAACAACCTATCGTCATTATCATATTTAAAGGAATTAACATAGCTTTACTTTACATTACTAAAATTAATTAATCCTAAGATTAATTGACTTCAGTTAGTTCATACATTAATCGTTGATTTGGTCCTAACGATTCTCCTTTCATTTAGGCAACTGACCGACAGCCCCCATGCACTGGATTCCTCCACGTCGTTCCCCCTTTTCTCCAAGTATGAAACCGCTACACCATGCAACAGCAGCTCCACCGATCCTTCCCCTTCACACCACCATGTTAGTCCAACGTTGCTCCATAATAATATGTCCATCCCATGCAAACTTTTGTTCCAGTAACTTCCTTCGTTGTTCCTCAGAACTTTTGAACCCATTGACACAACCGACTTCCACTTATCAACATCACCACGTCCTGCCCATATTCACATTCTTTTCCCTTTTCCTGATCCTCCTTTCCAATTGTATTGCGTTTTTCATTGGTTTGTGATAACCGCACCCGCCACTTTAGACAGCAACTTCCATGGTTCCACCCCAGTTTTCTGACCTCGCTCCGCGTCCTCCAGCTGCGGAAAACTCCTTCCATCCACACGAACAGTTCTCGGCTGCTCCTTCTCCACGTGAAACTTGCTACGGGTTTTCTTCTTGCCACATGGAACCGTAATTTTTCCCCCACTGTTATTGTTGAACGGACCCCTCTCCCCATATGTTTCCTTTTCCCCCTCATGTTTCTTTTTCTTTTCGTTTGTAAATTTTTTTTTTTTTCGGTTTTGTTTGTTGAAAAATAGAAAATGGGCTGGGTATTTATAGATGAGTGTCACTCTCGAGTGTACAGTACTATGTTGGTTAAAGTGGAGACAAATTATGTACTCCCTTTTATTTGTTTGGCCAACGCTTAAACCGTAACCATGTGAATTCTACCATTTTCTTCAGCTAGAGTTGTACGTGAAACGACTGCAGAAATGACCAGCCATGTTCGCTCTATTAATTACGAAATGACGAAAGATTTTTGTTCGAATGACTAACGATGACTAACGATATTTTTGTTATTTTATTATTAAACGATACTTCGTCGTGAAGTAACACGTCAAAACCACCACAAATGACTTCCGTCTACTGATAAAAAAACCAATCTCAATGTAAAAAGGTATTCCGGTCTCAATGGGATAAGTTTCGTCGAATTCCGACTTCGTTTGGAAAAATTTCCTTTATAAAACCAGAAATAAACACGCATTTTAATTTTTCATGGTCACTAGGTAAATCAAATAAATTTGAAACTTTGAAATCTCAAAATAATTCTTCAATACGAACCCCACGGCACTAGTCTCGTCGCATTCTGAGACTGTTTCCCCGGTAGGCTATTTTTAGGCGTACCGCACTGCCATTTCGAACACCAATTTAGCCGGTTTTCAAAAATAACAAACTATATTGTATCCTGACTCAAATCAACAATACGAACTCAACGAAACTGGTTTCACGGCCTAATTTGATCGTCTGCTCAAATTACCCTCAAATCTCCCTTTATTAATTTAATTCGCGTTATAGAAAATGAACGAGCGTTTATGGCTACCGTGGTCACATACGATATCGGTTTGCCACGCCATTCAACACCGTACAATAATTTAACGATACGGTTCCGATGAAACTGATTTCACCGAAATCTTAGTCCGTTTGCAAAACGGCCATTTTAACGCGTATATTTTAAATAACGATTTTCACGGCGACTATTTCAAAATTTGATTTGGCCATAAATAACAAAGTATAACCCGAAATATGAATTTTTCTCTTTCATATGAAAATTTTCATCACTCTGGTTCTAACGTTTCTTGTTTCGAAGAAATCCGACTTGTTTTGAATTCTGTATAACCAATTGATGTTCAAAACGCTATATTACGAACTACCGCGCTGCTGCAGCTCGTTATTTAATTAATTTATAAACTATATATATTCGTCATCGTTTTCAAAACGAATTGTCACTAATATTTCAATATAAACAATATTTGACCACTTTAAACTGTCGGATCACAGTAAATTTCAATGTCGACAATTTCCCATATTTTGGAAATTAAAATAGTATTTATTATTTATTTTAAATAATATATTCACAATATAATCGTTAAATTCGATTATCCAACCTCAAACAAATATTTTAAATAATTAAAATATTTAAAATAATCCAATTAAATTGGTAGAAAAATACGGGTCGTTACAGAAATTGTTCACAACTCACTCCGTCTAGAACACCATATTGGAATGTTATGTCTAAAAGGAGAAATCACACCTTATAAGATATTGTGCGATTAATGATAAGTCATACGGATCTTTTATTAGATTAAATTTAGAACAATAACGTTTCATCCTACTAAAACAAGTTTGAAGACGCTATATAATATATGGACCATGAAATGTCCTAATGTGTCTAATGCGAAGATCTGGGATGTAAGGCGTTTATCAAACGTCCTTCCACTGATAATATCGGACCCAAATCAAATGACTATTTTATAGAATATCCAAAAGAAACAAATGGATATTATTTCTATAAATCCTTTGAGAATAAAACATTTATTGCTCGAATTGGTATCCATTTAAAGTAGATCCAATCTCTAAGATACCTGATCGACACTTTCTATGAACTAGAAAAGTGAGAATTTATTATAATAACTGCAAGCGCACATATCATTTAATATGCAGGTTGAACACAGGGAGGAATTTTAAATTTTATTATTTATATTTCATGGGCGATTTAGACAAAACTGGGAGATTGATTTTGAAAACAAAAACTGCAAATAAAACTATTATTTAATTGAATCAGATCTGAATCTAATCAAATATATATTCAATCAATATAACCTAGGAAAGCAATTAAAAAGCAAAAATTAAAATTGCAGAAATTAAATAACAAACAAAAATAAAATTAGGATTACCAGTGAATCTAATCAGACGGTCGATCACTAATGAAAATAAGTGCAAAAACAACTAGTATTCTACCAAACCTAATTGTGTAGATGGCACTAGTTGCTAATAAACACTACAACAAAATGACTACATTCCAACTGTATATTTACAACGGTTACAAAATAACAGTTGTAAGAAAGGTTATTTACAACATTTTTTTTAAAAAGTTGTAATTAACGTATTTTCTACAACTTTTTTTATTCTTTTTGTTGTAATAGATGTTTATTACAAGTTTTTTGTAACTCCTCATTTTGGCCGCTTCTAATAAATGAAACCGATTTCCAAATGAAAAGTTTCCTCCCACCTGAAATTTTTGGCTCCAATTTTTTTTCTGTCCGCCCTTTCTTAAATTATCTTTCCCAATGCAAACCGTACCTCATTTTTTCTCAACTAGAATCAAAACCCAAAGTCTAAAATCAATTAAATTTCGATCATCCTCCTACAAAGTGCTAGATTTCAAAAACGATTTCAATCGCCGCCTCAAAAGCCATCATAGCCAAAAACCCTAATCGATTTTTCTTGTTTACAGTTAACCATCCAAAAGCCCTAATCGATTTCATCTTTCAAGCCATCAAAATGATTTCTTCACGTGCTTGCCTGCTCATCATCTTCGACATAATAGTCTAGAAAAACTTCACCGCTTGATTCACGATGGAGTTAAAATAACCGAAGCCCGCGCCCTTTGTGAATTTTAGATCGGTATTGAAAATATCGTTTCGGGTATACTCGCTGGGCTGAAAATACAAATTAAAGATTGGGATGAAAAAGGAAATATATTTCGTGCTATCTAGGTTGTTCCCTATGTAGCGATGTATTGGATTGGTATGTTCTAGTAATTATTAATTTTAATACTGTTATTACATACTTTTGAGCTCAAGTTGATTCTTACTAACATATCAGTGGTAAAATCATTTTGGTGATCAGAAATTAGGCTTGGGCACAGTGACGCCTTTGAGGTAGTAAAATGCAAAGCAAGCGTCTTTCCTTCTGCAGCAATACTAGATGGATGTTAGAAGCTTCCCAAGGATCACTTCAAAGGATTCATTAGATTTCTATTATTTAGGTATGTATTAGCTTGTTCTCTCTGTCTTCTTATTTATTAAATTCAATAGTAACCCTATGTAGTTCTAGCATAACCATCTTATTGCCATTACCCGCTTTGACATTCATTAGTTTATTACAAGACCTATGTATAAAGAAATAAGTATTTTATATTTATGATGTTTTAATGAATCCCTTAGTGATAAACCGAACTAACTGCCATAGGTGTAGAAAAAGGTAAAAACATTTCACTCAACAAAATTTGATTTCCATATTTTTGGTTAGTCCTGGCTACTTTTCTAAAGTCATCTTGCATAATATACATCAAGCTAGAACTGCAAACGTTTGCAACATTGGCTACACATTACTATAAAATGAAAACTTGTTGTTACGACTGCAGGTTAGAACTGCATATTTTTGCTATAAAAGTTGGCAGTTTAGTTTCATGAAATTTTAGAGTAGGTGGAAGCGTATTTTGAAACATTTTTTTGGGTGTTTGAAAGATGTCCCACGATTTTAGAGTAGGTGGAAGTGTTTATTATTGTGGAAAACTGTCTTCCTGTTAGGTAGTCTAACATCCCTTAAGTCCGATGAAAATCTTCGATCTAAGTTCTGTGTTAGCCCGAATTTTGATTATGTATCACCGCAAGCTATAACACATTAAAATTTAGATGATGAGAGTTTTGTATTACATCATCATTTGTATAGAACGCCAAGATTTTTGTGTTTTGTTTTTAATTACTTGATTATTTTGAAAGAAGCAAGGCTACAAATTTATATAAATAAATGGTCAGAGAATAGTAATGTTAGCAAGTTTGATATATACTACCTCGACGATAATTGGTAATAAGTGTTTTAGTTACTAAATTAAATGTATCTTATTCATCCCATATCAATATGATGGCTTCAGTACAGTATCATATTTTTGTATAAATCAATGGAGAAGTAGTTGTCATATTTTTTTAATTATTTGCAGCTAATTATCTAGTTCAATAATGGTAAAGGGACAACAATTTATAGTAATGTGACAATTTATGCCAAAAGTGGTTAATATAGCAGTAATTAATTCATTATCAAGTCAGTTTAGATATTTATGCTAAAAGTGGTTTGCGTGAGTAAAAGGTGACAAAGTTATAAATTAATTTCCGCTTTTATGGGATAATTCTTACATTTGACAGGTACATTTTTTACAGTGTTTTACATATTTTATGTATCACAAATTTGATATAGTCACGTTGGTTTTGAACCATATATTCAGTGATGCAACTCTCTAAGTATACTAATAATGATCTTATTACAGTAAAATTTTAGATTAATAATGTAAATATTGTCAATCTATAACCCAAAAAAGTGCGATTATTAGTAAATAAGATCAAAACAAATACATTAATATTTAGCAGTGTAAATGTGATTGTCAGTCACATTTAATCATTTATGATAGTTTTTCACAATAAACTAGTTTCTATGGAATAATTCAAACTAGAGAAGGGTTTTTATCATTAAATATAATCTGATATTCTTTTTGAAAAAATGCATGTCTAATGGAAAGAGCATTTAAGACATGAGTACATGTGATTCAGCTTTATATTTATGTATGTTGGTAGATTATCCTAATGCAAAATGGATAGGATTACAAATTGAATTGAGGCTACATTTGTTGTTGAAGTTGGAATTAGAGTTTGCAATCAAAATGATGTTGTTTGTCTTGATGCTAAAGTTAGATATTGCAATCAAAATTATTGTCGGTTGTCTTGATGCTGGAGTTAAAAAACAGCTTGGTGTTTTATAGATTACTTCTCTTATAGCTGATGTATCGTTGCTTTTACCAAATAGGTAATAGTCTCAGCAAAGGATGAACCCAATCTTCTGATTCCTTCTGCGACTGATACTCTTCTAAAAGTTCATAGTCGCATTATAGATGGCTTAGCTAGAGAAGCTCTTGCTCCCTCTATAAATGGTATTCCAGAAGTAACAAGACTACTTACAGAAGCCACCCAAAAATGCATGTTAATTGGAAAGCAAGGATCTAATATCAAATCAATCTAAGGTGCTTCCGGTTGTAGTGTTCGTGTCATCGGTATGCATACCTTCTCATTTTACATGAGATGGATATCATGGACTTGCACGCTGCTCTTGCGAAATTATGTGTTTTATGTACATGTAAGGCTTTATGAACTTATGTCACTATCCAACCATGCACTTGAGCTATCTGTATGATTGTAAATTCAACTTATTATGTTAAAAAATGATGAAAGTTTGAAAAAAAAAATTATTTTGGTTCATGTTTTTAGTTTGTTTGATATATTCATTTTTGTAGATAATATGTTGTGGAATGAATTCTTTTATTAGTAATATGTATATAATTTATGGATATATTAAAACTGTAAAATAATAGTAATAAAAATATACTGCAATGATTATAAATAGTTGTAAAAAATACAACAACTACGGTACATAATTGTTGTAATAAAGTTTATAAAAACGGTGGAAAAAAGATGTAAAATATACATATTACAACGGTGTTGCAACGGTAAAAAAAGTTATAAAAGATTTGTAGCGACCCGAACTTCCCCGTAAAGGAAAGCCAGGATTGAGATGAAAACAAGCCACATCGGAACGCAGACAGAAGAACATTTCATTGTTTATTACAACAACTCCATCAAAATACAAGAATATACAGAGTATGAATAAATAAAATACATTCGATAAATATCAGAGATTACAATAAATTACATAGCAGCGGAAAATAATACAAAACACAACTAGAAGAGACATACGGATACAGAGCTTTCCGGATATCGTTCCAGCTGTAAATCAGGATCCTGCGAATATAAATCTGCAGAACCAAAACTACTAGCTGCCCGTGCGGAAAATAGGGGCACCCAGAGTTTAGGTTTAAACAATAAACTCCAGGTCAGTCATGTGACTGGTGTGAGAACTAAAACAGTTATATAAAACTTTACTTTAAAAGAGAGTAATTCAAGGGACCATGCCGTATAACACGGAACGGGTTACCTCCCAAGAACACTAGTGCATATAACAAAACAGCGCAATGCTTTTTGAAAAAATGAAGCTATTATAAGACTCAGGTCCCACCACACAATGCAACGCAAGCCGGAGGTTAGGGTTTTCCCTTTTAATAGCCAAATATGCTTGGTACGTTCAAAACAAATCATTTGATACTATTATAAGTGTATAGTGTCAAAACAATTTCAATCATAAATATCAATCATAGGTGGCATGAATGACCCATACCACTATGTCGCCATACTAGGTTCTACAAATTAAACCGCAATATCACGTATTGGATATTGGATTTCCGTCAGGAGTCGAGGCAAGGGGAAATCTCCTCTCCGTTCGAGACACTCTAGCAAATGTCTCAGGACCGCACACAGCAATCCTTGGAATTGGTTAGGTCGGTCCTCTCTTACTTTTGAGGATAGGCAATTCCTGAACACACGTTTCTCGGTCCTAATAGACCTAATATCGAGGCGCCTCATCCAAAAACCACACAGGTGAAAAGTATATAAATGTCAGCCAGTTTAAGCACGAACACCACCCATAGCTAGAAAGAAACGTTGTGTTCTCCCAATGGTCCTTATCCCGTTTTTGACTCATACCGAGGTGTGAGGCTCGCGAATTCACGCTATACACAAAGCTGCGCCACACAGGCCGTGCTTTGATCATCAACCACAAGATTTTTCTTTTCAACAAAAGCCTTGATCAATTGCCACTTACGCGTGGCACACTGGCATTTCACTCCATGCGACAGATGTCCATCGATATACAACCTCTGAACTCGTACGTCTCAGCGAAGGGCGTTAAGCAAGAGAATAAATTCTCCACCGCCAAACAGATGTATATTTAACAGAGGTCAATCAACACAGAATAAAATCCAATGTCAGACACAAAGTCCATTTACAAGTTCGTTATGGGTCTGAACGAAACCGGAGGCAATTTCCTCGCATATCCATCGATCTCCAAGTACGTCTGGACGATCACCAACTGTTTCTCTCCTCTTGGGTGCACAACCCAATCAAGATCATCAGTAATCACCCAAACGATGTGAAGATTTCAGGTCTTCAACCACCGTCTCCATCTTCGACTATTCGTTGAATCGGTTATTCAGAATGGGTAGAAACCCGACCATTCTGAATAACCCAGGTGTATAATAAACACATGTTACGCAAGCACAACAAACGCCTCATTCCAATTCAGAATATTCTTTTATTCACAAAATCACATTCTTAGGGAAAGGTTCCCATTAATTTTATCAAAGATAAATTCTTCTAAATTTATTCTTTAATCTTCCTTTGGATATCATTTCAAACTAGTCGGGATTAGCGAACCACACCGAAGTAATTATTTATTTTATTTCCCAATCCCAACCTATTTATCCCTTGGAGCAAAACTAGTAATACTCCATATCTAACACCACGGTGTTATCGGTAAGATTAATTACCATTTCACGTTCAAATCTAATTAAAGATTTAACTATCGCTTTGGAGCAAAACTGGTGGTACTCCATTCTCGATCACCTTTCAGATTTGATAATTTAAATTATCAATTCACATTTCAATCTAATTAAAGATTCATTAAAACTCCACTTAGTTTTAATCTTTTCAAAACTCAATATCCTGTTTTTAACTAGGTTAAAGAACCAATGTCATCTAAAACACGGTTCACGATAAACCCAAAATCACTTTCTACTGTTAATCGGGTTAATGAACAGGTGTTGTTCAAAACACCGCTCACGATAAACCCAAGAACCAGTTTAAATTCAATTCCAATTAATATTATTTAATTGATACACTCCATTAAATCTAAATAGAAAGATTTAATCTTTTTCTCTATTGGGCTTAAGAAAAGTGTTAATGAAGACACCATTCACGACAAACCCAAATCACATTTGATATTAAATACAAGGCTCTGAATAGAAAATGTATCGGCTTATATTCAATATCAAATTCAACGACCAACAAATATCGTATTGGAAATAACGATATAAAACATATCTTTCAAATTTCCATAACAATATCTGTATAATCACGAAATTCAACATCGAAATATTCCAAAGCCAATTTCGATTCAAATCCATTTCCACTATATATATTCGAAATCCTGGTTATTTTCAAAACCATTTCGAATTCAATTTATTTATTTCAAAAATAAATTGATTTTAATTCTAGTTCAAAACTAGTTCATTTCGATAAAAATCTTTTTTTATCCTTTCAAATGTGGATTTTTTCATCCTACTTTTTCACAAACCATTTCTTTTGATTTTACACAAATTATGGATATTTTTAATAATTTTATCAAGGCCCGTACAGTCGATTTCCATCAATGGCCATCGAAATCCACTTGCAGCGACCTTTTCCAAATTTGATTTGGACATAATTCCAAATCCAACCGTTAGATTTCAAATTTCTAATATTCATTAAAAAGCTCTTTTCGATACGAACCCAACGGTTCCAGTTTTAGGAGAATCTGACGGTCGGACCTCCTGCAACATCAATTCGAAGTCAATGGTCGAAATTCACGAACTACAGCAGCGCGGCGCGTTCTATTCAGGCCATTATATATATATATATATACATATATATATTATATATTTCGTCGATTTCCTTTTAAAACGTATTTTATAAATCATCTTAAATTCGTTTTCAAAACCATTTCAAATCAAAACTGAATATTTCATACCATTACTATATAAATGATAATATTTTCAAAACGTTATATTTCGAAATCATTTCCTTTTCTATATTCATTTTAAAAACGAATATAATCGATATAAATATCGTTCACGTCCAAATGGCGCATCTCTAATCAACACGGCTTTATATAATTTTCAAAAACTCGTTATTCTATTCAACAAATGAATATTTATTACATTCAACACATGAATCTATATTTCTTCTTACTTACAATAAAAAGGTAATTTTCATTGTATAAATATTTTATTCAACACATGAATACACTTTCAACACATGAATTTTCAACACATGACTATTTATTCTATTCAATAAATGAATTTTTATTTTATAATATTCTTTATTTTCCCAATTGGAATGAGGCCCAATCAATTACCATGTAATGTTAGTTATATGGTTTCCACACAACGCAAATATATTAAGGCACAGACAAATAATCAACCATCATCCAGAGTGCACTACATTGTATAATCATCAAATATAGATATCTAACGCTTATAATAGCCTGTCAATCAATCGATTGACATACAACTAATTATTGGGGTTAGTGTATGCCGTATTTTATCCCAATGCCCGTGTGGGGGTTCAAATCAACAAACACATATTTTTATTTATTCACCTACGATAAAATATTTTTAACTGTATACATATTTTATTTCTATATAAATATTTTTAACTATATAAATATTTTTAACTATATAAATATTTTTAACCATATAAATAGTTTTGACTACATAAATATTTTATTTCACATCACACAATCAATTTTCATCACAACAAACAATCAAACATACAAGCCATCCATGGTCTGTGGATGACGGGTGTCGAGTGCTGCTAAGCACCGTCTGCATCCTAGTATATATTTATAACTAGAAAAAGAAGATTTAAAGTGAGAGGTTCTCACCAGCTAGCTAATCCAATACCACGACTCCTCCTATGTAGAAATCTTCGTCGTTCTCTCCTTTCATCACTTCCGTTGCCCGTATTCACTACATATATGAAATCACATTTTCATTTGTTCACTTTCAATTTAAAAATCATATTTTTATAATCACTCCATATGGATAAAAATTCTATTTTTACACCGCTGCTATATAGATAAAAATTCTATTTTTACACCGCTACTATATTGATAAAAATTCTATTTTTACAACACTATTCATGTAATAAAGATTATATTTTTATCACTCTATTCTCTATATAAAGATTTCGCCTTTTAAAATATAAAGATTTCGCCTCTTCAAATATAAAGATTTCGCCTTGTCATTTCATCACTATAAAAATCACATTCTTATTTCAACATATATATAATAAAAATCAGATTTTTATTATGCTACTTCATATATATTTACAATGCTTCTTTTCTATGTAAAAATTATATTTTTATATTTCTATTTCTTATATAAAGATCGAATTTTTATTTCGCTACATATATAAAAATCACATCTCTGCTCCTTCTACATAATAAAGATCAAATCTTTAATACTTCTATAATGTAAAAATCATATTTTTAACTTACTACTCGAAAAAAAATTATATTTTTAACTTCTTGCTTATATAAAAATTATATTTTTATCCTTTCTATGATAAAAATAAATCTTTACTATTTTAAAAATATAATCTTTCTAACATAAAAATATAGACTTTACTAATCTAAAAATATAGACTTTTTATAACTAAAAATCTTAACTTTTTATAACTAATAAATTAAAAAAAATAGTTTTTGTCACTAAGAAAAATCGGTTTTTAAATCAACAGAAAATCAGTTTTTATTTCAAATGAAAATCAGTTTTTATTTTACTAAGTTATTATATACAGAACTGAAAACAAACTCAACAATAAAAAAAATACATAAAATGAAGAAACTCATAGCTTTTTATTTATTGAAGGTAGGAGAAGAGGAGCTCGCAGGGGGGGATCTTTGCTACGTCACCGGAGGTGTGCTCGAGGAGGCAGCCTTTGGTGTTCGGTGGTGGCTCGGTTCAGTGGGGATGTGGCGCAGGGAAGTGTGGGTGGCAGCGGTAGGTTCCAGCGGGTCTGGGTGCTTCGATTTGGGGCTAAGCGTGGAAGTGGGGGTTCACGCGATGAGGATGGTGGAGGGAGGCGGAGGAGAAGAGAGAGGGTGCGGGGTGGTGGCGTGGCCGTTAGGGTGAGGACCGGAAGCGTTTCGTCAATCGAATTTGGGAGGGGGGTTCCTGAACGATTGGTTTACTTTAATTTAGGGGGGCTAGGTTTAGAGAGGGAAGGGTGGGATCATATTATTTATATAATTAATTTATTAATATTTTATTCCATGAAAGTTGACTTTTCATCCGACCACCTAACGAGGTCCAACGACTATCACCCCTAGCTAATTACCCCCATTCCGAACACAATGGGATATGTGTCGTAAGCTGATTCGATCATTTCGATCAGTTTTCGTCAAAATCAACATATAACTCTATATATTGAATTTGAACGCGCGTTTCAATTTACCGGGGCCACATACTAACTCGAAAAATTTCAGGAAAATATTTTCTTGCATCCTATTGACGATATGGTCCTAACAAAACTAATTTCGACGAATTCTGAGACCGTTTGAAAAATGAACATTTTCCAGTTGATTAAAATCAACTGAAACTGGTCAAACGCGTTTTCCTTTGCCATGCTCACATATTGATTCGAAAAATCACGAAAATTGGAATCTAGCAATAACTTGACATCCCGGATCCAACAAAAGTGGTTTCGTCGAAATCCGAGGTCGTTTGCAAAATGGCTATTTTTAAGGGCCGAAATTCCATAGCCACTATTCTGAATTTTCATCTGGACATATCTTTTAATTCCCGCTATGAAATTTCAATTTTTCTGATTCGTTGGAAAGATATTCTCAATTAGATTCTATTATTTTTGATTTCACTAAAATCCGGCTTATTTTGCACCCGGTACATTCATTTGAAGTTTGAAATTGAATTATCGAAATACCTCGCTATTTTCAATTCCTTTTATAATTTAAAATAAATATTTATATTCTAACGACAACGTATATAAATATATACGTTCTAATTCTATTCAAAATAAATTTCTCATCGATATTATTTAAAATAATTCATTTTAAATATTCAATATTCACTAAAATTGCCAAAATAAAAATTTTAAATTGGCTCTCATTTTACGGGTTATTACATTCTCCCCCACTTAAAACCTTTTGTCCCCGAAAAGACACGAAGCCGAAAGTTGTTTAACTAATCAACTCAACTTCTTGTATTTTCATTACGGCTTAAGTTCTTCAACTTTTCAGTTTCTAAGAACTTTTCAAATTTTTCAAAAATTTGGCTAACAGCCTAAATTTTCGAAAAATTTCGCCATAATCTCCTCTGCACCGAGGACTTTGATATATTTCATATAGCCTCCCATGGCCTTCTTCAACTCAAAAGAAAAAGAAAAAGCCAAGCGGTTAGCCAATCGGCTCATAAAATCATCATCACCCAAACAAAACAGTAAATTATTATAAATATGTCCCTATTTGTCGGGCAAACAATTTTATTCTTCTGCTCTAGCCTCCTTGCTATGACCTGTTCAATGTCAAATGTGACTAATTTTCAATACAATTCTATATTTGCTTCAATTAGGCTAAATGGTTCAAAATTATCAACAAATAGACAAACAACGCAACCATCAATCTATTAGTGGATTAACGTTTCAAATTCATAATTTTTGATACATATACAGAAAATCATGTTTTTGATGCCAATTCACACAACAAATTTACGTAAGTTTTGGTTCTCACACCAGTCTAATGGAAATATATAGATATCACACCTTCGTCACTCGAACATAAATACTGATGATGTCCGGACATCACCAGAATTATCCCTGAGCGACTAAAGTGTGATTCTATATCTATCCAGTATATTAAAACTTCGAATATACGTTCATGACGCGTATACGCGAAATCTTTACGTACTGGATTGTCCAAATCAATATAAATAAAATATTCAAATACGTTTAAAACGATTTAAATTTTCAAAACCATATTGTTTTTATTTGAAAAATATACTCTTCACACTCGTTCTAGGATACTACTAATCCCATCTCTAACGAGTTATTCTAATTGGATATTGCTAATCAAATATATGATGAATTCTTTCATTCGGTTCTAATGTGTCTTGTTCTCGAGCTCTGTAAACCAAAGCTCTGATACCACTCTATAGAGACCTGAACTTCCCCGTAAAGGAAAGCCCGGATTGAGATGAAAACAAGCCACATCGGAACGCAGACAGAAGAATATTTCATTGTTTATTACAACAATTCCATCACAATACAAGAATATACAAAGTATGAATAAATAAAAAACATTCGATAAATATCAGAGATTACAATAAATTACATAGCAGCGGAAAATAATACAATACACAACTAGAAGAGATATACGGATACAGAGCTTTCCGGATATCGTTCCAGCTGTAAATCAGGATCCTGCGAATATAAATCTGCAAAACCAAAACTACTAGCTGCCCGTGCGGAAAATAGGGGCGCCGAGAGTTTAGGTTAAAACAATAAACTCCAGGTCATTCATGTGACTGGTGTGAGAACTAAAACAGTTATTTAAAACTTTACTTTAAAAGAGAGTAATTCAAGGGACCATGCCGTATAACACGGAACGGGTTTCCTCCCAAGATCACTAGTGCATATAACAAAACAGCGCAATGCTTTTTGGAAAAATGAAGCTATTATAAGACCCAAGTCCCATCACACAATGCAACGCAAGCCGGAGGATAGGGTTTTCCCTTATAATAGCCAAATATGCTTGGTACGTTCAAAACAAATCATTTAATACTATTATAAGTGCATAGTGTCAAAACAATTTCAATCATAAATATCAATCATAGGCGGCATGAATGACGCATAACACTATGTCGCCATACTAGGTTCCACAAATAAAACCGCAATATCACTTATGGGAAATTGGATTTCCGTCATGAGTCGAGGCAAGGGGAAAGCTCCTCTCCGTTCACAGCAATCCTTGGAATTGGTTTGGTCGGTCCTCTCTTACTTTTGAGGATTGGCAATTCCTGACCACACGTTTCCCGGTCCTAATAGACCTAATATCGAGGCGCCTCATCCAAAAACCACACAGGTGAAAAGTATATAAATGTCAGCCAGTTTAAGAACGGACACCACCCATAGCTAGAAAGAAACGTCATGTTCTCCCAACGGTCCTTATCCCGTTTTTGACTCATACCGAGGTGTGAGGCTCGCGAATTCACGCTATACACAAAGCTGTGCCACACAGGCCGTGCTTTGATCATCAACCACAAGACTTTGCTTTTCAATAGAAGCCTTGATCAATTGCCACTTACGCGTGCCACACTGGCAATTCACTCCATGCGACTGATGTCCATCGATATACAACCTCTGAGCTCGTACGTCTCAGAGAAGGGCGTTAAGCAAGAGAATAAATTCTCCACCGCCAAACAGATGTATATTTGATAGAGATCAATCAACACAGAATAAAATCCAATGTCAGACACACAGTCCATTTACAAGTTCGTTCTGGGTCTGAACAAAACTGAAGGCTCTTTCCTCGCATATCCATCAATCTTCAAGTATGTCTCGACGATCACCAACTGTTTCTCTCCTCTAGGGTGTACAGCTCAATCAAGATCATCAGTAATCACCCAAACGATGTGAAGACTTCAGATCTTCAACCACTGTCTTCATCTTCGACTATTCGTCGAATCAGTTATTCAGAATGGTTAGAAACCCGGCCTTTCTGAGTAACCCACGTATATAATAAACAAATGTTACACAAACACAACAAACGTCTCATTCCAATTCAGAATATTCTTTTATTCACGAAATCACATTCTTAGGGAAAGGTTCCCATTAATTTTATCAAAGATTAATTCTTCTAAATTTATTCTTTAATCTTCCTTTGGATATCATTTCAAACTGGTCGGGATTAGCGAACCACACCGAAGTAATGATTTATTTTATTTCCCAATCCCAACCTATTCATTCCTTGGAGCAAAACTAGTAATACTCCATATCTAACACCACTGTGTTATCGGTAAGATTAATTACCATTTCACGTTCAAATCTAATTAAAGATTCAACTATCGCTTTAAAGCAAAACTAATGGTACTCCATTCTCGATCACCTTTCAGATTTGATAATTTAAATTATCAATTCACATTTCGATCTAATTAAAGATTCATTAAAACTCCACTTAGTTTTAATCTTTTCGAAAATCAATATCCTGTCATTAACTGGGTTAAAGAACCAATGTCATCTAAAACACGGTTCACGATAAACCCAAAATCACTTTCTATTGTTAATCGGGTTAAAGAACAGGTGTTGTTCAAAACACCGCTCACGAAAAACCCCAAGAACCAATTTAAATTCAATTCCAATTACTATTATTTAATTGATACACTCCATTAAATCTAAATAGAACGATTTAATCTTTTTCTCTATTGGGCTTAAGAACAGTGTTAATGAAGTCACCATTCACGACAAACCCAAATCACATTTGATATTAAATACAAGGCTTTGAATAGAAAATGTATCGGCTTATATTCAATATCAAATTCTACAACTAACAAATATCGTACTGGAAATATCGATATAAAAAATATCTTTCAAATTTCCATAACAATATCTGTATAATCACGAAATTCAACATCGAAATATTCCAAAGCCAATTTCGATTCAAATCCATTTCCACTTATCGTGGTTATTTTCAAAACCATTTCAAATTCAATTTATTTGTTTCAAAAATAAATTGATTTTAATTCTAGTTCAAAACTAGTTCATTTCGATAAAAATCTATTTTTATCCTTTCAAATGTGGAGTTTTTCATTGTAGTGACCCCCATTTTTAGCTGTTGAATAATTAATTTATTTAATTATTAAATATCGATTTATCGATATCGAGAACGTGAATTAAATAATATTGAATATTTAATTAATAATTATAGTATAATAATATATTATAATGTCGAAATAGTCGGAAATAGTTAAATTCACAATATCATGTGAATTGAATAGCATACGAGATTTGGTGGAGTTTCGATTCGAAATACAATAACGATTATATTGAATCGACGACAGTTGAAACGTAGAATTATAATATAATTATAATAGAGCTCATAATGGCGCTGCAGTTCGCTATTTGGCGATTTGAATTTCAACTGAATATACAGGATCCGCTTAAAGCCGGATTTCTGTGAAACAAGAAACGTGTGGAGCTGGTGGAGTATATCTTTCTAATGGAAGAGAAAAATCAGGATTTCATCGTATAGATTTTGGGATATGTCTAAATCAAATTTTGAACTAGTCGCTATAGAATCGTCCATCGACCATAACGGTTTATTGGATATAACTGCATATCGGTTTCGAATTTAGACGAGGTTCCTTTGAGGCGTAGTGATAATTTATTTTTTAGAATTTTATGGTAATTTTTAATTAATTAAATAAGCAACTATTTATGTGGAGTATTTTGCACCCTGTAATCAACATTTTGAGGTTTCAATATGAGTCAATCTACCGGTATTATTATATTTTTGGAACCCTGGCACATCGCTGATTACAACGGTACTTTTGCTTTCGTCGATTGAGGTTCGGAAATCAAGTGGAGTTTTCTTTTCAAACAGGGGTAACTTTTATTGAATGGTTAACTAGTCAAACGAACTCGAAATTCAACGAAACAAGTTTCATACGAAACCTTAGGAAGAGGTCTAGTGAAACGTCAAGGCCTCATATTTTTAGGATTTTTTCTGAAATTGTTAGGAATTATTGCTCGGTGTTTTTCATCAATATTTTCTAAAGGATTTTCGCAAACGGTGTCGGAATTCGACGAAACCTGTCCCATTGGGTCCAGAATATTTTTCTATGCTAGGGATGACTTAGTTTGTCAAAAACAGAGATCGTATGAACAGCTTTTAAGATGGTACTTCATGGCTAAGTTATAGTATAATTAAATAAAATAAAGGGACAAAATTCTCAACGCTCTATAAATAGACCCTATCTCCATTCCTTATAACCTAATTCCCACCGAAATAAATCGATAGTTCAGCCACCACAAAGAAAAACCAGCCGCCACCCGAGCTTTCTCAAACCAAATCGCGGCAAAGAAGAAAATCAAATTAAATTCATGTAAATCCTCAAACGCTTGTATTTCAGTCCATTCACGTTTCCTCTACAGTTGGGCGCAAATTTGAAGAGCTCGACAGAAATTTCCGTCGATCAAATTGGTGCAGCGCTCGGGTTCTTCGATTTAGGGCTAAGGATAGTTGGATTCCTGGGTTAGTTTGAGTTTGCGAGCACCTTCCGACGAAGTGCGGTTGAAATAAGTGACGAGGTCACTATTGTGGATTGAGGCGGTTGCCTGTAACCGCGATGAGGAGGGATGGCACTTGCTGTCTGTTCGTGGGGGTGTTGACAGTTTTCATTGAGGGGAATGGGAGCGGGATCTTTTGTGCTAACGGGAAGGAGGTGAGCTGATGAAGTATATATGGGAGGAGGCTTCATGACGTGGTGGCTTGAGTGTGAAACGAGGAAGGCAGGGGGGTGGTCGGTATACATAGGAGAATTGTGCGGTCCTTGTGTGATGCGTGAGAAGGGAACGAGCGGGATTCAAACCATTCACACGCATGGGTTCTCCTTTGAGCTTGAGTCGAGATATGAACAGATGTGCGAGCTTCCTATGTTGATGATGGTAGGGAGGAAGAGGAGTATGTTTGCTGTGTCCCGTTCGGTGAAGAAGACTTCGTGGGCTGGTCTTTTTGTCAAAACATCGGAGGGCCTTGGTTTTTGAAGTAGGAATTGGGCCGGAGTTAAAGGTTTAGCCCAATTGAAATATATAATCCATGTTTTAATTAATTTATAATGTACATTTACTTCATAAGGTCATAACTTCGCCATACGATATCAGAATTGGACGAAACAAGATCCGTCAGGATCGTATGGACGGGAGCTACAACATGGAGCTGACTGGAAGTCCATCGGAGCTCGTTACAATTTATTGCGAAATAAATTGTCTGACTCAATCAAAGAACGCAAACCGGTTATTTAACGGTTAACGCGCCAAAGTGAGTAAATCTCACTAAATCTAAACAGTTTATATTTTCATGTTGTATTTTTAGAACTGTTAAATATGGACTGTTTGACTGTGTGTTGACTGTGTGTTGACTGTTTGATTGAACTGCTAGTCAGTTAGTTGATTTTCTATATTTGATTCTGTTTATCAAAATATATCATATGAAACTGAAAATGATGATTGATTTTATTGTGTAACATCTGTGGATGCAGGGAAACAGGTTAGAGGAATCCGACTGGATTCCTCAACAGTTATTTTATTATTTTTCATATATTGTTATATGATGTGATATAAAATCTGTGGGCGATTATATGTGTTTGGATGGTATTGAACATCGTGATTTGATATGATTGAATATCATAACCTACCGGGATGTTGATAAGGAGACTTTCAAAGTGATATTGAAATAAGGAATATTTATAAATTTGAATATTTATAAAGAGGAGAAATTTGAAAAAGAAATAAATTCAAAACATTTCTTTTTGAATGGAAAGGCCTGTGTGGCGGGTTTGGGGATTTTCCCGATGCTCCCGATACAAAGGAGGTTATGGCGAATTTTTTCCGGAATTTAAGGAGTTAGAATATTTCAAGAATAAATTTGAAAAGGAAATATTTGTAAACCATTTACAAATAGAATTGGAAAGGAAACGTTATGAAAAAGAAATCATTTTTAAAGTGTAGAACCGTTATTTAAAAAGTAAATCTTTTCAAATGAATAAAACGTTGTTAAAAAGGAAATCTTTAAAAAGTAAATAAAGTTAATCGAATATAGACATTCGAAAGGAGAAATCGAATATGGTATTCGAAAGGAGTTAATCGAATGTGGTATTCGAAGTTAGTTAATCGAGTATTAGTTATTCGAAAGAAGTTAATCGAATATAGACATTCGAAAGGAGTTAATCGAATATGGTATTCGAAGTTAGTAAATCGAATATGGTATTCAAAAGTTAGTTAATCGAATATAGACAATCCAAAGTAGTTAATCGAATATAGACATTCAAAAGGAGTTAATCGAATATGGTACTCGAAGTTAGTAAATCGAATGTGGTATTCGAAGTTAGTTAATCGAGTATTAGTTATTCAAAAGGAGTTAATCGAATATAGACATTCGAAAGGAGTTAATCGAATATGGTATTCGAAGTTAGTAAATCGAATATGGTATTCGAAAGTTAGTTAATCGAATATAGACATTCGAAAGTAGTTAATCGAATATAGACATTCGAAAGGAGTTAATCGAATATGGTATTCGAAGTTAGTAAATCGAATATGGTATTTGAAAGTTAGTTAATCGAATATGTTATTCGAAAGGGGTTAGTTAAGTCGAGTTAGTCAAATAGAGTTAATCAGTTAAAGTTAACCAGTTAGAGTTAACCAGTTGGAGTTAATTAGTTAGAGTTAATCAATTAGAGTTAAAACGAACCAGAGTTAATCAAATATAGTTATTTGAATTAAAGTTAGTCAAACATAGTATTTAGGGTAAGTTGCCATCTTGTACGACTGCTAGCGTAATTCGCAGGGCTGTAAATAGCCTACGGCGGTCGGATGTTTCCTGAGGGATTCAGGCGTAACCATTGTGATCGCTGCGATCTAGAGTCTAGCGAATGGAGTTTAAATCGAGTATTAGTTATTCGATAGGAGTTAATCGAATCGAATTGGCCGAACCAAGTAAGTCGAGTTAAGTTAGTCAAGTTAGTCGAGTCTAGTAAATCGAATCAAATTGGTCGAACCAATTAAGTCGAGTTAGTCGAGTCAAGTTAAGTTGGTCGAGTTAAATAAATCGATGTTAGTTTCATCGAAAAGAGTTATCGATGTTAGTTTCATCGAAAGGAGTTATCGATGTTAGTTTCATCGAAAGGAGTTATCAATGCTAGTTTCATCGAAGGGAGTTATCGATTATAGTTTAATCGAAGTGAGATTTTCAAATATGAGATATTTGAAAAGGAAGAGTTATCGAATATTAGTTATTCGAAGAGAGATTATCGAATATCGTTTATTCGAGAAGAAGTTAATCGAATATAGGTTATTCGAAGAAGAGTTAATCAAATAGAGATTTCTCGAAGAGAGTTAATCGGCAAATTCGATTATATCAAATTCGGGAAAGTACTTATACTTTCCAGTGTCTAAATAGAGATTTATTTATTTATAAATAAATAAGTGTTAGGTTAATTATTCACTAATAAGAATAGAAGTTATAATTAAAGTTAGATAATTCGAAAGTAGGGATTATAACGTTATCATTATAACCAATGTTTTAAATATAGAAGTAGATTAGTAAAATTGAATCCGAGAAAGGCGTAAAGAAGTTGTTAAAGATTAAAAGATAAACTTTGACCATTTCGAAGTTATAACGTTGTTCAGTTACGGTCTGAGAGGTAATTATACCCCAACTTGAGTGACTTCCTTCTTAACTAAGAAATGGTAAGGTTTGATCGTAAAGGAGTTTTGGAAATGTTTTCCAAATGAGAATCAGAAATGTTTTCTGATAAAAGAAAATAAGAATTTAGAATATAGGGAAACAGGAGATAAGTAAATAAATGAACTAAAGTGGTTAATGTTAAATGATGTTTGTTCGATATAATTTCCATTTGGAAATAATATCGTTGTTTGCACACTTGTTTTTCCTTGATGGTTAAATCACAAACTATCGAAGTTTTGGACCATTTTAATGTTGTTAATATGGAGAGACCGGTTGGATTATTATCCATTGAACCACTCCGTATTGGCATAAGCGTCGCGAATCATATATGCCAAAGATAATTGAAGACGGAGTAAAATGCAAGGGCTATACTGTTTACAGAATAGTGCCTTCGGTTTGTCCAGTCCCAAGACAACTTGTATGGACGAAGGTCTGACAGAGTATATCCAATGGATCGCGTAAGTTGATCTGTTCAAACGTATTCACGTTTGGTGGCGGAGGAATTCGTTTCTCTTAGCTGTATACCCGTGTTATTTTTGGATAAGTCAATTTGTGATTTGGCGGGTATGACGATGTGACATTTTAAGTGAATGAAGATGGATGTCTGACAGAGTATTTCCAGAAAGGTCATGTACATTGATTTCTTCAACCGTACCAAGAGTGGAAGCGGAGAAGGAAACTTCTTTTAGCTGACACGTAATGTATTGTTGTAGACATCAGTTAGTCATTTCCGATGGATCTGACAATGTGGCATTCGAAGTGAGTCTATTGTAATGATAAAGCATAGCTTCTAGCCTCATCATCCGGTAATGACAGAAATCGGGCAGGCAGCATGGCTAAGTCGGTCGCACCGAAGTAGGGTGTAAAATCACCTATCTAGTGAATATTCATTTGTTTTTCTTAAATCTATCAATGCTGTCCTATATATATACGGGAACGGTTGCTGATCCCAACCGTTGGTGATGTACATTCGATACACTCAAGCGAAATGAGTGGTCGGTCATGTGTGGCTGAGTTGCAAGATGTTCTTGTTGAACTCCAGTGTATCGTTCCTAGAGTACACTGATCGGAAGGTGGTTCCATACCTTGTCATACTTGGAAATCCAATAATCCAATACGTGCTTGCGATTTTGATTGTATACTATATATGTAGTAACGTGAGATGCAAGCGTTTCTGCTAGATTGATATTTATTTGTACTTAGACATTATTATAATATCAGAATGATATTGCTTTGAAAAGTTATTTGGATTCTCATAAGGGAAAAACCCGTTCCGTATTCACGGCGTGGTCTTATGAGATATCATATACCTATTTAAATGATTTGAGTTTATTCACACCAGTCCCATGACTGACCCGGAGTTTATTTTGTTGTTTTCCCTAAACTCTTGGGTGCATAAATTTGTACGGGCAGTCAAGTAGTCGGGATTTTACTGATACACTTGAAGAGCTTGGAGCAGGAGGCTTCAGGATTCTATAACTATTATTATTTCCGCTGTTGTTGTAAGTGTTGTACTCTGGTAAGTGTTATTGTATACATATACTGATGTTATTTCAAAGATATGTTATGTTATATTTTATTCGTTCCACTGTGAGATTCGTGTTTACTCTGATGATGATGTTCTTCTTCTTCTTCTATTCTATAAGTTCTATCTTATCTATTCTCACCTTCTAATTTCTTTCATTAATTACCAGGATTTTTCGATGTTTTGGTTATCGACGTCGAGCTTACGTCGATAACCAAAGTCGCTCAAAAATCCGAGTTACTACAGTTGGTATCAGAGCTTAAGTTAAGTGAATTACCTTGGCTCTGTGGCGTAACTCAGTAGAGATAGGATCAGTAATATCCTAGATTGAGTTGAGTGTATATATACGAGTGAACGTATATGTTATTTAATATAAGATGATTTTATATTGTGGAGATTTATTGGATGAGTAGTTTGTGAATTCTGGTCGATCAGTTTGATCCACTGTATCGGTAAGAATTTTATAAACACTTGAATACGATGAACCGACATGGTATGTTTTGAAATTAATATAGTATATTAGTTGTGTTGGTTGTTATTATAATGGAGCAAGATTATAAAAAGATGAAATGGTTATAAATAACTAATCATAATTCATATAAGTAAAGTATATGAAATAAGATGAGGTAAATCTGAAGTTAAATCAGAATTGGAATTAAAATAAGGAAATTTTAAGTTCCTAGGAGATTTTGAAATGTTTTTCAAAATGGAAGCGTTTAGAAATGGTTTTGAAAATGATATAGTGTTGAACTTACTTTGATCGCTGGAAAATAGATTCCGATGATGATCATGACATCCTCGGTGTTCATTTTCGAGTTTCTAAGTGACGGATTACTACCAAAGGTTTGTTTCTGAATTGTTTTGAGAAAACAAGTTGTTTAGAAATTCAAATGTTTTAAATTGGTATTATGATTTCAAATTGATTTGAAAGAAACATAGGAATTTAAGTTCTGGGATTTAAAATTTAATCAATGAAGTTAAATAAAATGAGATGGTAAAAATAAATTGAAATTTAACTTGAACTAAGTTCAAATAGAATTGAATTGGATTAGAGAATAATCAGTTATGGAATTGGGTTGATGAGTTAAGAAATTTGAATTTTTATATTGGAGTTCGAGTGAAATTCGATTTGGATTTGAGGATATGAACTGATTGGAATTTGATTGAGATAACATTGGTATATGCTGAGTTGATAGCATATGGAAGTGATAGAGTTAATATGCCCAACAAAAATGTACAAGTTTATATTCTATATGAGTTTGGAATTTATGAGCCAAATTGACAAGCCGCTTGGCTGTTTGATTTTCTTTTGGGGTGGAGAAGGCCCAGAGAGGCGAGTTGGAGTTTGAGATATTGACCAGTACAAAGGAGGTGCTGGCAAAAATTTTCGAAAAGTTAAGGCGTTAGAAAATTTTCAGGATTTTTGAAAATTTAGTTAGTCGGAATAAATTAATATTTTAGTCGATATTAATTGGTTTAGTTGAAACCGGAGATAAGAGGTAAACCGATAAGCTTTTACTAAATAGATAGGGTCGTCCTCTAACTTAGCAATTTCGAGGACGAAATTTTATTAAGGGGGAAGATTGTAGTGACCCGCATTTTTAGCTGTTGAATAATTAATTTATTTAATTATTAAATATCGATTTATCGATATCGAGAACGTGAATTAAATAATATTGAATATTTAATTAATAATTATAATATAATAATATATTATAATGTCGAAATAGTCGGAAATAGTGAAATTCACAATATCATGTGAATTGAATAGTATACGAGATTTGGTGGAGTTTCGATTCGAAATACAATAACGATTATATTGAATCGACGACAGTTGAAACGTGGAATTATAATATAATTATAATAGAGCTCATAATGGCGCTGCAGTTCGCTATTTGGCGATTTGAACTTCAACTGAATATACAGGATCCGTTTTAAGCCGGATATCTGTGAAACAAGAAACGTGTGGAGCTGGTGGAGTATATCTTTCTAATGGAAGAGAAAAACCAGGATTTCATCGTATAGATTTTGAGATATGTCTAAATCAAATTTTGAAATAGTCGCTATAGAATCGTCCATCGACCATAACGGTTTATTGGATATAACTGCATATCGGTTTCGAATTTAAACGAGGTTCTTTTGAGGCGTAGTGATAATTTAATTTTTAGAATTTTATGGTAATTTTTAATTAATTAAATAAGCAACTTTTTATGTGGAGTATTTTGCACCCTGTAATCAACATTTTGAGGTTTCAATATGAGTCAATCTACCGGTATTATTTTATTTTTGGAACCCTGGCACATCGCTGATTACAACGGTACTTTTGCTTTCATCGATTGAGGTTCGGAAAACAAGTGGAGTTTTCTTTTCAAATAGGGGTAACTTTTATTGAATGGTTAACTGGTCAAACGAACTCGAAATTCAACGAAACAAGTTTCATACGAAACCTTAGGAAGAGGTCTAGTGAAACGTCAAGGCCTCATATTTTTAGGATTTTTTCTGGAATTGTTAGGAATTATTGCTCGGTGTTTTTCATCGATATTTTCTAAAGGATTTTCGCAAACGGTGTCGGAATTCGACGAAACCTATCCCATTGGGTCCAGAATATTTTTCTATGCTAGGGATGACTTAGTTTGTCAAAAACAGAGATCATATGAACAGCTTTTAAGATGGTACTTCATGGCTAAGTTATAGTATAATTAAATAAAATAAAGGGACAAAATTCTCAACGCTCTATAAATAGACCCTATCTCCATTCCTTATAACCTAATTCCCACCGAAGTAAATCGATAGTTCAGCCGCCACAAAGAAAAACCAGCCGCCACCCGAGCTTTCTCAAACCAAATCGCGGCAAAGAAGAAAATCAAATTAAATTCATGTAAATCCTCAAAAGCTTGTATTCCAGTCCATTCACGTTTCCTCTACAACTGGGCGCAAATTTGAAGAGCTCGACAGAAATTTCCGTTGATCAAATTGGTGCAGCGCTCGGGTTCTTCGATTTAGGGCTAAGGATAGTTGGATTCATGGGTTAGTTTGAGTTTGCGAGCACCTTCCGACGAAGTGCGGTTGAAATAAGTGACGAGGTCACTATTGTGGATTGAGGCGGTTGCCTGTAACCGCGATGAGGAGGGATGGCACTTGCTGTCTGTTCGTGGGGGTGTTGACAGTTTTCATTGAGGGGAATGGGAGCGGAATCTTTTGTGCTAACGGGAAGGAGGTGAGCTGATGAAATATGTATGGGAGGAGGCTTCATGACGTGGTGGCTTGAGTGTGAAACGAGGAAGGCAGGGGGGTGGTCGGTATACATAGGAGAATTGTGCGGTCCTTGTGTGATGCGTGAGAAGGGAACGAGCGGGATTCAAACCATTCACACGCATGGGTTCTCCTTTGATCTTGAGTCGAGATATGAACGGATGTGCGAGCTTCCTATGTTGATGATGGTAGGGAGGAAGAGGAGTATGTTTGCTGTGTTCCGTTCGGTGAAGAAGACTTCGTGGGCTGGTCTTTTTGTCAAAACATGGGCGGGCCTTGGTTTTTGAAGTAGGAATTGGGCCGTAGTTAAAGGTTTAGCCCAATTGAAATATATAATCCATGTTTTAATTAATTTATAATTTACATTTACTTCGTAAGGTCATAACTTCGCCATACGATATCAGAATTGGACGAAACAAGATCCGTCAGGATCGTATGGACGGGAGCTACAACATGGAGCTGACTGGAAGTCCATCGGAGCTCATTACAATTTATTGTGAAATAAATTGTCCGACTGAATCAAAGAACGCAAACCAGTTATTTAACGGTTAACGCGCCAAAGTGAGTAAATCTCACTAACTCTAAACAGTTTATATTTTCATGTTGTATTTTTAGAACTGTTAAATATGGACTGTTTGACTATGTGTTGACTGTTTGATTGAACTGCTAGTCAGTTAGTTGATTTTCTATATTTGATTCTGTTTATCAAAATATATCATATGAAACTGAAAATGATGATTGATTTTATTGTGTAACATCTGTGGATGCAGGGAAACAGGTTGGAGGAATCCGACTGGATTCCTCAACAGTTATTTTATTATTTTTCATATATTGTTATATGATGTGATATAAAATCTGTGGGCGATTATATGTGTTTGGATGGTATTGAACATCGTGATTTGATATGATTGAATATCATAACCTACCGGGATGTTGATAAGGAGACTTTCAAAGTGATATTGAAATAAGGAATATTTATAAATTTGAATATTTATAAAGAGGAGATATTTGAAAAAGAAATAAATTCAAAACATTTATTTTTGAATGGAAAGGCCTGTGTGGCGGGTTTGGGGATTTTCCCGATGCTCCCGATACAAAGGAGGTTATGGCGAATTTTTCCGGGAATTTAAGGAGTTAGAATATTTCAAGAATAAATTTGAAAAGGAAATATTTGTAAACCATTTACAAATAGAATTGGAAAGGAAACATTATAAAAAAGAAATCATTTTTAAAGTGTAGAACCGTTATTTAAAAAGTAAATCTTTTCAAATGAATAAAACGTTGTTAAAAAGGAAATCTTTATAAAGTAAATAAAGTTAATCGAATATAGACATTCAAAAGGAGAAATCAAATATGGTATTCGAAAGGAGTTAATCGAATGTGGTATTCGAAGTTAGTTAATCGAGTATTAGTTATTCGAAAGGAGTTAATTGAATATAAACATTCGAAAGGAGTTAATCGAATATGGTATTCGAAGTTAGTAAATCGAATATGGTATTCGAAAGTTAGTTAATCGAATATAGACATTCAAAAGTAGTTAATCAAATATAGACATTCGAAAGGAGTTAATTGAATATGGTATTCGAAGTTAGTAAATCGAATGTGGTATTCGAAGTTAGTTAATCGAGTATTAGTTATTTGAAAGGAGTTAATCGAATATAGACATTCGAAAGGAGATAATCGAATATGGTATTCGATGTTAGTAAATCGAATATGGTATTCGAAAGTTAGTTAATCGAATATAGACATTCGAAAGTAGTTAATCGAATATAGACATTTGAAAGGAGTTAATCGAATATGGTATTCGAAGTTAGTAAATCGAATATGGTATTCGAAAGTTAGTTAATCGAATATGTTATTCGAAAGGGGTTAGTTAAGTCGAGTTAGTCAAATAGAGTTAATCAGTTAAAGTTAACCAGTTAGAGTTAACCAGTTGGAGTTAATTAGTTAGAGTTAATCAATTAGAGTTAAAACGAACTAGAGTTAATCAAATATAGTTATTTGAATTAAAGTTAGTCAAACATAGTATTCAGGGTAAGTTGCCATCTTGTACGACTGCTAGCGTAATTCGCAGGGCTGTAAATAGCCTACGGCGGTCGGATGTTTCCTGAGGGAGTCAGGCGTAACCATTGTGATCGCTGCGATCTAGAGTCAAGCGAATGGAGTTTAAATCGAGTATTAGTTATTCGATAGGAGTTAATCGAATCGAATTGGCCGAACCAAGTAAGTCGAGTTAAGTTAGTCAAGTTAGTCGAGTCTAGTTAATCGAATCAAATTGGTCGAACCAAGCTAGTCGAGTTAGTCGAGTCAAGTTAAGTTGGTCGAGTTAAATAAATCGATGTTAGTTTCATCGAAAAGAGTTATCGATGTTAGTTTCATCGAAAGGAGTTATCGATGTTAGTTTCATCGAAAGGAGTTATCAATGCTAGTTTCATCGAAGGGAGTTATCGATTATAGTTTAATCAAAGTGAGATTTTCAAATATGAGATATTTGAAAAGGAAGATTTATCGAATATTAGTTATTCGAAGAGAGATTATCGAATATCGTTTGTTCGAGAAGAAGTTAATCGAATATAGGTTATTCGAAGAAGAGTTAATCAAATAGAGATTTCTTGAAGAGAGTTAATCGGCAAATTCGATTATATCGAATTCGGGAAAGTACTTATACTTTCCAGTGTCTAAATAGAGATTTATTTATTTATAAACAAATAAGTGTTAGGTTAATTATTCACTAATAAGAATAGAAGTTATAATTAAAGTTAGATAATTCGAAAGTAGGGATTATAACGTTATCATTATAACCAATGTTTTAAATATAGAAGTAGATTAGTAAAATTGAATCCGAGAAAGGCGTAAAGAAGTTGTTAAAGATTAAAAGATAAACTTTGACCGTTTTGAAGTTATAACGTTGTTCAGTTAAGGTCTGAGAGGTAATTATACCCCAACTTGAGTGACTTCCTTCTTAACTAAGAAATGGTAAGGTTTGATCGTAAAGGAGTTTTGGAAATGTTTTCCAAACGAGAATCAGAAATGTTTTCTGATAAAAGAAAATAAGAATTTAGAATATAGGCAAACAGGAGATAAGTAAATAAATGAACTAAAGAGGTTAATGTTAAATGATGTTTGTTCGATATAATTTCCATCTGGAAATAATATCGTTGTTTGCACACTTGTTTTTCTTTGATGGTTAAATCACAGACTATCGAAGTTTTGGGCCATTTTAACGTTGCTAATATGGAGAGACCGGTTGGATTATTATCCATAGAACCACTCTGTATTGGCATAAGCGTCGCGAATCATATATGCCAAAGATAATTGAAGACGGAGTAAAATGCAAGGGCTATACTGTTTACAGAATAGTGCCTTCGGTTTGTCCAGTCCCAGGACAACTTGTATGGACGAAGGTCTGACAGAGTATATCCAATGGATCGCGTAAGTTGATCTGTTCAAACGTATTCACGTTTGGTGGCGGAGGAATTCGATTCTCTTAGCTGTATACCCGTGTTATTTTTGGATAAGTCAATTTGTGATTTGGCGGGTATGACGATGTGACATTTTAAGTGAATGAAGATGGATGTCTGACAGAGTATTTCCAGAAAGGTCACGTACATTGATTTCTTCAACCGTACCAAGAGTGGAAGCGGAGAAGGAAACTTCTTTTAGCTGACACGTAATGTATTGTTGTAGACGTCAATTAGTGATTTCCGATGGATCTGACAATGTGGCATTCGAAGTGAATCTATTGTAATGATAAAGCGTAGCTTCTAGCCTCATCATCCGGTAATGACAGAAATCGGGCAGGCAACATGGCTAAGTCGGTCGCACCGAAGTAGGGTGTAAAATCACCTATCTAGTGAATATTCATTTGTTTTTCTTAAATCTATCAATGCTGTCCCATATATATACGGGAACGGTTGCTGATCCCAACCGTTGGTGATGTACATTCAATACACTCAAGCGAAATGAGTGGTCGGTCATGTGTGGCTGAGTTGCAAGATGTTCTTGTTGAACTCCAGTGTATCGTTCCTAGAGTACACTGATCGGAAGGTGGTTCCATACCTTGTCATAGTTGGAAATCCAATAATCCAATACGTGCTTGCGATTTTGATTGTATACTATATATGTAGTAACGTGAGATGCAAGCGTTTCTGCTAGATTGATATTTATTTGTACTTAGACATTATTATAATATCAGAATGATATTGCTTTGAAAAGTTATTTGGATTCTCATAAGGGAAAAACACGTTCCGTATTCACGGCGTGGTCTTATGAGATATCATATACCTGTTTAAATGATTTGAGTTTATTTACACCAGTCCCATGACTGACCCGGAGTTTATTTTGTTGTTTTCCCTAAACTCTTGGGTGCCTAAATTTGTACGGGCAGTCAAGTAGTCGGGATTTTACAGATACACTTGGAGAGCTTGGAGCAGGAGTCTTCAGGATTCTTTAGCTATTATTATTTCCGCTGTTGTTGTAAGTGTTGTACTCTGATAAGTGTTATTGTATACATATACTGATGTTATTTCAAAGATATGTTATGTTATATTTTATTCGTTCCGCTGTGAGAATCGTGTTTACTCTGATGATGATGTTCTTCTTCTTCTTCTATTCTATAAGTTCTATCTTATCTATTCTCACCTTCTAATTTCTTTCATTAATTACCGGGATTTTTCGATGTTTTGGTTATCGACGTCGAGCTTACGTCGATAACCAAAGTCGCTCAAAAATCCGGGTTACTACATTCATCCTAATTTTTCACAAACCATTTCTTATGTTGGATATTTTTAATAATTTTATCAAGACCCGTACA
Organism: Allium sativum; assembly: GCA_030737875.1. Taxonomy (NCBI): domain Eukaryota; kingdom Viridiplantae; phylum Streptophyta; class Magnoliopsida; order Asparagales; family Amaryllidaceae; genus Allium; species Allium sativum. Next base: position 76,980,290 of record CM060911.1, read on the forward strand.
GTCAATTTCCATCAATGGCCATCGAACTGCACTGACAACGACCTTTTCCAAATTTGATTTGGGCATAACTCCAAATCCAACCATTAGATTTCAAATTTCTAATATTCATTAGAAAGCTCTTTTCAATAAGAACCCAACGGTTCCGGTTTCAGGAGAATCCGAAGGCCGGATCTCCCACAACATCAATTCGAAGTCAATGGTCGAAATTCACGAACTTCCACAGCGCGGCGCATTCTATTCTGGCCATTATATATATAATATATATATATTATATATATTTCATCGATTTCCTTTTAAAACATATTTTATAAATTGTTTTAAATTCGTTTTCAAAACCATTTCAATTCTATATTCAATTTCAAATCAAAATTGAATATTTCATATCATTACTATATAAATGATAATATTTTCAAAATGTTATATTTCGAAATCATTTCCTTTTCTATATTCATTTTAAAAACGAATATAATCGATATAAATATCGTTCACGTTCAAATGGCGCATCTCTAAACAACATGGCTTTATATATTTTTCAAAAACTCGTTATTCTATTCAACAAATGAATATTTATTCCATTCAACACATGAATCTATATTTCTCCTTACTTACAATAAAAAGGTAATTTTTATTGTATAAATATTTTATTCAACACATGAATACACTTTCAACACATGAACATCATCAAAACATGACTATTTATTCTATTCAGCACATGAATTTTTATTTTTTAATATTCTTTATTTTCCCAATTGGAATGAGGCCCAATCAATTACCATATAATGTTAATTATATGGTTTCCACACAACACAGATATATAACAGCACTGACAAATAATCAACCATCATCCAGAGCGCACTACACTGTATAAGCATCAAATATAGATATCTAACGCTTATAACAGCATGTCAATCAATCGATTGACATACAACTAATTATTGGGCTTAGTGTATGCCGTATTTTATCCCAATACCCGTGTGGGATTTCAAATCAACAAACACATATTTTTATTTATTCACCTACCGGTTAAAAATTATATTTTTAACGATAAAATATTTTTAACTATATAAATATTTTATTTCTATATAAATTTTTTAACTATATAAATATTTTTAACTATATAAATATTTTATTTCACATCACACAATCAATTTTAATCACAACAAACAATCAAACATACAAGCCATCCATGGTCTGTGGATGACGGGTGTCGGGTGCTGATAACCACCGTCTGCATCCTAGTATATGTTTATAACTACAAAAAGAAGATTTAAACTGAGAAGTTCTCACCAGCTAGCTAATCCAATACGACGACTCCTCCTATGTAGAAATCTTCGTCGTTCTTGCCTTTCATCACTTTCGTTGCCCGTATTCACTACATATATGAAATCACATTTTTATTTGTTCACTTTCAATTTAAAAATCATATTTTTATAATCACTCCATATGGATAAAAATTCTATTTTTACATCGCTACTATATAGATAAAAATTCTATTTTTACACCGCTATTATATAGATAAAAATTCTATTTTTACAACAGTGTTCATATAATGAAGATTATATTTTTATCACGCTATTCTCTATATAAAGATTTCGCGTTTTCAAATATAAAGATTTCGCCTTTTCATTTCATCACTATAAAAATCACATTCTTATTTCAACATATATATAATAAAAATCAGATTTTTATTATGCTACTTCATATATATTCACAATGCTTCTTTTCTATGTAAAAATTGTACTTTTGTATTTCTATTTCTTATGTAAAGATCGAATTTTTATTTTGCTACTTATATAAAAATCACATCTTTGCTACTTCTACATAATAGAGATCAAATCTTTAATACTTCTATAATCTAAAAATCATATTTTTAAATTACTACTCGAATAAAAATTATATTTTTAACTTCTTGCTTATATAAAAATTATATTTTTATCCTTTCTATGATAAAAATAAAATCTTTACTATTTTAAAAATATAATCTTTCTAACATAAAAATAAGGCTTTACTAATATAAAAATATAGACTTTTTATAACTAAAAATCTAAACTTTTTATAACTAATAAATAAAAAAACAGTTTTTATCACTAAGAAAAATCGGTTTTTAAATCAATGGAAAATCTGTTTTTATTTCAAACGAAAATCAATTTTTATTTTACTAAGTTATTATATACAGAATTGAAAACAAACTCAACAATAAAATAAATAAATAAAATGAAGAAACTCACGGCTTTTTATTTATTGAAGGTTGGAGAAGAGGAGCTCGTAAGGGGGGTCTTTGCTGCGTCGTCGGAGGTGTGCTCAAGGAGGCGGCCTCTAGTGTTCGTTGGTCGCTCGTTGCAGTGGGGCTGCGGCGTATGGAAGTGTGGCTGGCAGCGGAAGGTTCCGGCAGGTCTCGGTGCTTCGATTTGGGGCTAAGCGTAGAAGTGGGGGTTCACGTGATGAGGATGGTGGAGGGAGGCGGGGGAGAAGAGAGAGGGTGCGGGGTGGTGGCTCGGCCGTCAGGGTGATGGGCGGTGGCATTTCGTCGATCAAATTTTGGGGGTGGGGGCTTCCTGAATGACTGGTTTACTTTAATTTAGGGGGGCTAGGTTTAGAGAGGGAAGGGTGGGATCATATTATTTATATAATTAATTTATTAATATTTTATTCCATGAAAGTTGACTTTTCATCCGACCACCTTACGAGATCCAACGACTGTCACCAATAGCTAATTACCCCCATTCCGAACACAATGGGATATGTATCGTAAGATGACTCAATCATTTCGATTAGTTTTCATCAAAATCAACATATAACTCTATATATTGAATTTGAACGCGCGTTTCAATTTACCGGGGCCACATACTAACTCGAAAAATTCCAGGAAAATATTTTCTAGCTTCGTATTGACGATACGGTCCTAACAAAACTAATTTCGTCGAATTCTGAGACCATTTGAAAAATGACCATTTTCCAGTCGATTAAAATCAATTGAAACTGGTCAAACGCGTTTTCCTTTGCCACGCTCACATATTGATTCGAAAAATCATGAAAATTGGAATATAGCAATAACTTGACATCCCGGATCCAATAAAAGTGGTTTCGTCAAAATCCGAGCTCGTTTGCAAAATGGCTATTTTTAAGGGCCGAAATTCCATAGCAACTATTCTGAATTTTCAACTGGACATATCTTTTGATTCCCGCTATGAAATTTCAATTTTTCTGATTCGTTGGAAAGATATTCTCAATTAGATTCTATTATTTTGGATTTCACTACAATCAGGTTTATTTTGCACCCGGTACATTCATTTGAAGTTTGAAATCGAATTATCGAACTACCACGCCATTTTCAATTCCTTTTATAATTTAAAATAAATATTTATATTCTAACGAAAACATATATAAATATATACATTCTAATTCTATTCAAAATAAATTTCTCGTCGATTTTATTTAAAATAATTCATTTTAAATATTCAAAATTCACTAAAATTGCCAAAATAAAATTTTAAATTGGCTCGCATTTTACGGGTTGTTACAAGATTTTAGTCTATTACAACTTCTCAATACACGGCGGTTAGCCCACTGTTATTAAATGTATATTACAACAGTTTTCCACCATTGTAATATGGTCATTTTGTTGTAGTGAAAATAAGAACATAGAAAAAGTAAAAGAAAACTCTCAATTCATGGATGATCCTTTACAATGAGAATATAGGGGTATTTATAGGATACATAGCCAACCTAAACCTTAATTAACTCTATGCATATATGGGTGTAACGACTCGAACTTTTCGGTCTCCGAAGAGAAGAGAAAGAACGAATTAGTTGAGAACACAACAAATCAGAACACAAACAAAAGAACAATTCATTGCTTATTACAACAATTTACATTAGAGTACAAGAATATACAGAGTTTGAAGAAATAACTAACATTTGATAAATATCAGAGATTTACAAATTACAATTCAGCGGAAAAATGATACAAAACACAACTGAAAGAGATACACGGATATAGAGCTTTCCGAGTATCATTCTAGCTGTAAACCAGGATCCTGTGACTGCAAAACCAAAACAATAGCTGTCCGTATGGAAAATAGGGGCACCAAGAGTTCAGGTTAAAACAATAAACTCCAGGTCAGTCATGTGACTAGTGTGTGAACTAAAACAGTTATTTAAAACTTTACTTTAAAAGACAGTAAATCAAAGGACCATGCCGTATAACACGGAACAGGTTTCCTCCCAAGAATACTAGTGCATAGAATAAACAGCGCAATGTTTTTTGGAAAAATGAAGCTATTATAAGAGTTAGGTCCGATCACACAATGCAACGCACGTCGGAGGATAGAATTTTACCTTATAATAGCCAAACACGCTTGGTACGTTTAAAAAAAATCATTGTGATACTATTATATTGTGAAGTGTATGAAAACAACTTCAAATATAAATGTATCGATCATAGACGACATGGGTACCATATATCATGTCGCCAATACTAGGCTCTACAACCAAAACCGTAACTGTCACGTATTAGAAGTTGAATTTCCATATGTGAAAAAAGGCAAGGGATCGTCCTTACTGAATTCGAGACGCTCTAGCCCTCGCCTCAGGATACAGTCGCAACTGCACCTAGGATCGTCAGGGCTGATCCACACTTACGTTAGCGGATTAAAATGCATGAACTATACGTTTCCCCGCCCTATGGATCGTAAACTGGTCATATATCGACCAAAGCATCCATCGGCTCCGTAGAGACTGACATAACCGAAGCGCCTCACTATCCATCATCCACATAACTAAAACATCTGGGCGTGCAAAACCCAGACACCACTCATTGCTAGAAGGAAACACATGTCCTCCCTGAGGTCCTCTCCCGTTTCTGGTTCACACCGGGGTGTGAGGCACGCGAATTAACGTTATACACAAAACTATTCTATATTAAAGTCGTGCGTTGATCATCAACCACAAGACTCTGCTTTTCAACAGAAGACTTGATCATTTGCATCTCAGCATGCCACACAGGCAATTCATGCCATGTGACTGTTGTCTATCGATATATAACCTCTAAGCTCGTACGTCTCACAGAAGGGCTTTAAGCAAGAGAATAAATTCTACGACGCCAAATAGATGTATATTTAATAGAGATCAATCAGCACAGAATAAAATACAATGTCAGACACACACATCCATTTACAAGTTTGTTGTAACAACCCGAAAATGCGGGCATGTTTAATTTTTTTTATTTTGGCAATTTTAACGAATTTTGATTATTTAAAATGATTATTTTAAATAAAAACGATGAGAAATTTATTTTGAATAGAATCGAACATATATATTTATATAGATCATCGTTAGAATATAAATATTCAATTTTAATTATAAAAGGAAATGAAAATGGCGCGGTAGTTCGGTAGTTCGATTTCAAATTTGAAATGAATGTACAGGATTCAACATAAACCAGATTTTAGTGAAACCAGAAATATTTAAATCTGTTAGTGAATATCTTTTGAACGAATCCGAAAAATCGAAGTTTCGTAGCGAGAAGAAAAAGTTATGGCCATACGAATTTTCAGAAAGGTCGCTATAGAGTTTATATAGCCCGTGAAAATGACCATTTTGCAAACGACCTCGGAATTCAACAAAACCACTTTTGTTTGATCCAGGATGTTAAACTATTTCTAAGTTTCAAATTTCATAATTGTTGAATCTAGTATGTGAGTGTGGCAAAGGAAAACGTGTTTTGGTCAATTATAGTTAAATTGGATCGACCAGAAAATGGCCATTTTCCGAACGGTCTTAGAATTTGACGAAACTAGTTTTGTTTGGACCATATCGTCAAACATAGCTAGATTTATTTTTCTGGAATTTTTCGAATCAGTTTGTGGCCCTGGAAAATTGAAATGTACGTTCAAATCAAATATTGATTGTTTTATATTTTAATTTAAATGAAAACTGATCGAAACGATGGAATTGGCTTACGAAACATATCCCATTGTGCTCGGAATGGGGGTAATTGGCTAGGGCAACAGTCGTTGGGGTTCTTTTGGAGCTCGTGTTGTTAAATAAGTAATTGGAGAAATAAATATTAATTAATTAAAATAAAATGGCTATAAATAGCCCCAAATTAAAAACCCTAACCCTAACTATCAGGAGCCGCCTCCTTTTGCATTCCAACGGCCGATTTTGTTCCTTTTTCATCCCCAAATTGTTCTTCAACCTGCTCGAATTAAAACAAACCCCAAAAACAAAATTGGAGAGTGTTCTCTAATCTTTGAATTGATCCGGGTGTGATGTAATTGAGTGGAGCGAGGGGGTTGATTTCTCGTCGGAAAGAGATCGACTTTCGATCGGAATTCGAGGATGGGGGGACCACCGCGCCTCCCCTAGTTCTCGGCGCGGGTGGCTCTCGCGTAGGGCAATGGCGTGATGACCTCCGATCAGGTTCCGATGGCTTATGGTGGTGCGTGGAGGCGAGGGTTTCAAAGGAGCACGAGTTCGAGTTACAGCAGAAGGATTCTGATGTGGAAGATGGATTAGGGTGGGATTAATTTAGTTAATTAATTAATTAATTTAAATATCCATTATTGTAATGAAAGTTTAAACAAGCGTATTTCTCTCATACGATTTTAGAATCAGACGAAACAACTTGCGTTGGGACCGCAACGAAGAGAGCTACAACATGGAAGAGACCAGAACAAAAAAGGAGCAAATGAGAATTTCAAGCAAATTTGAACGTGAATAGAATCAAAACAGAAATTCAGAAATGAAACCGACCATAGTGACAATTCTCTCACTATAATTTTCTGTATAGTTAATTTTTCATAACTTCGTATATAAACTGTTCCCCGTCGTCCACAGACCATGGACGACTTGTTTAATTGTATTCTGTGTGAAAATTGATCGTGATGTGAAGTGAAATATATATATATATATATATATATATTGAAAGTGAAAATAGGTCATATATATTGAAAAGTGAAAATATCATATATATTGAAAAGTGAAAATATTATATATATATATATATATATATATATATATATATATATATATGAAAGGTGGAAGTAATATATATATATATGAAATGAAAGGATATATATGAAATTTGAAAACGATGTATATATGAAATGTGAAAACGATGTATATATGAAATGTGAAAATGATATATATGAAATGTGAAAACGATATATATGAAATGTTAAAATGATGTATGTATGAAATGTGAAAACGATGTATATATGAAATGAAAACGATATATATATGAAATGTGAAAATGATTTGATTGTTATAAATATAATTTTTAACACATATATATATATACACTGTATAAAGTTGTCATGTATATGAAATATTCGATTTCGTAATTGAATAGAAAATGAATTCGAATTGTATTGAATAGAAAATGAATTCGAATTGAATTGAATAGAAAATGAACTCGAATTGTATTGAATAGAAAATGAGTTCGAATTGAATTGAATAGAAAATGAATTCGAATTGAATTGAATAGAAAATGAATTCGAATTGAATTGAATAGAAAATGAAATCGACTTGTATTGAATAGAGAATGAATTCGAATTGAATTGAATAGAAAATGAATTCGAATTGAATTGAATAGAAAACAAATTCGAATTGTATTGAATAGAAAATGAATTCGAATTGAATTGAATAGAAAATGAATTCGAATTGTATTAAATAGAGAATGAATTCGAATTTGTATAGAATAGAGAATGAATTCGAATTGTATTGAATAGAGAATGAATTCGAATTGAATTGAATAGAAAATGAATTCGAAATGAATTGAATAGAAAATGAATTCGAATTGAAATGAATTTGAAATTTGAATTGAATTGAAATGAATTTAAAACGAATTTATAAGGAGTATTCAATTTTGATTAGAAATTGAATATAGAGTTGAAATCATTTAGAAAATGAATTTAAAACGATTTATAAAATACGTTTTAAAAGGAAATCGATGAAGTATATATTATATATATAATATACTGGCCTGAATAGAACGCGCCGCGCAACGGTAGTTCGCGAATTTCGACCATTGACTTCGAACAGACATTACGGGAGATCCGACCATCGGATTCTCCAAAAACTGGAACTGTTGGGTTTGTATCGAAAAGAGCTTTCTAACGAATATTAGAAATTAGAAATCTAATGGTTGGATTAGGAATTATGTCCAAATCAAATTTGGAAAATGTCGCTGTAAGTGCAGTTCGATGACCGTTTATGGGAATCGACTGTACGGGCCTTGATAAAATAAATAAAAATATCGATAATTTGTGTAAAATCATATTAAATGATTTAGAAAGAATTGGGATGAATAATTCTGTATTTGAAAAGATAAAAAATAGATTTTTATCGAAACGAACTAGCTATTAACTAGAAAAATAATCCAATGGTTATAAATAAATAAATTGGATTCGGGGTTTGTCGTGAACTGTGTTTAAATGACATTAGTTATTTAACCTACTTAAAAGCATGATTAATTTCCAAAAAGTAGAACAATCTATATGATAAGATTTTAGAGATGAAACCAATTGGGGTTTGAATAAATCTTTAATTAGAGCGGTGATTAAATTTACCAAAACACGTGATGTGATTAAACCAAATTTACAAAGTTGTTGATATTAATTGTGGTTGATTGATTGTTTGGATGGTGCTCGACCAGTTTATGAGCAGAATATGCTTTTACATTTAGCATTGGGTTGGGTAAAGAGATATCCGTGTGCTAACACCTTGTGAAACACTTCACGATTTGACAATAAGGTGTTTAGCGATGTGGGTTCATTTCAAAATTTAATGAATGATTGTGAAATGATATATATATTTTTCTTAAGTGAAAAGAAATGTATTCCTGGTTTTGGACAGGGGATGTTTTATAATAATGTTTTATAAAACAGAAAAGAATTTCGAGGGCTAAAACCCAATGATTTCTAAAATGATTTAGAAATGTATTACATGTTACATTGTGGTTCATAGCATATTCGATTAGTTGCTATTAATGATGTATCTATTTGGTGGCGGAGATTTTATTCTCTTTCTTAACACCCTTCTTTGAGACGTACGAGCTCAAAGGTTATGTGATTAATAGTGACCGATCATATGTGTGAATTACTGATGTGAAGTACTATATTTTGAAAGTACTTGTGATTATTATGTTGTGAAATGATTTTCCCTACTTCGGGATATGAAATGATTTAGTATGTGGCTAAAGAGTTGGGTGACCCTGAGACTAAAAGTATGGGTGATAGGTCGGTGTAGCCTGCTCCTATATGGGGGTAGGTGCATCGTCGGTGTAGCCTGCTTCTATGTGGGGTAGGTGCACATTTAAATATCGAGTTGCGAGGTGTGTACCCTTTGCCTTGTCGATGGGGGAGCACAATATTTGTTTGCATACTTATTTGTATGCATTGATATGTTTTGGAATTCATATTTCCAAACGATTTGATTTGAGATTCCAAAGTGAAATCTACTTTGATATAGAAAGTTAGATAGGTATTTCAAATGATTTGAAATAAGAAATCGGGAATATAATCCAAAGGAATAATTTCTGTAAATTGAATTTGATTTGGAAAATTAAGTGTAGTGATTAATCTAAGTGGGTGTATTGGGATATTGCATGTTGATTGATGCATAGTAGATCCATATATCTATATTGATTTTTGTTTATTCACTGACATTCATGGAGGTAAACCCGTTCTGCGTTAGAGGCGTGGTCCCGTGATATGCCATATTATTAAATAAGTTAATTATAACCGTTTAGAGTCTTCTCAACACCAGTCCCATGACTGACCTATCGTTTGCTTTTCCCTTGCGAACTCGGGTGCCCCTATTTTCCACACAGGCAATCTAGTAGTTTTTATTTTGCAGATGTATTGAGCAGGATTCTGGATTGAAGCTTTAAGCTGTGTCCAGGCATTTACAGTCTTCCGCAGTGTAGTTTATATTTCCACTGTGCATATTATTACATTTATGTAAATTTATCTTCCGCTGTGTATTATTTTCAATATACTCTGATAGTCTGTGCCCTGATGTAACATTATTATGATGTTAGCGTATGCGGGATTCGAACGATCTTGGTCGATTTAGCGGCCGGTTAGGTCCGAGCGAAATCCGTTGTCGTTACAGCTGGTATCAGAGCTTTGGTTAACTCAAATCGTTGGGGTACAACTCATTAGAACATAATAGAAGGACTCATCAGAGGTAGGATTAGTAATGTCCTATTAAAGAATCCTCATTAGAGATAGAATAAGTAGCATTCTAGAATGAGTAACTCGTTAGAGATGGGGTTAGAAATATCCTAGAACGAGTTGAGAGTGACAAGTTTATAAATACGTATTTTGGATTATATATATAATCGGGTTTTAAAAATATGATTTTGAATATACAAAAGTTATATGATTGAAAAGCTAATTCCCAAATTGATTGTTGGTTGTGTTGTTTGATGGTTGGTTTGATTAATTGAAATTTTGAACCATTTAGCCTAATTGAACCGAATATTGAATTATATTGAAAATTGGTCGCATTTGCTTGCATATACATGTACTTACATTGAACAGGTCATAGCAAGGAGGCTAGATCAGAAGAATAAAATTTGTTTGCCCGACAAATAAGTACATGTTTACCATAATTTACAGTTTTGTTTGGGTGAAGATGATTTTATGAGCCGATTGGCTAGCCCTTGGCTTTTTATTTTTCTTTTTGATTGAAGAAGGCCATGGGAGGCTATATGAAATATAATGAAGTCTCCGGTGTAAGGGAGGTTATGGCGAAATTTTTCGAAAATTTAGGGTGTTAGCCAAATTTTTGAAGAATTTGAAAATTTCTTAGAAACTGAAAAGTTGAAGAACTTAAGCCGTAGTGAAAATACTGGAAGTTGAGTTGATTTGTGAAACAACTTTCGGCTTCGTTCCTTTCCGGGGACGAAAAGGTTTTAAGTGCGAGAGATTGTAACAACCCAGGAATGCGGGCCAGTTTAAAAAAAAATTTATTTTGGCAATTTTAATGAATTTTGATTATTTAAAATAAATTATTTTAAATAAAAACGACAAGAAATTTATTTTGAATAGAATCGAACATATATATTTATAAAGATAGTCATTAGATTATAAATATTTTATTTTAATTATAAAAGGAATTGAAAATGGCGTGGTAGTCCCGATAATTCGATT